>CAKAOJ020000282.1:600000-758205 GCA_916701645.2 Sebastolobus alascanus
CTATTGGATATTGACGTCTAAAATGAGGGCTGCGCTGCATATCAAATCAAGCGCTTTCTAAACTAACAGCCAGGCTTTGGCTTCAATTTGGGGAGCTGTCATACCGCTGCATGTGCACTCAACAAATTTTCTGATTGTTGTGGCTGCAGTCCAGAGTAGAAGAGTAATATGCTGTAGAGCAGATGGGGAAAACAAAAATGCACTGAATTCAGGGGAAGGAGAATCTTATTTTAAGTCTTATTTTGATGCAAAGATTTGCACATTAGCGGGAATGTAGGAAAAGTGACAGCACTGCTTTGTTTATTCAAATGTGATTTTGCAATACAAATATTTTGTCCCTAAAATCATGCATAATCGTGATCTCAATATTGATCAAAATAATCGTGATTATCATTTTTGCCGTAATGGTGCAGCCCTACCATAAACTGAGGTTTTTGAAAATGGTGCCCGGAGTGGATAAATCTTAAAATGCCAGCTTAGCATTCTAGTGTGTAAAGGGAAAACATATGTAAGTGAGAACATCTAAGTCGTGAGTATGGCTGTATAAAAACACAGTATAGGTGATGACAGAGAGCAGGAAGAGACTCAGTGGACCTTTTTCACTGCAGACATTTTGACTTGTCAGGTGACAGGTGAAACTGATTAAATTAACGATGGCTTAGTTCCATTATGTGTCCCAGTGAGCCGGCATAGTAAATACACCTGTCTGGTCTGTTGAGGCTCAGCAGACACACTGGACTGTGTACATCCCACTCCTTACCTGATGTTATGCTGTGATGTGCAGTTTAGTTGTTTGACTAAAAGGAGGGCGAAGAAGAAGAAGAGATTGAGCTGTTTTCCTATTGTTAAGATGTTTCGGTGTGGATGGAAATCTATTGAAAATGACCTGAAAGCACTAGTTGTTCTTGCATGTAAACAGAGGTTTAAGACAGTGTAGTGTGGACATAGTCAAAGTTTCTCTTTAAAACGTTACACCGCTGTTGTAGTCATTTGTTCAGAGTGCTGCTAATGTTACTTCACTTACCGTTCTGAATGAACATGTGCATCTTAGCATTAATTTCTTATGACGTACACAGCCAATGCTTGGAAGGAGGTAGCATCATATACACACATAGTTAAAAACAAGTATAAGAAGTTAAGAAGCCAGTTTTTTTAACGTTTAAGTCATAGTAAATTACTTTTGCAAAATGTCACCTAAGAAATAACACAGAACCTCTGTACTGAGATATTATTTTTTCCTTGTATTAATAATTACAATTGATTATATTGACAATTAGACCCATCATTTCATTGTTCTTCCCCTCAGAGCCATTGAGAAGTTAACAGGACACCAGTTCGAAGACTACTCCTTCAAGGTGTCATATATTGTGGACATGGACGCTGCTCCGCCCGACCAGGCTCCCCGCACGCGGCGCGGGGGTCGGTCGTCCCGGGACCAGGGCTCCTCTCAGCCCGGGCCCTCGGGAGACTACGGCGCTCCACGCACAAGACAACACGACTTCCCCCTGCGCATGCTCGTGCCTACTCAGTTTGTGGGAGCCATCATCGGCAAGGAGGGCCTCACCATCAAGAATGTCACCAAACAGACACAGTCCAAGTGAGTTCCTGTTTTGTTCGTGGTTTATTAACTTCTCAAACAGCTCGGCTCTAGGTTTGTTGAGGCTTGAATGAATTAGACATTTTGGCGCTGTATATCCAGGCTTGCATTTGAATACCAATTGTCTGAGATTTGATGCAAGACAGCACACAATAAAAGTTGTCAAATTTTTGGAAATGAGAAGCCCAAATTATTCCTTGCATGTTTATTGTCACCTTATATTCTTCTTTTGTGTAAAACACACCATCCAGTTCTTAAATAGTTTCTTCTCTTTCCAATACCTTAAATTATTGTCTTTGTGTTCTTCTTTCCGGTACCTTCAATTAATACACAATGCAAGTAGATTTTACTTTGTTCTCTCGCCTCCGTCTCTGTCCTTCTCTACGCTGTGTTCATCTCTCTGTCTGTCTGTCTCTCCCTCTCTCAGAGTGGACATTCATCGGAAGGAAAATGCAGGTGCAGCAGAGAAGCCCATCACCATCCACTCAACTCCCGATGGCTGCTCCTCCGCCTGTCGCATGATCCTGGACATCATGCAGAAGGAGGCCAACGAGACCAAGACGTGAGTCTTGCACTTCGACACACACACAAGCATGCATAAATGTGCACATGAACACACTCAGATAATGCTTATGCAGAGCATGTATAGTCTCCCGCAGGGAGATTAGCCATAACGTCTGCAGGGCTGTAATCTTATCCTTTAACCTGCCTGCACACCTTTTAATCTCACTGTGCATTCTCTCGCTTGGACCACTAACACAGTAAATGCAGTGCACACGACACTCTCACATTGGCTAACACGTGATCACAGCTTAGCATTTAAGAAACGAGGCCAACTTGCCTAATTGGGCTTGACACTTTTAACAAGACACTGCACCTTTTAAACTCTTTGAGCTTCTGCTGGATCTGAGCATCAACACCCAGCTTGTCTGTTGTTTGTCGAAGGGGCTGCACGCCTTTACATCATCCCCCGTGATGTGTGCACACAGTCGGTGTTTGAAATATAAGGGCTAGATCCTACATTCAGAAAAAGACATTTGCTTCCATTTAAATATGAAAATGTTTCCACCAAGATACATTCTAGAAAACATCAAGCTTAAATTATTTTGTTAAAGGTTGATTATTTTGTCGGTTGTTTCTCATGGCCAGTGTTTTGTATCAGTGTGGTCTCCTGTTGAACCAGAGACAACAATTTTTTTAATTGGTCCAGTATTGAGGGATAACGCTGTAACTGAACGAGCTGCGAGACGATCTGCAAGGGCAAGTGAGCAGCGTCAACATAACATTACGTTCACTAAAAGTGCTTGTTGTTGCCTCTGACAGGCTCAGATTGATATTATAAGTGTCTGACAACATTATGGAAAGGACCCTACAGAGAAATAAAATGTTTTTCTTACCTTTCTCTTGATCTGGTCTGTTTGTTATCGAGTCCAAGTCCCGCTCAAGGAAAAGTCTCATTGTGAAGGCTGAGTATCCTTATATTCTGGCTCAAATAAATACGGGCAGCCATCGAATTCAAAGACCTCGTCCACATTGTCGAAATTATCTAAATATTCAGCCATGACATTGAAAATCTTTTAGATAACACTAAGCTACGCTTTCTGTACTCCAACACAACAAACTCTGCCTCGCCAGCACTTGCATTTCCACCATGGATGTATTCCACTATTCCACCGCTGTCTTCCAGCAACACGTCACCTCGCCAGATTCAGAGACTTCTCCTTGAGCGAGACTCTTTCCATAATGTTGTCAGACACTTAGAATAACAATCAGAGCCTGTCATGGCAAAAACAAGCACTTTTAGTGGACGTACTGTAAATGACGGTGCCAGCTTGCCCCAATAACACCATATTGCAGCCCGTGAGCAGCGACAGCGCTCTTCCTCAATACTGGACCAATTTCAGAATTGTTATAACCATTTGTCACTTAGAAACAGAAAACATGGGAAAATATGGGTTAGTATTTTCCAGGTTGAAAAATACCGAAGTTACCCTTTCAGACTGGTGGGCATGCATTTAAAACATAGCAGCATAAATACATTTTTCACGTCTTTCTGTGATAACATCACACTTTGCTTCCTGCCAATCTCCTGACATCCAGAGGAAGTTATATCTTAAATCTTTGTGATCATATCTGTGAACTTCTTCCAATTCTTTTGTTTGCTAGGATTCCCAGCCAGGTTTCACACCGTTATAGGAACAGTTTGACATTTTGGGAAATATGACTGGAAAAAGCAGGAAACGTCTGCCTATATCTCATTTGTTTAATCTGTACAAAAACTGAAATGTAATTCACAGTTTAATGTTTTAATTAATGAGCTTTACAGGTGCTGATAGGTGGATTTTGTTACCATTGGCCAGAGCCAAGCTAGCTGTTTCTCCCTGTTTCCAGTCTTTATGCTAAGCTACCTTCCTGTTTACCCTGCAGAGTGGTATCAATCTTCTCATCTGACTCTCGGCAAGATGCCACACCTGCAGAAATTAACATGTCACCTCGGTCGTCCCACACCCTATAATTTCACAGAGCGTAAGGAGGCCCAACACCCAGTGAAACCCGAAACCACTAAACTTGGTGTCTAAACGCACAACACTGTCATCTCCCCTTACTTGCCCCACAGCTCACCCCAAACTAATTCAACTTTACAGCAACGCTTACAGATTATAACCTGCCACCCCATCCCCCTACATATATACACACATACACACACACACACACTGCCAAGTCAGTGACCCAGCCCAAAAGAAACCCCATCTGGTTACCCTCCACCACATCCCACCACACCCTTAATTCACACTTACACCCCACAAGTGTCCCACAGAACAGAAAAATAGATCATACAGAAATGATGCTCCTCCTGTCCCAATATCTTATTACCATCCCCATCTACACACACGCATACATACACTCAGGGTTTGTTGTTTTCGTAATAAGTAATGCTTTATTTCATGGGTCTGTTATTTCTAATAATTTCATGGAAGGTTCCTGTACAAAATAGAGACAAAGATTTAAGATAGTTTAGGTAGTTGTATTGAGTTTAAAAGCATTTCCAGAGAAATGCATATATCCCAATTAAATATTAATTTATAATTTCATCATTTCACAATCAAATCTTCAGGCCTTTGTTGTCTACAAAAAAATCATAAATCACTTGCAAAACAAAATTTGAATAAATATTAGTGAAATAGTTTGTTTTTCCTCCTTTTCCAGGCTTTTGAGACAAAATTAGAGACTTATACAGCAAAATTAAGTGACCATTAAAATTTTTGGCCATCTGTGCACCAAAGAAATAAATAAGGTTTTGTCTAGTCATTTCATGGAAAATGAACTCTCTTAAATCATCATAGTTTGTACGGCACAAATGAAAATGGAACTCACTTTCCACTTCACCTAAATTACACAATCTGTTTTCCTCACGAATATTTCTATTTCTATTTATTTAAATCTACCAAGCTCAATATAGCAAGAGGAAGAATACCAGTTCTCCACTGGGACACTAAAGATAAACCTCTAAGATTAACAAGATGCAACATTTGATTCAGGGCCAAATTATTCGTGTTAAATTGCATGATTGCCTGTAGACACATTTTACACTTCTGCATGTTCAGTTGAGCTGCTTTGCACTGATTATTAGAGGCGGTGCTAGTTTAGTTAATTAGTATCAATTAACTGGAAGTGTACCAATTGAACACTCTTACTAATTCCTCATAATTTCCTGATATTTTCCTAGGATGTTTCCTGGAAAGAACCATGTAAATTGGCAGTAATTATAGGTTCAATAGTGACAATAAATGTGATAATTACTGATCATTTACACGGTTCTTTCCAGGAAACATCCTAGGAAAATATCAGGAAATTATGAGGAATTAAACTAAAGAATTTGTAACTTATCAGTTGATGAGAAACAGATGACAATTAAATAAAAAAACAACACCAAATAATGCAAAAATTCCAGGAGAAAATCTGTAGTTTTTCACTTGGGTAGAGGGACTCCAGCACATTATCAGATCATTTTTGTTTCTGTTCTTCTCTTCTCCTCCTATTACCAGAAGCATTTTCTGAGCTGTGGTTGTTGTAGCAGCACCTTGTTTACTGTAAACTGTGGTGAGCTGTGTGTTCTTGCAGCAGGAAACGTTTGGGTGCACGTGGACAAAAACTCTACAGGAAAATGGGTTAAACTGATCTTCTTTCTTGTAAAAAAAAAAAAAAAATCATAAAAATCTAGGTATTTTAAAAAAAAATCGGTGTATTTTTCTGTGAAAATCTGTAAAAACCAAAAAAGGAAGCATTACACACACATCACTACATAAAAGGCTCATGTCTCAACATTGTGCCCTTTGCTTACACCAGCTGGGCAGCTGTCCACATTCCTGTTCATCCACGACATTCTTCACACCACATTAGTGATACGCAGCAGACCTTATCTTCTGTTATCTTGCCTAACCTGGGTGTGTGTGTGTGTATGTGTGTGTAGGACGGAGGACATCCCTCTGAAGATCCTCGCCCACAACAGCCTCGTGGGCCGGCTGATTGGGAAGGAGGGCCGCAACCTGAAGAAGATCGAGGAGGAGACAGGGACCAAGATTACCATCTCCTCGTAAGTCACTGCTCCCGCCTTCCTCTTTCACACATGCCCACGGCGCTCTGCGTCTAGCCGTGCTAGCACCTCCAGGAAAACACACACACTCGCTCACTGGAGTATTTGAGCACTTTGATGTGAGTGCTTGTGTGATTGTGGCATTATGGAACAGCAGCAATTTAGACTATTATCAATTTAACCAAAGCACAAATAACAGGCAGCGATTTCAACTTCGTGGCGCCACACCTTTCTGCAACCGTGCTCATTAGCCTCTCAGCATGTGGTTTCACTTAACTGAGCTGTTAGAGAACAAACGCGAAGAGTTGCTCACTGCTTCTTCACTCCAGAACATGACATTAGAGAGGTGGTGATTACACCCCATTTAACGGGCCGTGCTCACCAACCTTCGTTCATTTAGGGCTAATGAATTGCTGTGTCTCTGCGAGCTCTGAGGACGTAATGAGCCTTGAGAAAGAGACAGACTCGAGGAAAGAGACAAAGAGAGACGGAGAGGGTCCTTTTGTAAAGAGGCAAACGGCACATTCAATATTGATGATTATGTGAAATCCTTTCAGGGCGTCCTCCACGTCCACCGACACCGATGAGAGAGTAGATTGGCATTCAGTTTTTTCTGAATGCTCTGATGATGGTGATGTGATGTGAATTGAAACCTATCGAGTTGCATCATGGGAAGTGCTTGACCCACACTTGGGAACTTAAAGTCAGACTCTGCATGCTTCAGTTTCCATCTTTCCTTTTTTTTGTTGTCTTTTTTTCTGTGTCCTCCAACTTTATGGAAATGCAGCACTAAATTGCTTGTTAGCTGAGCAGGGAATTGCAATGTCAGTTTTTGATGGAGATGGTGATGACGCATCCTGCAACAACACTTAAGTTGGATAAACACAAAGACAGGAAACGCAATTAAATTCAGCTCAGTCATATCCACCAGAATGTGAGGGTTTCTGTTCTCTGTATTTGTAGTTGCACATTGATATACTTATTTATTTGTGTCCATTGCAGGTTACAAGACTTAACCATTTACAACCTTGAGAGGATCATCACGGTGAAGGGCAGCTTGGAGACGTGTTGTAAAGCCGAGATGGAGATCATGAAGAAACTGAGGGAAGCCTACGAGAATGACATTGCTGCTATAAACGTAAGCCGAGCTTAAAGGTTAACATCTGCAGGTCCTTGTGTGCGTGTGTGTGTGTGTGTGTGGTTATGAGCTCAAGTTGACTCACATAGACTGACAGGTGAACAACGGAGAGGGAGTGATGATATACAGCAGGATGATCTCCTCCCCATTCAGTGCATGTTACCACCAGCATTAGTAATACGTGTTGTCGTCTGCTTGGTAAATGGATAACAGTAAACGATCGCTGGATAGCTCATCAGTGAGTGTGTGAGCACAGCATGTCGTGTGTGTGTGTGTGTGTGTGTGTGTCCACGGAGCCTCTGAGTCACGCTCACTTCCCCGCTGTGTGTCTGTGTTCCTGCTGTAACACACTGCGTTTCCCAGCATCCATCTGATATCTGTAGGCCGCTCTCTCACCCAGCTCCTCTTTCACACTGCCCCGATGACATCACCAGTGCTGCAGCCAGCCAGAGAGGTCAACCTCAGAGGAGGAGAGATAGTGAATGATATCACACTCCCTTTAATGCAGAGATGGATGGCTGATAAAGTGCTGTGATGATGACGCTCTTTATGATGAACAGCAGAATTAATATCCAAGTATCTGCTTTTGTTCCCCTTTGTTTTCATCGTCCAAATATTGGCTGAGAAATAATCATCAGGAAGTATCACGCAGCATGCGGTTAAATTGTGCTTGCTGGCGAGAGCAGCTCTGGCACCTGTCGGGCTGAGCGTCGGCTCTACAGTTAGCGGTGAGGGCCATCTAGCGTGACACGGTGGATATTACACAAAGCTTTCTGGGAACAAGGAAGTGAAAGGAGGCCGCGTGTCTCTTCACGGACATGAAACCAGAACAGCTGACTTGACATTGAGGGAGAAATATTTTTATCATGCCACCTCAACAGCAAACAGCCCTATTTTCAGTGTTGTGACAATGCAGTTTTCAGTAGCAGTCCAGTGGGTATTTAAATGGTTTATTCAGCTTAAGAATAGACATTTAACAACACTTCATTTTATCTGAAAAATTTAAATTCACCAAATTTAGAGACACATGTTTTTCACAGGACAGTGATGAAATACACAAGTAAAAGTAGCACTTTTATATAATGGAATTAGTAGTAGTAAACCAGGCCTGTTCAATTACTTTTTTAGAAGGGCCAGATTTGAAAACAAGTGAAGTGTCAATGGGACATTTACATTTCCTATGTCTGATCTGTAAAGCTAGGAATTTAAATGTGAAAACAATACACCTTTTAATCTTAGTAGCTTATTGTTTTTATTCCCTCTGCCTAAACAGCCTGGGTCAAAACTTTTTAACAAAATAAGCATTTCTGTGCTTAACTAGATATAACTAAGGAATGGGCTAATTACCCAACTAATAAAATTATGAGCTTCTAATTATCAAACCATTTAAACACCCATAAACTTGGTGTTATGTAAGCAGGTTATTTAAAACACAATCATGTTGCTTTTGTAAGAAATTATTGAGTAGGCCTGTAGTAACGGAACAGCTCACACAACAAGCAATTAGCTATTATCATTAACTAATTATTTTCATTATCAGTTAATCTGCTGATTATTTTCTCAATGAACTGGTTAAAAAGAATGGCATATGAAATAGTGAAAAATGCCTGTTAATTGCTTGTTTTGTCCGAACAACAATCAAAACCCAAATCAATTCAATTTATTATAACACAAAAACAAAGTTTACTACTTTTGCTTGATTAACGATTTAAAATATTATTCGATTATCAGGATTATTGCTGTCCACTTGCCTCAGCGCATTACACTTTCTTATCTTAAAGGTGATGTAGAGAAAAACATAAAAAACAACAGTTAGAATAGATTGAATCAAGGACTTTAAAATGAGACTAAATAGTCATTTACATTTTCATTTACTCTTATTAGCAGCCTCTTGCGCACGCCAGGCATACATAGTACTGCGGCAGATTGCGCGTAGCATGTAATTTCTTTTTGATTTGGACCTGCGGTTTTCAAATCCTTTGTCATGCGGTCTTTGATTTATTTGATAGGCGTGATTCAATAGTGGCCCAACACAACTTCATGGCTGGAAAAAGAAATGATGGAAGATTTGGATGATGAGGAGGAGCTCCTGTGCATAGAATTAATATGGTTGTTGATGTTGTAACGGATGTGAGGTACTTGTCCGGAAATCCCACCTCACGGCTCTGATGTCCATTCAAAAGTCTGCGGCTTTGAGGGAATTCTGCGCAAGCTTTTCCGCAGGATTAGAAAGTAGGCTTAAGTTGACTGTAGAATGATTTCCTTTTAATGTAAACTGTATTCGTCTGCATCCTCTTGCAACAGGAAACACGACGACTCTTGGATGCGTGTTTAAACTGATCTGCTCCTCAGCATATCAGCATGTTTTTCTGTGAAAATTGGCAAAAAAGCATCAATGATGAGTCTTAATTAAATCCTAATGTATCGCCTTCTTTCTTGTCAACTTGTGGCTAAAATCTGCCTGTCTTCTTCTGCACAGCAACAGGCCAACCTGATCCCAGGCTTGAACCTGAACGCTCTGGGCATCTTCTCCTCTGGTCTGCCAGTGCTGCCCCCTGCTGCTGGACCACGTGGTGCAGCGCCCCCTATGGCACCAGCAGGATACAACCCATTCTTAGTGAGTACCCTCTTTTTTAACCTCTGCACACGCAGCCCTAAAAGGTCCTGAAAAGAAGATTTTAAAAAATGCTTCTTTTAGAATGACTTTACCGCTGTTGGTTTGACCCGCCCCGCCCAGCGCAGCGATGCGCAGCTCCTGCCGGGATTAGTTTTGACTTGATAGAGTAATTTGTTTCCAGCACGTGGTAAACCAGGTTCCCCCTGAAGTGCTTTTTGAAAAAACAACACGGTGTTGACTCAGGTCTTCCTGCATGATGTTGTACACAGTTTGTAACAACCAGAATTCCCCCATCTTCTCCAGAGATGAGTCAGTTTGTCTGTAAAACAAAGTCTCCACTCATTGCCTGGCGAGGTCGAGCCAAAGTGGTGTGAGACAGTGTGTGAGAATGTATTTGCGTGCTTCGTAGTCAAGAAACTTAGTGTGTGATTCACTGCGAGTTTATGCCCTGAAATTCCCCCTAATAAGAGCTCGAGCTGAGTACGTGCATGTGTCTGGAAATGTGTTGTGTGCCATCTGATCGGTCTGCTTGTCACTTTCAGAGTCACTCTTCACATCTCAGTGGCCTGTACGGGGTTCCTCCAGCAAGTGCCATCATCCACCAGCACTCAGTATGTTCCCTGCACTACAGTCAATGTTGCCTTGGTGATCAGAGCCCTAACCACTAATTTCTTGCTTTTTGTGAAGCTAGATAAATATTTTAATAGTTGAGGGCACATTTTTTTTTGCATACAAGAAGCTTAGGATGAAGCCGTTTGTGTTGAGGAAAGTCTCTCTCTGCCTTATGTGTATACGTGGGAGGGACTACCACAGGATAAAGAAAAAGAGGAAGATATAAGACTCATCGACAGGGAGACATAAATAAGAGGCCATGACAACCTCTCAGTCAGCGTCTATGGCATTCCTGCGTACCATCACCCAGTCACCAGAACACCACAAATATTTCTGGAAGGGGACTTTTCAGCCCCTGTGGCTCATGAAAAATTCACTTCATAAACCTTGAGTACATGAGTGTTACCATGCTTAGAAAAACAAAAACACAGGGCAACCCTCGGCCCTAATAGGAAATATTCCGCTCAGACCCAGCGGGATGTTTACCCAAGGAGAAAACCCTCGAAGAGAGCTCAATTTAGCTTTACTTGCATGTGGTGTCATCGTTTTGGGCTGCTCTTCAAGTATCTGACGAGTTAAATAAAACATTTTCGTAGCTGTTTAAAGCTGTTTTGAAATGTTTTTCTCTGCAACAATCAGCAGTAGAGTTTAGTAAGCATGTATATTTTTCTGTGTGGTCTTCTTTTTTTTTTTTCAGCAACAGGCTCCAGAACAGGAGGTTGTCTACCTCTTTATTCCAACTCAGGCAGTCGGGGCCCTGATCGGCAAGAAGGGCCAGCACATCAAACAACTCGCCCACTTCGCTGGAGCGTCCATCAAGGTGGGTCTGTCAGCGTCAATAGAACGAGAGAGAGAGAGGTGGTCAAACCGTCTCTGATCGACGCGTAACGCATTCTTTGAAGCTTCGCGTCTAGCGATGAGGTGAAGTTAACAGTCAGCGCCGGCTGAGTCAGCAGCGTGTCATGGACCACAGCTGAGGATGTTAGTTATTTATGGTCACAAAAGGAGATGACTAGTGAGCTGAGCATTTCAGAAATCCCCTCAAGCCCCGTCTGGAGAGGTGGAACAGCTGGTCAGTGAATTCTCATAACGTAATCTAAAGCTATTTATTTGCAGGAATTTGCAGACTTCTCACATGATTCAGTGCTTACATGCATTGATTGACCACAGAGCAAAACCACCAGTTTTTGGACACATTTTCCCCTTATTTGTCTCCGTAACCTGTATGTGTGTGTGTGTGTGTGCCAGATTGCCCCAGCTGAGACCCAAGATGTTACTGAGAGGATGGTTATTATTACTGGACCTCCGGAGGCTCAGTTTAAGGTAAAGACACAATGAACGTGTGTATGAATATGCATTAGAATTAAATTATTTAACGTATGCAACCATTTTGAGGATGACATTGCTACATAAAATAAATATTTAATTTGTCCTGTATTCTAGTAAAGATCAGTGGACCACTGTGTGTCCCCACTTCCCCGAGTCTCTCCTTGCCTCATTCCCTCCTCTGTATTCCAGGCCCAAGGTCGGATATTTGGGAAGCTGAAAGAGGAGAACTTCTTCTCGGCGAAGGAGGAAGTCAAACTGGAGACGCACATCAAGGTTCCCTCAACCGCAGCTGGCAGGGTCATCGGGAAAGGCGGCAAGACGGTGAGTTGATGCTTGAACTGAACTGAATTATGGTCAAGGAATGAAAAAAAAAAAAAGTTGCATTTACTTATAAGCATCAAATAGCACCGGGTTTGCTTTGTTTCAGTTTAGCTCAGTGAGTAACGTCAAAGTGTTTTTTAAGTGAGGCTGGAGGTGAAATTCAAAGATAATGATCTCTCTTTTTTTTTCAGGTAACCGAGCTGCAGAACCTTACGAGTGCTGAGGTCATTGTACCGCGGGACCAAACTCCAGACGAGAATGACGAGGTCTTTGTGAAAATCAGCGGGCATTTCTTTGCCAGCCAGGTACTCAGAACAATGTCTAAGGGTAAACTAGTACAGGTGTTGTCAGTCATTTGGGTGGCGTATATACATGTATATAGATAGGGCTGCACGGTGGTGGTGTAGTGGTTTAAATTCTCACAGCAAGAGGGTCGCAGGTTCAAACCCGGCTTGTGGCCCTTCTGTGTGGAGTTTGCATGTTCTCCCCGTGTTTGCGTGCGTTTCTCCGGCTTCCTCCCACAGTCCAAAGACACGCAGGTTAGGTTAACTGTTGACTCTAAATTGCCCGTAGGTGTGAATGTGAGCGTGAATGGTTGTCTGTCTCTATGTGTCAGCCCTGTGATCAGGCGACCTGTCCAGGGTGTACCCCGCCTTCGCCCAATGTCGCCCCCTGCGACCCTGTATAGGATAAGCGGTTACATAATGGATGGATGGGTATACGTATATATATATATATATATATATATATATGTTTATTTTATTTATTCTTTTTACTGTTTTTTTTGGGGGTTTTTTTTTACAGATTTTTTTGTTAGTTTTATACCATTCAAGCGAATTTTAATCCCAATTGCAGGAAAAAAACATACAATTCATCCACCCACACAGTCCAACCCGCCCCTCTTGATCAATCGATCAATCGATGATGCAATTTACACATTGGATTTAATTAAGTCAGTCTATTTTATTTTTCGCATTTTTTTAAATTGTTCGTTATTCACATAGACATGAATACCTTGTCACGTATCAATTAACCCCTCGTCCTGCATGTGACTTCCTTCCAACAGACTGCACAGAGGAAGATCCGGGAGATCATTCAGCAGGTCAAACAGCAGGAACAGAAACACCAGCAGGGCGGCGCCGTGTCACCGCACCACTCCAAGTGACCAGCGGGGAGGCTCCGGCGGGCGCCAGCCAATGAATGTAGCCCTCCCAAACGGACAGAGACCTACCCAGACAAAGGCCAAGGCCAAGGGGGACATGCAGGGCAGACCAGCAGCACCGGGATCAAAACCAAAGAACTTCACTAGGGGGGAAACAAGTGAGAGCCAAAGGCTGAGGGCATTGTGTGCACTGCCAGCCCTGTGAGAGCAGATAGAGCGGGAGGAACCGTACTGATATCATATAACAAAAAAAAAGACCAAAAAAATCTAGAGAACAGAACAAGAAAGGTGGAAATGGCAGAGGATTTGGGAACTGTTGTCTTCACAGTTAATAAGGTAAACAGGAAGTAGTATGTCGCCCTGCAAAACGTTATCTCTTTAGTTGGACTAACATAGGCCTAACAAACTGATAAAGCAACGGTATTAACACCAGTGTATACGAAGCATTGTGATTTTGGGTTAGAACGAGAGCGAGTGACAAAGGACACCTTCTCTCACAAGAGTTTGAGATATTCAGATTGCAAGATTAAATATCCTTAGCAGTATTAACACAGAGTAGAAGAGTATATTGATACACACTGAGAGTACGCACTGTTATTTTCCTACCAAAATGACAGTACAGCTCGGTGTAGTTTTTAATACGTTTGCTTGTTCCAGAGATTGATAGGGCTGTGACAGCCACAGAGAGCAGATTCCCTTGTTTGTCCACATTATATAGGCCACTGAAATCAACAAGAAAAAAACCCTATAATAAGTAAATATGGTGAATGGGTCTTTGTAACAAGCCTGTGTGTGTGCCAACGCAAAAGATAACGTCCCTTTGAAATGTCTCTCACCATTCATATCTGATGCTTCACTTCTTTTTGTTTCAATTCTGCTAATTTCTACTTCACTTTCTCATCACTCTCTCTCATCTGGCTTGTGTTTTTTTTTTTTTTTTTTAATAGGAGAAAAATATTTGTTGTCAAGAGACACTTTCCCCCCCCCCCCCCCATAGCCTTTTGACAACATTGAACTGACTGCCACTTTCACTCAACAGAGGTTAAATGCAACAGAGGGATTATTATTTTATTTTTGTTTACCAGTAAACTGGTATCACTCTCCCATTGCTGTATAGTAGAACACATCTACATCCATGCTTGTTGTCCTGATATTTAAAAGGGTGTCTCTAAAGGCACTCTCCACGACGATCGGAGCAAAAATTGACGTCTTAAAAAAAAAAAAAATGGTGCACCTTTTGCTTGTCTGTCATTTTGAATGTGCACCGCCACACGCTCTGCCTTACGAGGACGTCACGAGGGGCCGACACAAAGTGTGAGCTGAGGGCCCCAGAAAGGGGACGAGGGTTTAAGGGCGGGTGCAGACTCGTGGTGTGTGGAGTGGCAGTGAGGAAACGGTTTTGGGTTTGAGGGTGGGGTTGGGGGGTGGGGGTTGGGGAGGGTGGGGTTTATGGGTAGGCACTGTATGACCTGTGGTACACACACAACCGCAAACGTGACCGCAGCCGCGTTTGGCTTTAACCCTCTCTTTGTCAGGGAGCTTTCTAAAACGGCATGACAGCTGTGAATGTACGATATGCAGCCTTTTTAGAAACATCACCCCTGCCGTGTCCAGCCGGCCGGCCCAGAGGCACAGACGCACAGATTGTCATTCTCACTCTCGCTCTTTTTTCCTTTTAACCTTTCTCTTGTGTTTGTTTTATTTTGGCGAGCTGGCCGACCGCTCTGCGAGTGCGCTGGACACGCAGGTCCTGGTGTCCCTTTGTGCTTTACTTTGGAGACCATTGGAAGCTTGTTGCCTTATTTTGTCACCTTTCATCACCCATCAGCTTCATCTTCCAGACGCAAGGTTATTGCCAATACGCACAGCTTCCTCCGTGAGTGTGCGTGTGTGCGCGTGTGCGCATGTGTGTGTGTATATATATATAAAAAGAGAGAGTAATATTTATGAATCTATTTTTTTCCTATTTTGTGATGAGAGCTATTGATAAGAAACAAAAAGAAAACAAAGTCCTTTTCTTTTTTTCCTCAGTGGGACACTGCCATATTATTTTGAAGGGAAGTGTTTATTTTCTTGAAAACTAGACTATGAATAATAATATAAATAAAAAAACCTGAAAAAATAGGAGAACAGTAAAGTGAACCACCGCGTTAACTTTGGTCAGGATGTGAACAGTGCGCATGTCAGTATTGTGATCTACCTCAGGCTTCAGGGTACCTCAGTCCAATCTTTCATTTCCCCTTTTTCCACATTTTGTATGCCTTGTTAACTGATCATTTTGAGCGTTTTTAATTTTCTTTTTTAATGAAAAACAAAAAAGAACAAGACAAAAGATCTACAGTAATCTCTAAACTCTTCAGGTCCAGCCGACTAGTGAAACTTTGTAGTCAACTCTGTTGGACTGTCTTTGCCTGGACACCATACAACCTCTTAATGATAGAAAAAGGATTTCCAAGTACATTTTTGCTAGAAAGGAATGAAGAGCAGGATCTAAGGGGTACACACCTGCCCGAAGTGGTTCTGAATGTGGATGTTGTGTACTGATGTCACCATCAAAGAAAGAAAAAGAAACAAATCAGTTGATAGAAACAGAAACTAACCAACTGTACCTCCTGTTTTTCCCAACTGTACCTCCAGGTTTTTTTTAGACTTTTAAAAAAACAATGAAGTTTATTCACTTGTGGGAAAAAAAAAAAGAATTTTTTTAACAACCCAATTCAATCTTACCAGCTCTATTTGATAACAGCATACTCTGGGGTTGAGTTGAAGAAAACACGAAGCTGCAAAAATACACTGACGGGACTCTTGAACATGGTGTAAAAACCCTAGTCTTCTGTGTAGAATGTAGAACAACTCTAGTCGTTGAAATGTCACTGTGTACGACAAGATAACTGTATATCTGTAAACATGTACAATAGAGTCACACATAAATGCATCGTCTCTCTAGAACACTTATCAGTCTGCACCTGCGTTGTTGAGAGATGGTGGGAGAAGTTTAGAGCGTCACAGCTTCCCTCAAAACTGACCTCTAAATTGTTTTCTCATCAATCCACCGAGTTTATTTTAATTTTTTTGTTGTTGTGCTGTACATTTCAGAATTACCTCTCAGAATCCAAGGCTGACTTTAGTTACTAAAAACCGATGTAGGGCAAAAGAATTAAATAAATGAATGACATAGTGAAAGTTAGTGTTTTGTCTTTGGAGTTCTTTTAACTGTCGAGAGCTGGTTTTAACTTCTTTTTTTTTCGAGGGCAGACTTTTTGTCATCAGATGAGGTGGATCATTTTTTGTCCCAGTGAACACAGAAAAGCAGTGCTAAAAATACAACATTAAAGGTCTATCAAACTCACACAATGCCTGAGGCTGCTCCAGCGAGCCTCCCCACAGCCGGCACAGTACCTCATACTGATGATGATAGCTCACCAGACCCGGTTCAGATACCCTGACCTTACCCACACCAATGCAGTACGGTGCTTCTACTCCAACGCGTTGACTCCTGTGGCGGTCTGCTTCACTGTAGTAGGGCATGTCGTGGGGGAAACGGCTTGTCGCGGTAGCACTGGAAATTGTAGTTTGTCACTCATGGTTTGTTTGACTTGTCGGGAGTAGCTTTTTAGAAGCAGTTTTTGAAGTTGAGGCTCTTTTCTTTGCATTGCAGAGGACTCTTCTGTCTCTCTTGTGTTTTTGGCTCTTTACACAGTTTAAACGCGGGTTTCCCTCCAGCTGGTTCGGTTTCACTGTGGTGCCGTCAGCACTGCGTCCTGGTTGTCGTGACATCTGTAAAGCTGACCGCAATCTGAGGCGAAACTTGTCAAGATCTCTTTTTTTTTTTTTTTTACTTCCAAGGATTGGTGTTTCTAGGTTTTGTGGGGTGTTGCTAGACATTAATATTCAAGAAAACCACAATCACACACATCACTGAGGGTGTACTGTGTTGTTAGTCATATCACATGGTGGTTGGATAGTTTAGGCTTTTTTTTTTTCTTCCTGTTGATCTGGTTTTCTCGTCATTTACACTGATTTAATAACGTAGTCCGGCGCAGTAGCTGCGATTCTTTGCTTTAATATTCATTCCTGTTAGATCACTACCAATAATACTAGCTGTTAAATTGTGGTTGACAAATATTCTAGCTAGGATTTTCAGCAGATTTGGGAATCAGAACGGCAAAATCCATGAATCTGTGACATGCAAAGAAGGAGGGTTGACGGAGTACGTCTGATAAAATCTTGTTCTGTCTTTGCGACTGAACAGAAAAAAGGGCATTCAACAACCATCCAAAAATCATAGATTAGCCGAGGAAGGATTTAGTGAAGTCTGGTTGGATGTATGCAGAACCACAGCAGTGTTTTTGTCCTGTCTTGTTGTTAAATGGGAAAACACAAAACATTGCATGAGACTGTTGTAGGCGATCCAGTATGTACACTTCATATAGCACCAGACTTTCAGTAGTGGTTTTTACATGGATCCATATATTAACTGCATTTCACCATTTGGGAGATTCCTTTTGTTACGACCCTCAAGTCCTACATTTCCCACGGGCCCAAAAGGTCCCAAACACCTCAAGGTAATCGGTGACTGTGCGCTAGACAGACATATGATCCATTTTTTAATCCATCTCGTGGATCCATGCCTTTCTGGTAACAGCCATGCTGTTGTTTTGAGTTGTGAGTGAACTGTATTGCTGAGCAACCTGGATCTGAGCAATAAAGAATATTTGAAAAAAAAGAAATGCTTGGCGTTTACTGTTTTACTATTTCAAAGATTTTTCACCTATGAAACAAAAAGGCGTCACGTCATTTGTGATCGGACACGCCACAAATGTAGAAACAGAAAGCTGACATAACATTTTACATCTTAACCCACACGGAAGAGAAGCAATATTAAGGCTTGATTTAACAGAGGCCTCACGCTGCCTGAATTAACCGCACATCCACTTTCAGATAAGAACCCAGCTGGTTAGATATCATGACATTTAGTCACAAAAATAATGATCTAATTCAATTAGTTACTCAAAAAAAGACCAAATTACAAAATTTGAGAAAAAAAAACTGAGCACAGTTTAAAAATTGTCCAACACACTGTATTACAATTTAAACTGAAATTGCAAAATGCAATAAAAATACAACTTCCAAGTTATATAATATATGCTGCAAACATGATACATATTTCAGTTACAAAAAAAATAATTCACACAAACCCAAATAACAATCGTCTGAACCATCCAGCCACAACAAACATGAGCAGGCTGTTACATCAACGTTTCCTCTTGCCCATGTTGGAGGTAGAAGTTTGAAACAGAGTCTATCAATTCATGACAGGCACTTGAAACACTAGCTGTTAACACCGAAGCAGTACTCTTACTGTATAATAATAGTGCAAGAGCAAAGTCCCCTTAATATCCTTCCCTCTCTCCATATGATCCCTGTACATTCACACATCTATATACATGCTGTGCCCATAGAAGTCGTGGCACAGAAACACCAACATTTGGTTACACAAAACACTTGGCTTCAAATCCCACTGTGCCAGTCTGACTTTTTTAAAGCTCTTCATCTCCGGGTGGCTCCAGAAACGTAAAGCACGTCCAGATAAGAGAAACCTTTACACGTTGTGCGTGGGCAAAGTTTTTCTGAAGAGTCGCCACTTTAAATACATTCACTTTTGAGGGCAGAGATGGCATCAGAGCGCCGAGGGACAAGCTCATCCCCGGAACAAATCACTGGACCTTCTTATCTGTGATGAGCCCGTTCTGCGATTGGAAGTCCAGTTTGAGACGCTTCTGACTGAAGCGGCGGATAAGGGCGCCGGGCAGCAGAGCCATGCAGGCGATGGCCAGCAGCTGCAGCAGCCTCTCCCAGGAGAACAGGTCGTCCAGCGACGCCACCTCAGACAGCATGACGCCCGTCTGCACACAGATGAAGTTGTACGGCAGGAGGCCTACGAAAGCAGATCAAAAACAAAACTGTAGTTAGACACATTATACGAAGCATTATTTGCAGTGAAACCGATGATTTGACATAATTGGTGGTCATATTAACTGGCACACAACCTAATATGAGCAATAATTACAGTGGTCTTTAGGTGTTAGATTTAGGTGAATGTGAAGTCCTTTTTCCCTTAGTTAGAAATACCATAGAAAGTGGTCTGTGTTGTGTTGCTTTAGCGTGTGAGCTTCCTGAGTAACGTGACGTACAGTATGGCGAATGTGTGCGTCGTCGCATCGTTTACTGAGAAGCTCTGATGAGCCGTGAATCAGTTGATCCGTGTGTGCTTACCGATGAAGACTGAGCAGAAGAAGAAGGTGATGGGGATGTTGACAATCGGGGCAGACATGTTGAGAAACCAGTTGGGAGTCATGGGAAAGAATCTCAGGAAGAGCAGAAAGAAGAACAAACAGTCCTGGTTCTCCTCAACCTGGGAGACAAAGATGAGACGTTAAACGAGATGTTAGGACAGTAGATGCATGTTTTTTGAGTGTCAATGTTACATCACATTGCTTTCTGATACTGTAATTTAAAAAAAAAAACTGTCAGTGTCAAATGACAGTATATCTTATCAACAGGAATGAGACAAGAATCATCATTTAACCTTTTTATAGTAGAATAATCAGATCCATTTTGGTGAATAACACTGGAAAATAAAATCTGTTACTACCCGCGCTATAACTTTGCAGATTTACTTGCACATAATGATTACATGTGTAATTTCCTACTAAATCATTATTTTTTGTTGTTTGATATTAGTATTCATTGGGACCCTGAAAATTTGGTTTTTAGGTGGAAAATCCATAAACAGTACAAGTACAATCATTTTGTATGCTTTCTATTTCTACAAATTTTGCATATTGTAAGCATCATGTGTAAGTCAAGTGATGACATGTAGGCCTGTGCAGATCTTTTCTCTCTATATATAGAAGACCTACACACCTGGAAGAACAGTTAATTGTACAGACTTAAACTTGGTGCATCAGAGCTTTACCTTTTATCAGATATATTTCCACATTAAATATGTGTTGCCTTGAATGATTTGTTTACATGGTGTCACCGATTTACCTTCCCCTGTAGCATGGAGACTTTATCAGGGAAGAGGTTGACGATGTAGCGCTTTCCGAAGGCCTGGGACAGGAGGTAGCACATGGTGGAGCCCACAGTGGTGAGCACGGAGGCAAGCAGCAGTCCTTGATATGGTCCAAATATAGCTCCTGCTAAAATGTTCTGCACAATGACAAGAGGAGAGGGCCTGGGTTACAAGACATCATCAGTGTGTGTGTGTGATCAGCTCTGACGCGTGCATCTACTGTATCTCTTCCTGAAATACTCTGTGATCTAAGAGTGGTTTTAAGTGTAAGACGTCGGTTGTCACTGTAACCAGCAGGGTGTGTGCGGTTGATGTCTCTTCTCTTTGCTGACTAACGTAAGCGGGGAAGAAAAACTGTCACAAACGTCTAACATTGCCGACATACACAAGTCTGGCATCCCTTTGTTGCTTGAGCTAGCTGACTATTTTTATCCTCTGCAGTGTGCCTTTACATGAGACCCATCCTTTTCATTTTTCCTTAAAGTGCGTCTCGCATGCAAGTCTAATTTCTCTTACACCTACCAGACATGGCATTTTTTTTGGGTCGATTTAAATCCATGTGTCATATTTTTCTATCAAACTTTTTTTTTTTTTTAAGACTTATTTTTAGCATACCAGAAAAGAGGATCCAGGAATGGCAAAGGACTGCTTGTAGATATACGCACTGCAGAACAGTAGCAGGACATATCCAGTGTGCTCTGTCTTGTAAAACTGCAGGAGCTCAGCCAGTTCCCTCAGCTCCTCCAAGTCTGAGGGGAACTTCAACCTGTGAGAACGTCAATTCTCAAGTTAGTCACATCATCATCCACTCTTCTTTTATCAACAGACAGGGACAAAAGATATAATTGCAATCAACAATATTTCAATATTGACACACTATATCCGTTAACAAATAAAAAATCATATAAACCATTTCACAGTTGTAAACATAAACATTCAAAATGTTCCTATTTCCTGTTGCAGTAAATGGAATGACATCAGCTGACAGGAAGTAAACATGGACCCAAACTGTTGCCTAGCAATACAATTCCATTAGACAGTCTATATCAAATATTCTGCATTTTGTACTGGTAAATTAAGTTTAAAAGTATTTCTGACATATTTGTTTAGATCTCATCGTTGACTAGAGATAACACTATTTGATTAATTAGTTTATTAATCGATAGAATCGGCAGAAAATGAATCTGCAATTTATCTTTATATTTTTACTGTATTTATTTGTGATAATGCTGCTTGACTGAAGTCTGTCATATTTATTATTGTGTTATATGAATTTATTGTATTTTGGATTGTACTTGAAACTGTGATGTTATATTGTGATCCTGTTGTGATGTTATGTAGTGTGTCTATTGTGTCTACTGTGTTTAGGACTACAGATGGAAATTAGCTTCCCTGCTAAATCTGGTGCGCCCATCTTTTTGTTTCTATGTAAACAATTAATGTCTGTGCACACAGTCCTTTTAAACCAATAAATTAAATAAATAAAATAAATAAATCTGATAATTAATCGTTTAAGAAATTACAGTTCTGTTGACCGATTATTTGCTTCGTTTATCATCATGAGCAAAATCATTTTTAATGATGGTAACAAGTTCATAAATGTTTAATATTTGCTTGTTTTTCAGAGCTGAATGATTTGAGTTTTTGGTTGCTGATAAGTAATATTAAGAGGACTGAAGTTGACACTTTGGCCTAAACTCTTGATGGGTTAACAGTCACCTTGTAGTAGTTTTATTCTTATATAATGATTGCCCAGTTACAGTTAGCTTCTCACTGTATTCCTGGTTGTGGTGTCTGTGTGTGTGTGAAGAAGAGACTGCGTGAGCTAGGAGCATGATAACATTAGCTAGCATGAGTGATAGTAACCTTACAGAGGAAATACCACTTTCTTAGAGAGACTTATATAACATTAAAGCTATTATCGCCACCGTCAGTCACCTGCTGGGTTCCTCGGAGCTGTCAGTGAGCTCCTCTGCCTCCACATGTTCCCTCTCGGCAGCTGGATGAGGACGTCGCCTCGGTAACGCAGGAAGGTAAAGGGACAGAGAATACAGGTACAAGCTGGCTGCAACAACCACAGCGATTAGTCCGACAAGTGAGCGCATATTCCTCACTTTAGTCAGCCAGAACACGGCTTCACCTCCTTGTTGTTAGTGAGAGAAATAATGGCCAAACGCTGCTTCTTCTTCTGCTTCGAAGTTTGAAGTTTGACGGCAGCTGGTTGCCTTGGTGATGCGTTCACTGCCATCTCCTGGGGGTAAAGTGTCTTAGCTTTCCAAGATCACTACAAACAAAAAAGCTATTTTGACATCCCAGATATACAAAAAATTGTTATGTAAAGAAAAATATTAACAAATGAACTATATACAGTTAAAATATCTGGTCATTTCCTCTTGTAGTAAATGTCATTGTTGATTATTTTTTTATTTATTATGTTTTTATTTTAATTTTATGTAATTTTATTTTATATCTTTTCTGTCTTTAATGTTGACCATGTCATATATTGATGATTTATGAGTTATGATGTAATAACAAAATATGTAAATATTGTAATATTTGAAGTAAAAACATATTACAAAAATATATTAATTATTAATATAGCCGAGTTAACAGCGTATTGGTCAAACAATTTAGTTTTATTATCAGCTCCAGGCCGGATGGGGGCGCTAATGCTCCGGGCCGTTACCATAGAAACCAGGAAAAAAGAGGCGACGAAGAAAGACCGTTTGGAAAAATGCACTCATTATGGAGTGAAAGTGTGTTAAAGGTAACGCTGCGTTGCCAGCAGGAGTGAAGATACAAAGTTCAGTCTGCACACCTAACAGAAGTGCGATAGCTTGTAGTGTTTGGTCGACAGGCTCGATGGCTCAATATACTCGTGTTTCAGGGATTGTTGGCTTGATTACTCTCCAGAATCCGCCTGTCAACGCACTCAGGTGAGCTGAAGTCAAATACAAGGCTGCAGAGGTTGTTTTGATGTTTTCCATGATGTTCATAAGTTTGTTTTTTATCTTGTGGAAAGACAACTGCAAATTCATATGTTTGGGGACTTTTATATAAGTGTTAGAGAGATGCAATAACTATCCCAAACTTGCAAATGAGAAGGTGCACATAAGATAACTTTGTGTGCGAAAGAGAATATTTTGTCAGCACAAGATTAAAAAATATGTTGACATATTGCCAGAGGGTGGCGTCAGAGGAAAGGCTTTTTACTCAAATCAACGGTGGCATGTAACTACATTTGCTGAAGTACTGTAAGTACTGTAACTCAGGTATAATTCTGAGGTACTTGTACTGTGTATTACTTTACACATCTAACGTTACCCCACTACATTTCTGAGAGAAATATGGTACTTTTTATTCCAGTACATTTATCTGACAGGACTTACTCTGCAGATTAAGGTATTACATTAATTACTGTTGACCTTATAACATGTGATACATTGTTGTGGATTAACAGTATAATGTAGCTCACATGGAGATGAATTAGTGACAATAATAAAGTGTCATAATAATATTATGACACTGACAGTGGCCATTCTGCTGCGCAATGAGTACTTTAACTTTTGCTGAGAATAGCAGAAAGGTGTGTATTGTCCTTTAAGCCTAGTTAATAACAATTTAAAGGTAACTAAAAGGTAAACTTCAGCAATATCGTACATTCAGTATCCTGTATAAACTTGTGTCTTTTTTATATACAGTGCAGCGGTGAGGCAGGGCATCGTTGACACGGTGAAGAGAGCAATCAGTGACCCAAAGGTGAAGTCTGTGGTCATCTGTGGCCAGAATGGAGTCTTCTGTGGAGGTATTGATGTGTTTCCAAAAACTTCACAATGGTGCCACAACCCCAAGTCATATTCATTGTTACTTCCAGTGCGAACTGTTGTCAATGTGCCCTTAGAGAAGCACTGAATATTACCACCCTTGTTTCATATAACCCCCCCGATAACAGCTTCAATTTCATTTTGCATTCCAGGGGCGGACATTAGGGAGTTTGGGACAAACATGTCCGGACCTCCACTGGTACCGATGATCCACTCTATCGAGGCTGCGAATAAACCAGTGGTGGCAGCCATAGAGGGAAGCGCTTTAGGCGGAGGCCTTGAGTTGGCGCTTGGCTGTCATTATCGAATCGCACACTCTAAAGTTAGTTCATGCAGATCTCTGTCTATCTCTCTAATGTCAGTGTCGAGGTATCTTACATTTTACAGAATAACTGTTCATTGAATTATGTTTAATCGGTTTTCTGTCATTAGAAATAAGTTCAAAACACAGCCTTGTTTGACTGCAACATTTTTTAGATGGTTTAATAATGTGATGTAGAGAAGATTTTTCACCTTTCTAGGCCTTGTAATAACCCATGTAATGTATTTAAGATTATGAATGTTATGAAAAACCCACACTGATCAGCACCTTCCATTCATCAAACGTTGTGTCCTTTCAGGCCAGACTCGGGCTTCCAGAGGTGACTCTGGGTCTGCTGCCAGCTGCAGGGGGAAGCCAACGTCTGCCAAGACTCATCGGGCTCCCAGCTGCCTTAAACCTCATCACCACAGGTAGCAAAGACAAGTTAACCTTACCTGACTTTTACAGAGTTGATAGTAGTTCATAAGTTCTGAAAAAAAATTATTAACATTGACTGAGCTGTTGGTTGTACATAAACCCTGTACAAAAGAGTGTAACTGTTATTATAGAGACTGGTATTTCACTCTGATGACCAGCAGAGGTCAGCATGTGTTCACTTTTCCCATGCTCACCACCTCACTGCTCTGTTCTGAAATGTTCTCAGCAAATGAATGAAGGCAAACTGTAATTCTTCATATTTTTTAAGATTATTTTTGTGTCATTATTTGATTAATGTCAGAATCTAACAGTTTTGTTTTTTTTGCAGTTATACTGTATCCCTGGATGACTCGTTATTCCTTATCTAATCATTTGAAATGTCCCCTGTCACCAAGATAGACCTTTGATGTCCTTCATGTCTCCCACAGGCCGCCATGTGACTGCTGCTGAGGCACTGCAACTTGGCATAGTGGATCAGGTTACTGATCACAACACTGTGGATGCAGCTGTGAAGTTTGCCCTAAGTGTTGCAGGTGAGACACAGAAAACAGATAGCACAAGGTTCCCACTGATATGAAATCTATTCTCCCTTCACTTGTTTAAAAATGGACTCAGTGGAAGGAAGAAAAAATCCTCCCAGAGCAGTTATTTTGGGCAAGTCCGACATCAAGAAGTGTCAGGAATGATTTCTCAGTCTGTGTAAAGGGTAACCCATTCAGATTTGATACATGCTGTGTTATAATACTGACAGACAACACTAGTGGGCTCAACTGAAATGAAAAATAAAACATTTCAGATTGATTTATTGTACTCTCTTGTGCAGAGGATGATTTTATTCTTCACAACAATTCAACAGCAGCCATATTTATATATTTTATTTTTTATTTGAAAGGAATATTTTGACATTTTGGGAGATACGCTTAATTGTTTTCTTGTTGAGAGTTATATCAGAAGATGTAGAGACATGCCATTCCAGAGTAAATTTTGTGATTTACTTTTAGTAAAAGGTCATTCCTCCAGAGTCATACATCTTCCATGTTTCTATTTCAGGTCAGTCAGTGGATGCTCGTCGTATCAGTACTTATCCGTGTCCATCCTCGTCTGATTTGGATGCTCTGTTTGAGGAGGTGATGCAGAAAGTGCGTCAGAGTGCCCGTGGAGCTATAGCACCAGTTGCATGTGTCCAGGCGGTGCGGGCGGCTGCCACCCTGCCGTACGCTCAGGGCATGGAGCGGGAGCAAGAGCTGATGGCCACTCTCTTCAACTCAGGCCAGGCCCGCGCCCTGCAGTACTCTTTTTTTGCTCAGAGAGCCGTTGGCAGGTGGAGGATGCCCAGTGGAGCCCGCTGGGACACGAGCAAGCCCAGGCCCGTACATAAAGCAGCCGTTATTGGTAAGAGCTTTGGACTTCTATTTGTCTGATCTTTCAATCAGCACAAGCACATTGACTCATCATGTGTGTGGCATCTCCAAATTCACGTTGCCTATGGAAACTAAGCCCTCATTCATAGTTCAGTAGCTGAGTGTAAATGGATGAACTCTCTCTTCCCTGCAGGGAGGATTGGATGTATGACAATCTGGATATGTGAAGCAAAGCAGCTTGTGCATTAAAATTGCAAGCTTTGGAAAAACTCTATACTCCCAGGCTACACTTATTTACAATGTGTCGAGTGCACAAAAAATTATACTTGTATATACTGTCATTTTTCTTGGTCAGAAATGTCTGTGATGTGTGTGACTGGTGCTTCTGAGGTCATATTTCTGTAGTCACCATGTGATTTGTCTGCAAAGGTCTCGGCACCATGGGGAGAGGGATAACAGTGGCCCTGGCTCAGACAGGGTTGTATGTGGTCGCCGTGGAGACCCAGGAGAAGCAGTTGATGGAGGCAAAGCAGGCAGTATCTGGTATGTTGGAGAGAGGAGCTAAGAGAAGCGGGGTGGCTCCTGGGCTTGATAGGATCAGTTACAGCCAGAATATCCAGGCTGTAGCAGACGTCGACCTGGTCATCGAGGCTGTGTTTGAGGACATGGCCCTGAAGAAGGAAATATTCCGGCAGCTGTCTGCTGTTTGTAAACCAGGCACCTTCCTGTTCACCAACACTTCTGCACTAGACGTGGACCAGCTGGCCTCTGAATCCCGCAACCCGGAGCTGGTGGTCGGGATGCACTTCTTTGCCCCAGCTCATGTCATGAAGCTGCTGGAGGTGGTGTATGGGCAACGGTCCTCTCCTCAAGCCGTGGCCACTGCCATGCAACTGGGAAAGAAAATGGGCAAAGTCAGTGTGGCAGTTGGCAACTGCAATGGCTTTGTGGGGAACCGCATGCTGAAGCCATACCTTGAACAAGCTTCCTTCCTGTTGGAGGAGGGAGCTACACCTGAGTTGGTAGATGGAGCGCTGGAGGAGTTTGGTTTTCCCATGGGTGTGTTCAGAATGTCTGACCTCTCCGGGCTGGACGTGGGCTGGAGAATCAGGAAGACAGACGGGCTGGCGGAGCCTGGCATGTCATCAGGGCAATCAGCTAGAATCCGACGAGGCAGCAGGTACAGCCCCCTGGGAGACCTGCTCTCTGAGCAGGGTCGGTTTGGCCAAAAAACAGGCCGGGGATGGTACCAGTATGACAAACCCGGTGGTCGGGTTGCCAGGTCTGATCCCTGGCTGCACAGCTTTCTGGAGGAGTACCGAGCCCGGCACGGCCTGGTGGCACGCAGAATAGACCACCAGGAGGTGCTGGAGCGCTGCCTCTATGCTCTGATCAACGAGGGCTTCCACATCCTGGAGGATGGAATAGCTGCAGGACCCGAAGACATCGATGTCATCTATGTGTTTGGCTACGGCTGGCCCAGGCACCGCGGCGGTCCGATGTTCTACGCCAGCATGGTGGGGCTGGCAAAGGTCCTGGAGAGGCTGGAGCACTACCACCAGGCTCACCCTGATGTGCCCTCCCTGCAGCCCAGCAGCCTCCTCAAGAGGCTGGTGGCCAGTGGCAGCCCACCTGTCCAGAGGTGGAGGGAAGTCATCGAGAAACCCCACAGCCAGCTTTAAATCTCAAACCTTTCAGCTTTAATCTCTTTATTCACTTTAATAATGAGGGTCTTATAATGTGATGAGCGGTGAATTGACTGCACTGATATTGTGCATTATAATAATGCTGATCTTTTTCTTATAAATATGTGATTATTGATGATATTGTAAGAGGGTGTTGTGCTTTCTGTGATTCTTTTTGTCTCCCTTGTGTATTTAAATGGGGGGTGGTCGAAATACTAGAAACACTTTGCAACTACAGGACTCAATGAAACATCTCTCTAACAACAGAATTGACCATGACAAGCTTTACAATGATTGTATGTATTGCATTATATTAGAGTGAATTAGATCGCACAGATGTATCCAATGAACTGATAATTCGGTGTATTGCAGAATAAAAAAAGCTGCTGAAATACAGTGATGTGAATAAACTGTCTAACTCTGTATAAAGTGTACCAATGTTTATTAAACATTATTAATTAATAACCAAACAAACCCAATATTGGACATCAGTGAAATCATCTCATTTGCATGCAAATTTTGCAATACTGTGATTTATCACATTTTAGAGCAATTTAAAAAGAGGCGACAAAGAAGACCGTTTGTTTTCATAGTAATGAACGGGGCCCCGCCTCCGACGCTGTATAAAGTTCTCTTTACACATCCATGGTAAAAGTTTAATCAAGGTAATGCAGTCTTGCCAGCAGAGTGAAGCTACAAAGTTCAGTCAGCACACCTGAAAGTTACTACTAGCTTGTAGTATTTGGTCGACTGGCTCGATGGCTCAATATACTCATGTTTCAGGGTCTGTTGGCTTGATTACTCTCCAGAATCCGCCTGTCAACGCACTCAGGTGAGCTGAAGTTAAATACAAGGCTGCAGAGGTTGTTTTGATGTTCTCCATGATGTTCACAAGTTTGTTTTTTATCTTGTGGGAAGACAACTGCAAATGCACATGTTGGGGGACTTTTATACAAGTGTTAGAGATGCAATAACTATCCCAAACGTGCACATGAAAATGTGCACATAAGATAACTTTGTGTGCCAAAGAGAATAACTTGATTTGTCTGCACGTTTAAAAAAATATATATCCATATTTTGCCAGAGGGTGGCGTCAGAGGAAAGGTTTTTTACTTAAATCGATGGTGGGATGTAACTACATTTGCAGAAGTTCTGTACTTATATATAACTTTGAGGTACTTGTACTGTGTATTTCCATGTTATACTACTTAACACTTCTAACGTTACCCTACTATATTTCTGAGAGAATTATTGTACTTTTTATTCCAGTACGTTTGTCTAACAGCAGATTAAGATATTACATTGATAACTGTTGACTTTATAAACTGTGATACATTGCTGTAGATTAACTATATAAAGAAGCTCAAATCAGCTCGCCCTTCACCCGCTATGTTACTGCTTACATGGAAATTGATAAGTGACAGTAATAAAGTGTCATAATTTTATCATGACACTGACGGGGGCCATTCTGCTGCATAATTAGCCCTTTCTTTAGATCTGCTGGTCAAAGATTTATGAATTTATCCTGCCTGCCTAAAATGAATGTCAGATTCTAAATAATGCACATTATTTCGGGGAAGAAGGGCTCTAGCAGACAGGTGTGTATTGTCCTTTAAACCTAGCTAATAACAATTTAAAGGGTAACTAAAAGGTAAACTTCATCAATATCGTACGTCCAGTATCCTGTAAAAACTTGTCTTTTTTTATGCAGTACACAGGTGAGGCTGAGCCTCTTTGACACGGTGGAGAGAGCACTCAGGGACCCAAAGGTGAAGTCTGTGGTCATCTGTGGCCAGAATGGAATCTTCTGTGGAGGTATTGATGTGTTTTGTTTTTCTTTTCTATTTCCTGTAACTTCACAATGGTGGCACAACCCCAAATTGGTCATTTTCATTGTTACTTCCAGATGCAAACTGTCGTCAGTGTGCCCTTAAAGATTTGACAGAGATAAGATTTTCGAAAATCTTTTGAAAAGGCAAAACTCAATGTCATTCTGTTTGCAAAGGATGGATGCATTTGGTTCCACATGTCTTCCCCTCAGTGTTTTTCATAATATACAATAAGTGAGTCCCTCTGCTCCTCAACAAGGGGACAAGGACAGTTGAAGTTGTAAACAAATTGCCTTCACAAGCAATAAAAGAAATGAATGCTATTCCAGGTAAAAATCTTGAATTGGATTGAACTTGAATATCAGCTTCTAGTACATTTGAAGCATGTTATTATTATTTTGGGTGCCAAAAATATATTAAAGTTGTGTTTTACTGTTCTACTTTCAATTGTGAAGAAACACAGGTGACCATGAGAGCAATAATCACAATTTCAATGACAAATATGACAAAATCAAAGGTATATAATCTGGACGCTCATAAATATCCTTCAATAGTTTGTTATTAAAAAAAATTAAGAAGTGCAACTGTTTAACAACAAACTTAATAAACATGAACTATTTGAGAATATTTATACCCTTATTCCCTCAAAGATCAACATCCAGAAGCAACCATCTTTGTGGAATCAGATGCACCTCATATTACAGTGTGATTTGTGTGTCTTTCGGTTTGAACCCCCTGATAACAGCATCAGTTTCATTTTTCCCAACAGGAGCGGACATCAGGGAGTTTGAGACAAACAGGTCCAGACCTTCGCTGGTACCGACCATCCACGCCATGGAGGCTGCGAACAAGCCGGTGGTGGCAGCCATAGAGGGAAGCGCTTTCGGCGGAGGCCTCGAGTTGGCGCTTGGCTGTCATTATCGAATCGCACACTCTAAAGCTAGTTCATGCTTCAGATCTCTGTCTGTCTCTCTTATATCAGTGTCGAGTTGCATCAGTGTCTCATTGGCAGTGTTGTCTTACATGTTAGAGTTAATTGAATTTTGTTTCCAGAGTCATTAGAAATAAGTTCAAAACACAGCCTTGTTTGACCATAACATATTTTTTTTAATGTATTAATTTTGTGATGTGAAAGAAAAATGTTCACCCTTCCAGGCAATGTAATAACCCATGTTATATATTTACTAAAGCTGTCTCTATGCATGTCATGGTAAACCCCACACTGATCAGCACCTTCCATCATCTAATGTTGTGCCTTTGTGTCCTTTCAGGCCAGAATGGGGCTTCCAGAGGTGACTCTGGGTCTGCTGCCAGCTGCAGGGGGAAGCCAACGTCTGCCAAGACTCATCGGGGTCCCAGCTGCCTTAAACATCATCACCACAGGTAGCAAAGACAAGTTAACCTTACTTGACTTTTACAGAGTTGATAGTAGTTCATAAGTTCTAAAAATCAATAATTAACATTAACTGAGCTGTTGGTTGTACATAAAACCTGTACACAAGAGTGCAGCTGCTATTATAGAGAATGGTAGTTAGTTAGACAAACCATAATTCTTCATCTTTTTCTTTTTAAGATTATTTTTGTGTCTTCATTATTTGATAAATGACAGAATCTAACAGGGGGTTTTGCAGTTATACTGTATACCTGGATGACTCCTTATTCCTTATCTAATCATTTGAAATGTCACCTGTCACCCGGATAGACCTTTGATGTCCTTCATGTCTCCCACAGGCCGCCATGTGACTGCTGCTGAGGCACTGCAACTTGGCATAGTGGATCAGGTTACTGATCACAACACTGTGGATGCAGCTGTGAAGTTTGCCCTGAGTGTTGCAGGTGAGACACAGAAAACAGATAGCACAAGGTACCCACTGGTATAAAATCCACTCTCCCTTCACTCGTTTAAAAATTGACTCGGTGGAAGGAAGAAAAAATCCTCCCAGAGCAGTTATTTTGGGCAAGTCTGACATCAAGAAGTGTCGACATGTAGGTTTATGGAAGTTTAAGTTTTCCAGGAATGATTTCTCAGTCTGTGTAAAGGGTAACCCATTCAGAGTTGATACATGCTGCATGATAATACTGACAGACAACACTAGTGGACTCAACTGAAATGAAAAATAAAACATTTCATATTGATTTATTGTACTCTCTTGTGCAGAGGATGATTTTATTCTTCAAAACAATTCAACAGCAGCCATATTAATATATTTTATTTATTTTTGTTGAAAGGAATACTTTGACATTTTGGGAGATAGGCTTAATTGTTTTGTTGTTGAGAGTTAGATCAGAAGATGTACAGACATGTCATTCCAGAGATTTTGTGATTTACTTTTAGAAAAAGGTCATTCCTCCAGATTCATATATCTTCCATGTTTCTATTTCAGGCCGGTCACTGGATGCTCGTCGTATAAGTACTTATCCGTGTCCACGCTCGTCTGATTTGGATGCTCTGTTTGAGGAGGTGATGCAGAAAGTGCGTCAGAGTGCCCGTGGAGCTATAGCACCAGTTGCATGTGTCCAGGCGGGACGGGCGGCTGCCACCCTGCCGTACGCTCAGGGCATGGAGCAGGAGAAAGAGCTGATGGCCACTCTGGACAACTCAGGCCAGGCCCTAACCCTGCGGTACTCTTTTTTTGCTCAGAGAGCCGTTGGCAAGTGGAGGATGCCCAGTGGAGCCCGCTGGGACACGAGCAAGTCCAGGCCCGTACATAAAGCAGCCGTTATTGGTAAGAGCTTTGGACTTCTATTTGTCTGATCTTTCAATCCGCACAAGCACATTGACTCATCATGTGTGTGGCATCTCCAAATTCACGTTGCCTATGGAAACTAAGCCCTCATTTATAGTTCAGCAGCTGAGTGTAAATGGATGAACTCTCTCTTCCCTGCAGGGAGGATTGGATGTATGACAATCTGGATATGTGAAGCTCAGCAGCTTGTGCATTAAAATTGCAAGCTTTGGAAAAACTCAATGCTCCCAGGCTAAAGCTATTTACAGTCTAGCATTGTGTGGAGTGTACAAAAAAATTCTGAGTTATACTTGTATATACTGCAATTTTTCTTGGTCAGAAATGTCTGTGATGTGTGTGACTGGTGCTTCTGAGGTCATATTTCTGTAGTCAACATGGAATTTTGTCTGCAAAGGTCTCGGCACCATGGGGAGAGGGATAACAGTGGCCCTGGCTCAGACAGGGTTGTATGTGGTCGCCGTGGAGACCCAGAAGAAGCAGTTGATGGAGGCAAAGCAGGCAGTATCTGGCATGTTGGAGAGAGGAGCTAAGAGAAGTGGGGTGGCTCCTGGGCTTGATAGGATCAGTTACAGCCAGAATATCCAGGCTGTAGCAGACGTCGACCTGGTCGTCGAGGCTGTGTTTGAGGACATGGCCCTGAAGAAGGAAGTTTTCAAGCAACTGTCTGCTGTTTGTAAACCAGGCACCTTCCTGTTCACCAACACTTCTGCACTAGACGTGGACCAGCTGGCCTCTGAAACCCGCAACCCGGAGCTGGTTGTCGGGATGCACTTCTTTGCCCCAGCCCATGTCATGAAGCTGCTGGAGGTGGTGTATGGACAACGGTCCTCTCATCAAGCCCTGGTCACTGCCATGCAACTGGGAAAGAAAATGGGCAAAGTCAGTGTGGCAGTTGGCAACTGCAATAGCTTTGTGGGGAACCGCATGCTGAAGCCACACGTCCAACAAGCTTCCTTCCTATTGGAGGAGGGAGCTACACCTGAGTTGGTAGATGGAGCGCTGGAGGAGTTTGGTTTTCCCATGGGTGCGTTCAGAAGGGCCGACCTCTCTGGGCTCGACGTGAGCTGGAGAAACAGGAAGAGAGAGGGACTGGCGGAGCCTGGCATGTCATCAGGGCAATCAGCTAGAATCCGACAAGGCAGCAGGTACAGCCCCCTGGGAGACCTGCTCTGTGAGCAGGGTCGATTTGGCCAAAAAACAGGCCGGGGATGGTACCAGTATGACAAACCCGGTGGTCGGGTTGCCAGGTCTGACCCCTGGCTGCACCGCTTTCTGGAGGAGTACCGAGCCCGGCACGGCCTGGTGGCACGCAGCATAGACCACCAGGAGGTGCTGGAGCGCTGCCTCTATGTCCTGATCAACGAGGGCTTCCACATCCTGGAGGATGGAATAGCTGCAGGACCCGAAGACATCGATGTCATCTATGTGTTTGGCTACGGCTGGCCCAGGCACCGTGGAGGTCCGATGTTCTACGCCAGCATGGTGGGGCTGGCAAAGGTCCTGGAGAGGCTGGAGCACTACCACCAGGCTCACCCTGATGTGCCCTCCCTGCAGCCCAGCAGCCTCCTCAAGAGGCTGGTGGCCAGTGGCAGCCCACCTATCCAGAGGTGGAGGGAAGTCATCGAGAAAACCCCACAGCCAGCTTTAAATCTCAAACCTTTCAGCTTTAATCTCTTTATTCACTTTAATAATGAGGGTCTTATACTGTGATGAGCGGTGAATTGACTGCACTGATATTGTGCATTAATGTAATGCTGATCTCTTTCTGATAAATATGTGATTATTGATGATATTGTAGGAGGCTATTGTGCTTTCTGTGTTTCTTTTTGTCTCCCTTGTGTATGTAAATGGGGGGTGGTCAAAATACGCTGCAACATACATACAACACCGCAATATACTGCAACTACAGAGCTGAACGAAATATGTCTCTAACAGAATTGAACATGACAAGCTTTACAATGATTGGATGTATTGCATTATATTAGAGTGAATTCGATTGCACAGATGTATCCAATAAACTGATAATTCGGTCTATTGCCGAATTTAAAAAAAACTGCTGAAATACAATGATGTAAATATATGTGTAACTCTGTTTTGACCGATTTGTATGAAAACCCCCCAGAACACCATCTGCAGTTAAATCTTTTTAAAATGCTCCAAAATGTGATAAATCACAGAATTGTAACATTTGAATGCAAATGAGATGATTTCACTGATGTCAAATATTGGGTTTGTTTGGTTATTAAATAATCTTGTTTAATACATTTTCGTACACTTTTTACTGTATGCAAAGTACCCTGCTAATTTTGTTTGTATATCGTTTATTTGATTTGTATTTCCGTGAACAAATATATAGTATATCTTGAAAAATGGGCTGGTTAAATTATCGCTGGTGTGTAAAAACCTTTGCATTACTATGGAGAAATGTATAGTTCGGTAAGATGTTGAAATGTCCTTTGTTTTGAGTAGCCTTTGAACGTCTCAGGTCCAGGTGGCCAGGTGTCAATTTGTTATTAGCCAATCAGAGATGAGTATCGTAGCCTACCGGGTTCTTAGAGGAGGTGGGACTATAAAAAGGTCGTGTCTAGAAGGGCGCCCACAAACTGCGGAATCTCATCTGAGATCTGCAAAAACTCTCGCCAGACTCGATGCCCGACGACATATCGATGCCAAACCGTAATCACGCGAGAGTTTCCCCAGTTTGCGTGCTCTCTTCTAGCCACTCCCCTACAAGAAGAGAAAAAGCCAGATAGAGCGCAAGAGAAGCGGGTGAAATCATAAACAGACGTTAAGCGCTGGTTGTAAGTTCCGTACAATCTTTTAACTTTGATAACAGCCGTTAATAAATGGCCAAGTGTTTTATAACAGTGTGTAACTTGTCAAAACGGGAGAATAAGCCGTGTTTTGGAGTTGTCTTCAGTCAGTAAGCTAATTCTGCTAAACTGGCGCGGTAGTCACGGCGACTGTTGCTAAGTAGCTAACGCTAGCACCCTCGCTTCATCACACCGCTGGACAGAGGGGTTTTAGAAAGACTGCTACAAACAGTTTGCTGCTTCCCCAGGAACCGTGAGTACAGACAATATGTCTTTGAGGAATTTAAATAAGCTCCAACAAGCTTGCTAACGTTGTGGTACCACAAACTGAATTATAAAAGCTCTTTTTTTTGAGACACCCAAGATGTTTTAGAGATGTGTATCACCTGGTACAGTAATACACATTCTTTGTTATTATATTCAATTATTGTGGTTTGATGTTTATTGCATGTTTGATAGTAATGTGGTTAAATAATAGTGGCTAAGTAAGAATGCATGGGAGTTTTAAACTCACAATAACAGTATAGCTATACAACAAGCTAACTTGGCCTCTCTGCACCCTAGTCAAAGTCATATGCCAAAATTTGTTAGTTACTGTGGACACATCCTAATTTTATATTTTAGTAACCCTCACCAGTTCAACTCCCATGCAGATGGGTCATCAGATGTAACATTAAAGGGGTATGCAATGATAATCCTATAAAAAAAATCTCAAAATCTATCATTTATACCTGGATAAAGACCTTATTTTTTTGGTGATTTATACTGTTCTATTTGTGAAGCTGGTACACTATGTACAGTATTAACCCCAGCTATTGTTTGGCTTGTTATTCTAAACATCTGTATATTCAGGTAACTGAGTGTGGCATTTCATTTGATATGTTTCATCAGTGAAACATTGCTCTCTGGAGGAGATAAATGAAAACTCCACATGTGGTTTCTATTTTTCTGCTGACTTGGCTACAGCCGTAACAGAAGAGAGCTGAGGGAGACGCCCAGCACTAACCTGCTTATTATATTAATCAATGGTCACTCAAAAAATCTCACAACCCGGCCATGATTAGATGTTGGGGTTGCCATCTAGCGGCTGAAGGCTCCAAACTGAGGAGCTGGATTATACAGTATGATGCTCCATTTCGTCTGCAACAATCTCTGAACCTTTCCAATATGCCGTGGCTGTCGCTAGCCAACCGCGGGATCTCTTCGTTCCAGTGGACATCACTTGTACGAACTGTAACTACTGGAAGACGAAAGAAGTGAGAAAGGTATGACACAATTTCCCTGTCTTATAAGTGTTTATTGTTAACTTCAAATATATTCAAAAAGTGACAGCGTGTTTATTTACTGTATATTGCAAATGCCAGAACACGGCTTCACCTCCTTGTCATTGAAATAAATAATGGCCGACCGCTGCTTTTTGTGCTTTAAAGTTTAAGGGCAGTTTGCATCCTTGGTGTTGCGTTACTGCCATCTTCTGGAGGTAGCTAGTTAGCTAACTCCTACAGTGTCCGCTTGACCGCTGTCTGCTCAACGGAGTTGGGGTTATTGTAATATTTGAATTGAAAGATATTACATTATTGCTCAATAATTACATGCTACATTAAGATAGCCAAGTTAACGGCATATTAGTCAAACAAAGGAACAATAAATAGACAAAATTTAGTTTTATGTTCGGCTTCAGGCCAGATGGGGGCGCTAGTGCTCCGAGTCGTTGCCATCAACCGCCAGTAGAAACCAAAAAGGTGACAAAGAAGACCTTTTGTTGTCATAGTAATGAACGGGGCCCCGCCTTCGACACTGTATAAAGTTCTCTTTACACATCCATGGTAAAAGTTTAATCAAGGTAATGCAGTCTTGCCAGCAGAGTGAAGCTACAAAGTTCAGTCAGCACACCTAAAAGTTACTACTAGCTTGTAGTATTTGGTCGACAGGCTCGATGGCTCAATATACTCATGTTTCAGGGATTGTTGGCTTGATTACTCTCCAGAATCCGCCTGTCAACGCACTCAGGTGAGCTGAAGTTAAATACAAGGCTGCAGAGGTTGTTTTGATGTTCACAAGTTTGTTTTTTTATCTTGTGGGAAGACAACTGCAAATTCATATGTTGGGGGACTTTTATATAAGTGTTAGAGAGATGCAATAACTATCCCAAACATGCACATGAAAATGTGCACATAAGATAACTGTGTGCGAAAGAGAATAACTTAATTTGTCAGCACAAGATTTAAAAAAATATATAGATATTGCCAGAGGGTGGCGTCGGAGGAATAGCTTTTTACTTAAATTGATGGTGGGATGTAACTACATTTGCTGAAGTTCTGTACTTCTGTAATAATTTTGAGGTGCTTGTACTGTGTAATTCCATGTTATACTACTTAACACTTCTAACGTTACCCTACTACATTTCTGAGAGAAATATTGTACTTTTTATTCCAGTACATTTGTTTAACAGCAGATTAAGATATTACATTGATAACTGTTGACTTGATAAACTGTGATATATTGCTGTAGATTAACGATATAAAGAACTCAAATCAGCTTGCCCTTGACCCGCTATGTTACTGCTTACATGGAAATTGACAAGTGACAGTAATAAAGTCATAATTTTATTATGACACTGACGGGGGCCATTCTGCTGCATAATGAGCATTTTCTTTAGATCTGCTAGTCAATGATTTATGAATTTATCCTGCCTGCCCCATTTTACAGAAACATATTCTATATAAAATGCATGTCAGATTCTAAATAATGGACATTATTTTTGGGGAAGAAGAGCTGTAGCAGAAAGATGTGTATTACCCTTTAAACCTAGCTAATAACAATTTAAATGGTAACTAAAAGGTAAACTTCATCAATATCGTACATCCAGTGTCCTGTAAAAACTTGTGTCTTTTTATTATACAGTGCATCGGTGAGGCAGGGCATCGTTGACACTTTGGAGAGAGCAATCAGTGACCCAAAGGTGAAGTCTGTGGTCATCTGTGGCCAGAATGGAATCTTCTGTGGAGGTACGGACGTGTTTTGCTGTTCTTTTCTATTTCCTATAACTTCACAATGGTGGCACAAAAACATGCAAGCACAGCATTCACAATAATACCTTCATGGATGCTGATGAGAGCAAAAATCATATGATAAATATGACAAAATGTGAAGTAAATAATCAGGATGTTTGTATAAATATCCGTCAATAGTTGGTGTTTATTAACTCAAAAGTGCAACTGTGTAACAAACTTAATAAACATGAACTATTGGAGAATATTCATACGTGCCTCCTGGTGTGTGTTGATTCCCTCAGATCAACATCCAGAAGCAAACATCTTTGTGGAATCAGATGCACCTCATATAACAGTGTGTTGTTTCTCTCTTTCTGTTTGAACCCCCTGATAACAGCATCAGTTTCATTTTGCATTCCAGGGGCGGACATCAGGGAGTTTGACAGACAGAGGTCCGGACCTCCACTGGTACCATTGGTCCACTCAATCGAGGCTGCGAACAAGCCGGTGGTGGCAGCCATAGAGGGAAGCGCTTTCGGCGGCGGCCTTGAGTTGGCGCTTGGCTGTCATTATCGAATCGCACACTCTAAAGTTAGTTCATGCTTCAGATCTCTGTCTGTCTCTCTAATATCAGTGTTGAGTTGCATCAGTGTCTCACTGGCAGTGTTGTCTTACATGTTACAGTGACTGTTAATTGAATTATGTTTCCAGTGTCATTACAAATAAGTTTTTGTTTGACAGTAACATTTTTTAGATGGTTTAATTTTGTGATGTAAAAGAAAAATGTTCACCCTTCTAGGCCATGTAATAACCCATGTAATGTATTTGCTAAAGGTGTGTCTGTGAATGTTATGAAAATCCCACCCTGATCAGCACCTTCCATCATCTAATGTTGTGCCTTTGTGTCCTTTCAGGCCAGAATGGGGCTTCCAGAGGTGACTCTGGGTCTGCTGCCAGCTGCAGGGGGAAGCCAACGTCTGCCAAGACTCATCGGGGTCCCAGCTGCCTTAGACCTCATCACCACAGGTAGCAAAGACAGGTTAACCTTACCTGACTTTTACAGACTTGATAGTAGTTCATAGGTTCTGAAAATCAATTATTAACATTGACTGAGCTGTTGGTTGTACATAAACCCTGTACACAAGAGTTCAGCTGCTATTATAGAGATTGGTAGTTCACTCTGATGACCAGCAGAGGTCAGCATGTGTTTAGTTTTACCATGCTCACCACCTCACTGCTCTGTTCTGAAATGTTTTTTGGCTGTACTGTAATTCTTCATCTTTTTCTTTTTAAGATTATTTTTGTGTCTTCATTATTTGATAAATGACAGAATCTAACAGGGGGTTTTGCAGTTATAATGTATCCCTGGATGACTCGTTATCCTTATCTAATTATTTGAAATGTCACCTGTCACCCAGATAGACCTTTTATGTCCTTCATGTCTCCCACAGGCCGCCATGTGACTGCTGCTGAGGCACTGCAACTTGGCATAGTGGATCAGGTTACTGATCACAACACTGTGGATGCAGCTGTGAAGTTTGCCCTGAGTGTTGCAGGTGAGACACAGAAAACGGATAGCACAAGGTACCCACTGGTATAAAATCCACTCTCCCTTCACTGGTTTAAAAATGGACTCGGTGGAAGGAAGTAAAAATCCTCCCAGAGCAGTTATTTTGGGCAAGTCCGACATCAAGAAGTGTCGACATGTAGGTTTGTGGAAGTCAAAGGAAGCAGAATGAACACGGCAGGCAGATCCTCCACCACAGAAGCCATAAATGTTTCATGGCTCTGTCAGATGTGCTCTGATGTCTTCACTGCTTTTGCTCTATTATTCAGAAGGGCGAAAAGGGACAAACTTTCCTAGAATATTAATAACAGGCCTTCGCCAGCCATTTAGGAGGATGAGGATTTCTCTGTGCACGTGAATCAGACTCACTTACCCACTGAATGGATTGCTAAAGTGTGCCACGTCCCTACAGTTTACCAGGAATGATTTCTCAGTCTGTGTGAAGGGTAACCCATTCAGATTTGATATGCCTTGAGTGCCTTATAATACTGACACAGCTGACAACACTAGTGGACTCAACTGAAATAAAAAATATAACATTTCAGATTGATTTATTGTACTCTCTTGTGCAGAGGATGATTTTATTCTTCAAAACAATTCAACAGCAGCGATAATTATAAAAAAAATATATACATATTTGAAAGGAATACTTTGACATTTTGGGAGATACGCTTAATTGTTTTCTTGTTGAGATTTAGATCAGAAGATCATTACCACTCTCCTGCTAAAAATTACACTACCTCCAGCAGCTGATTATCTTTGCCTAACTTAGCTTAGCATAAAGATTGAAAGCAGTGGGAAACAACTAGCCTGGTTCTGTCCGCTGTTGCCTACCAGCACCTCTAATGGCTTACACACATTATGTCTTGTTTTTTTTGTTTTTTTATCCCAACCTTTTCTTCAGGGTCCCCCTTTTGTAGATAGAAATCTTTTCAACCCCCCACCCCCCGGGCCAGTGCAGAACCATGCATCATTTATGTTTAGTCTTGCCGCGCCCCCCAATTTGGGAACCACTGCTTTAACGCATCCAGTTTATGGAACCAAAAAGCTTCCCTTAAGTTGCGTTTCTTTATCCGTGTCCCCCCCTCCCCCTGACCAAAGGTTTAATGTGTTCAATGCCCTCGATGTGCAGTAAGGTATCATTAGCGTTGTGACAAACACTAGAGTGTCTAGCCATGGGGAAATCGTGATTCCTAATTCTAATGGCAGATAATGTTCGACGAGGCGATCCCTCAGGTGTCTTTTGTAAGAACAACAAGTTGTGGGTTTGCGGGGACGTTACATGCTGGACTATTTCTTGGCCTTGCGCACAGAGCCAGGCTAGCTGTATCCCCCTGCTGCTGGAATCTTTATGCTAAGATAAGCTAACCGACCCTGGCTTTAGCTTCATATTTAACATACAGATATGAGAGTGGTATCAATTATCTCATTCAACCCTCGGCATAAAGTGAATAAGCATATTTCCCAAAATGTCTTAACTATCCCTTTAAGTATTTAAGAATGTTTTAATCTCTCTGGTATTGTGAACTAATACACATACCACCCACTCCGCTGTGTGGTTTTGTGTGTTAACATTGTCAGATTACATGAGGGGTAGGTGTACTTTGTTCAGTCTTGTCTTTGCAGAGCCCTGGTTGTACAACAGCCTTTGATTCTTTTGCATGAAATGAACATGAGAGGATGTTTTCATGACTATACTTTAGGTAGCTAGTTACTCGTTTCAGAGATGTCATCTTTGACTGTTTGTTGTTAGCTTACTTGGCACTGACAGCTCATTCCTAAGACATTTAACTTAGTATGAAACCTGTTAGTTTGTGCCTAATGTTCCGCCTTTAGCAAACAATCTCACTACATCTGTGCAAAATGTCAACAGTAAGTCTCCAGGATTGCCTGTAAAACATTTCACAATCAAAAGATGACTGCAGTCTTGTGCTTTTTACAAATGCTTTTTTCCACACAACACTGCCAAGATGACTTTGAGTGGGTGAGAAAGTGAGTGTTGTTAGTAAAGCTGAGGCTTAGAGTGAGTCAGACAGAGAAGCCAACAGTATACAAGATGGGAGATTTGAGGAGATAGGACTGAAATCTGTGGAGACGTTAACGTATACTCCAGTCTTGAGTTGATTAGCAGGGGTGTTAAATTGGGACGGGAACTGTGTCTAAATTTACAAACAAAACGTGTGAATGTTTGACATTGAGATGCACGGCTGGTGAGTCAACCAGTGCAGAATAGATTAAGTCTGTCACATCCATACATGCAAAGATAAAACACTACACAGCAGTAAAGCTGGCACATGGGTATATATTTAGGCAAAAAGCAGTTTGTACATTTGGACTGATGCACGTGTGGGCTCACACACACACACACACACACACACACACACACACCCCACACATGCACAGATCCAAGTCTCTGCTGGTGACGAGATTAACTTTTTTGCCCCAGTAGTTGCAACATCTGCGCGCTACATCTGTCAGGACAACCAGGCTTTCCACTCGCTGCACAACAAATCCATCGACACGGCTCAACCATTTACAGATTAACCGCTGCAATAATGCCCTCCTAAAGTACATTGGAATCACATTGCACTGCCACACAGCATCTCATTGACATTTGAGAATGTCCTTCTAACTGTTCATTCTTCTTCCGTGATATATTGATACCGGCTTTATTAGAAAAAATTGTAAGTTATTGGAGTAAGTGTGGAGATAACGGATCAGATGTGGCTGCTGTCCCTTTAAGCTTTGCCATGGTGACCCAGATTCTGGCCCAGACCCACGGCTGAGTGTAATTTAGTGGAGCTGTGAAGGATTCTGACTACTGTCTCATGTAATCATGACGGAGGAGATAGGAATGGGAATTAAGATGCTTTTACCAAGGTTTTGGCAGAGTGGCCTTATTCTTCACTCATTGTTTGCAGGCTTAAATCACAGCAGACAGGAAGTGTTGTGTTGTGAAGTTTTTAGGCTCTAATATTAAATCTTCTCATGTAGTTCCACTTGGAAAATTGCTCCAGGATGGTACCACTCACAGGCCTGAGAATCACAAAAATTCAATTTCCTCCCCTTTGCTCTCAGAATTGGAATTTTACCAACTATTTTGCTCAGAACCAAATTGTTGCTTTCTCATTTATTTTCAGATAGGTGTTATTCAAAGAGAACTGTAACCATGCACTGGCACTGGAATCCCTCCATTTATGTTGGAAATGGTCTGTCAAATCACTCCACTCTTATAAGCTACTGGCAAATCTAGTGATTGATTGGTCAATTATACCCAGACGGAGTGCTGGCTGACAAATTGGAGAAAGTGTAAAAAAGTGGTATTAATGGAAACTAGGAAGCACTTCTCAGTTTAGAAAATTAAATTATGCAGGTGTACATGTACAGAAATGTAATTCCAGAGTAGATTTGGGGATTGTGAGCAAAAGTCAGAGAACTATAAGTAAAAAGGTCAATCCTCCGGGTCATGTTTCTTCCATGTTTCTATTTCAGGCCGGTCACTGGATGCTCGTCGTATAAGTACTTATCCGTGTCAACGTCCGTCTGATTTGGATGCTCTGTTTGAGGAGGTGATGCAGAAAGTGCGTCAGAGTGCCCGTGGAGCTATAGCACCAGTTGCATGTGTCCAGGCGGTGCGGGCGGCTGCCACCCTGCCGTACGCTCGGGGAATGGAGCGGGAGAAAGAGCTGATGGCCACTCTGGTCACCTCAGGCCAGGCCCGCGCTCTGCGGTACTCTTTTTTTGCTCAGAGAGCCGTTGGCAAGTGGAGGATGCCCAGTGGAGCCCGCTGGGACACGAGCAAGCCCAGGCCCGTACATAAAGCAGCCGTTATTGGTAAGAGCTTTGGACTTCTATTTGTCTGATCTTTCAATCAGCACAAGCACATTGACTCATCATGTGTGTGGCATCTCCAAATTCACGTTGCCTATGGAAACTAAGCCCTCATTTATAGTTCAGTAGCTGAGTGTAAATGGATGAACTCTCTCTTCCCTGCAGGGAGGATTGGATGTATGACAATCTGGATATGTGAAGCTCAGCAGCTTGTGCATTAAAATTGCAAGCTTTGGAAAAACTTAATGCTCCCAGGCTAAAACTATTTACAGTCTAGCATTGTGTGGAGTGCACAAAAAAATAATTTTCTGTGAGTTACACTTGTATAAACTGTAATTTTTCTCGGCCAGAAATGTCTGTGATGTGTGTGACTGGTGCTTCTGAGGTCATAGTTCTGTAGTCACCATGTGATTTGTCTGCAAAGGTCTCGGCACCATGGGGAGAGGGATAACAGTGGCCCTGGCTCAGACAGGGTTGTATGTGGTCGCCGTGGAGACCCAGAAGAAGCAGTTGATGGAGGCAAAGCAGGCAGTATCTGGCATGTTGGAGAGAGGAGCTAAGAGAAGCGGGGTGGCTCCTGGGCTTGATGGGATCAGTTACAGCCAGAACATCCAGGCTGTAGCAGACGTCGACCTGGTCGTCGAGGCTGTGTTTGAGGACATGGCCCTGAAGAAGGAAGTATTCCGGCAGCTGTCTGCTGTTTGTAAACCAGGCACCTTCCTGTTCACCAACACTTCTGCACTAGACGTGAACCAGCTGGCCTCTGAAACCCGCAACCCGGAACTGGTGGTCGGGATGCACTTCTTTGCCCCAGCCCATGTCATGAAGCTGCTGGAGGTGGTGTATGGGCAACGGTCCTCTCCTCAAGCCGTGGCCACTGCCATGCAACTGGGAAAAAAAATGGGCAAAGTCAGTGTGGCAGTTGGCAACTGCAATGGCTTTGTGGGGAACCGCATGCTGAAGCCACACGTCCAACAAGCTTTCTTCCTGTTGGAGGAGGGAGCTACACCTGAGTTGGTAGATGGAGCGCTGGAGGAGTTTGGTTTTCCCATGGGTGCGTTCAGAAGGGCCGACCTCTCTGGGCTCGACGTGAGCTGGAGAAACAGGAAGAGAGAGGGGCTGGCGGAGCCTGGCATGTCATCAGGACAATCAGCTAGAATCCGACAAGGCAGCAGGTACAGCCCCCTGGGAGACCTGCTCTGTGAGCAGGGTCGGTTTGGCCAAAAAACAGGCCGGGGATGGTACCAGTATGACAAACCCGGCAGTCGGGTTGCCAGGTCTGACCCCTGGCTGCAAAGCTTTCTGGAGGAGTACCGAGCCCGGCACGGCCTGGTGGCACGCAGAATAGACCACCAGGAGGTGCTGGAGCGCTGCCTCTATGTCCTGATCAACGAGGGTTTCCACATCCTGGAGGATGGAATAGCTGCAGGACCCGAAGACATCGATGTCATCTATGTGTTTGGCTACGGCTGGCCTAGGCACCGTGGAGGTCCGATGTTCTACGCCAGCATGGTGGGGCTGGCAAAGGTCCTGGAGAGGCTGGAGCACTACCACCAGGCTCACCCTGATGTGCCCTCCCTGCAGCCCAGCAGCCTCCTCAGGAGGCTGGTGGCCAGAGGCAGCCCACCTATCCAGAGGTGGAGGGAAGTCATAGAGAAACCCCACAGCCAGCTTTAAATCTCAAACCTTTCAGCTTTAATCTCTTTATTCACTTTAATAATGAGGGTCTTATACTGTGATGAGCGTGAATTGACTGCACTGATATTGTGCATTTTAATAATGCGGATCTTTTTCTTATAAATATGTGATTATTGATGATATTGCAGGAGGCTATTGTGCTTTCTGTGTTTCTTTTTGTCTCCCTTGTGTATGTAAATGGGGGGTTGTCAAAATACTAGAAACACCTTTCAATTTACGGCAATTACAGAGCTGAATGAAACACGTCTCTCACAGAATTGAATATGACGAGCTTTACGACGATTGGATGTAAACAAAATCTACCGAAATACAATGATGCGAATATATTGTCCAACTCTGTAATGACAGATTTTTATAAAGACCCCCAGAACACAATCTGCAGTTAAATCTATTTTTCAAATGTGATAAATCACAAAATTGCAACATTTGCATTCAAGAGATGATTTCACTAATGTCCCATATTGGGTTTGTTCGATTATTAAATAATGTTTAATAAATATTCGTATACTTTTCACTGTCTTTACAATAATAGGTAATAATACAAAACTATCATTTGATGCCTCAATAAAGACCTGTTATGTCTTCATGTATTGATATTTTGTGATTTATACTGTCCTATTTGTGAAGGCATTTCATTTGATTGGTTTCATCAGTTGAAATTCTTCTCTGGAGGAGAAAAATGAAAACTCTTCTACATGTGGTGTGTGTCTTTGGTTTCTATTTTTCTGCTGACTCCGCTGCAGCGGTGACAGAGGGGAGACACACAGCACTAAACTGCTTTTATATAAATCAATGGCCCACTCTCAAAGACAACTCACACCCCAGCTGATGAGTAGATGTTGGGGTTGCCATCTAGTGGCTGAAAGCTCCAAACTGAGCAGCTGGATTGTACAGTATGATGCTCCATTTTGTCTGCAACTATACACTATCTCTGAACCTTTCATTGTTTGAAAGCAGATGACCAAAAAATAATCATGATTTAGGAATCCATATGGAATATTACCAAGATTATATAACTGGCAGATATTCAGAAAACGTGGCACTATTTGTGAATATTATTTAGGTGAAACTGGAGTATGTCTTTCAAACCCTAGTGTTTTGAAGTTTTTTTTCCCATGAAAAAGCCTGGATGTGTGTGTTTGAAGTGCGCAGAGCAGCTGTCTTTGTGTCGGTGGACTCCTCCCGTTGTGTGATGAAGTTCAGATGCGCGCCGTTGTTCCGTACGCGCGTCACCAGCAGCGCACAGAGGAGCTTCCCGACGCGAGGGGGAAGGCTGGAGAAGATGTGTGGGATCACGACCATGGGGAGGCTTTCAATGTGATATTACACGCAGCTAATTGACGCGCTTCTTACTTTTTTACAGGATATGTTTCCATCCTGTGTGTGAGCAGCTGCTCTGGATCCAGACATCCAGCAGCGCCGCCTCTCTCGCGTCCGCCTTCCCTCCCCCAGTTGAGAAGCTTCCTGGGCTGCGTGGATCGCGGTTATGTTGTAGTTCACTCGGACGAAGCTTTTTTTTTTTTTTTTTGTATTTGATCCGGGAAATGTTGGCATGGCCTCCTCTCGATCACAGAAGTGTCCGAAGAGTGAGAAGTTGGACGAGGCGCAGGCTTTGGCCAGGAGCTGCGCGGGGAGACCAGACTTCCTGCCTTGCGATGGGCTCTCCATCTGCAATACGCACAGCCACGGGAAGTGCTTCAAGCTGCACTGGTGCTGCCACTTGGGCTGGTGTCACTGTGAGTTTGTTTTACCTAGCTTTTAATAGCTTTCTGTATTACCATAAATCTATCTTATATTGTCTCTGTGGTGATAGTCATGGCCATGTTGTGAATGCAAAAGCATCTGTAGTCTTACTGTGTATCTAAAATATAGCAGATATTATCTCGATACGTGGCGCTCAGAGTGAACATTTGCTGCCTCAGTGGTGTTAATCCATTTTTTGATAAATCTTCCACATATTTTAGAGTCTGTATTTATTGCAATAATATCGAGGTCAAACTTATAGAGTCACAATGATCCTTGATCAGAGACGCCCTTGTACTGTATGAATAGTTTATGTAGTCTAACAATGGAGGCTGCAAAATTCAGAAGCAGAGAAATAGATGTTTCAAGGTCCTGCTTGTGGTGTTCACTGCTATTCTTCTGGTTTTGTTTTTTACTTTTTTTAATCTGATATCCAGCCCTAATTGTCAGTATACAGCTGTAGTTCAGTGCAGGCCATGAAAATGTAGTGACTCAAAGAGACTCCATCAATGCTGTCCTCCAGTATATTGTTTGAATCTGTAGCCGTCAGTCGTAATGTTATGTTAAAGTTAAAAATGATGATGATGATGATATTACTATTATTATTGTAAGACCAAGCCTGAAATTTTTCCAGCTCCATTTGCAACATCAACACGGACAAAAAAAATGAAAACAGGAAACAAAGATATATATTTAACATTCCATTACAATCACTGCAGACAATATATTCAAGACCCTTAAATGTACATTTGATTTAATTTTAGGATTGACTGGTGCACAAAAGAGTGCGCCAGTCCGAAAAACTACAATGATGAGTTGAATTATTTTTCTGAAAGTGTGGAAAACACAAGAATAACTAAAACAATCTTAATTTTCAAGTAGGCTTATGTCTGGTTTTGAATGCATCTGTCTGTCTTAAGAGTGTGTAAGTTATGTAAAAGAATAGAAAAGAAGTGCACAGAAAAAAAAAAATCAAATTTGATTAAATCAGCCTTCCTTTACTTCACTGTTAATGGAGATCCTTGGAAAGATGCTCGGTGACATCACACTTGAGTCATCATCACTTTCATTTCTGCTTTTTAAGGATAAGTCTTGTGATATTTTTCTTACTGTCATCAAATCCCATGAAAAGACCAACAATGAATTGATTCATTCCTCTGTGCCATAGACCATTTTAAACACGTCATATGTTCATCATGAGGGACATGTGCACTGTAGACTGTTTTCAGTCAATCGCACATACCTAACCCAAGTACTGTGAGTACGCTCTAGAGCACCAAATATGTATTAATCCACAGCTGAAAATAGTCCCCAACAAATGCACTATTTATTCCTGTTTGAGTAATGTTTGCTAAAAACTACAATGCCCAGCTGTTTTAGGAAATGATTTAGCCTGATTTAAAAATGAAACCGTATAGTTGTGTCCCAAATTTAAAGATTTATATTTTCTGGGACCTGGGACTGAGTGCTACAGATAGTGTGTAGGAATGTCGGAAAGTACTGAGACATTAATTAACATACTGTTTTGGTCTTTTCATGAGACATGCTGAGTGGTGCAGGAATGAGTCCTAAAACCCGGAAATGAGTTAGCATTTTAGCACTTCCGTTTCCCTCGCCTGGAAGTCAATGGGTTTTTAGTTAGATGCCTGAAATAAGGTCTGTGGTTAACACAAGCTTTAGAGATTTTAACGTTTTGTTCTACGACATAAAATACGTCAATAAATATCTCACTCGTGAATTTTGAAACTTTTACGTGTCTTAAAAAAGGCAGTTGCTAACAGTTGGCTAAATGAGACTACTAAACGTCATCACGCCGACTCGTCCGCCTTTACAGCCTTGTTGTGTATACTCGCGTTCATGCGACCGTGGTGTAGTTAGTTTATAGCCTAACGTGAGCTTTTTACTTCTTCGCTTTTATGATTACTTCAAAATCATAAAAGTGGTGTTAATTTTTGGAGATTATCTTGCTGAACAAAACGTGTAAGTATCATAAATGTTTGTTTGCCACAGAGCTTATTTTCTACAATAATCCAAAACCCAATGGAAAAGTCCCATTGGCTTTTTGTCGAGGGAACCCAGGGGGATGTTAACTTCCGGTTTGGCTTACAAAAATATGTCATCCCTGGAGCACTCTATTGACAATATGAAAAAAAATTGAATATCATTATCCTTTAAATTATGACCTTTGGCTACAAAATCATCACATGATCAGACAAAGTCAAGCAGTTAGTGAAGTTCAGCAGCTGATGTTCTTCAGCTACAGGCCAAATATTTGATAATATTAACTGAACTCAATATTACTAACACTTTATAATCAATATCATTTATACTGACTGTTGAATTGACTGGATAGAGTACAAGGCAGCAGCTCCACTCAAACATGGACAATTTTCTTTTCACTCTGAAGCGTTAGTGACATTTTCACCGCCCATGCACCTCCGACACTTTCTCTCCATTTGAACCTTTCCCGACCTGACACTTCCACGCCACCGCAGAACCACAATAGCCGTGCCTGAACCTGATAGGATGTCCGTCTCTTTGTGCTGCCCTAATTTATCCCATCTCTGGCTGCCCTGAAAATCCTCAGATCAGTGTAAAACACAATCACCCTGCACCACTCAGTCGGGGCTTATGGTGTGCAACTGCACAAGTCGCATTGTAATCTTTGCCATGTAATCATTGGATTTAGATGCCCGCCTCTGTCCAGAACGAGCCAAGTGATTTGAAATATCTGATGTGGCAGAAAAATGATGAATTCTCTCCGGTGTTTATGATGAGCCACAACTGGGATTTATGTTTCTCAGCAAAGCCTGTTCAGTGTTACATCATTTGTAAACATTTAGACTTGCTCCTCCTTTCTGCTTTGAAATATTCATCGCTCTGGCTGAAAATGTGCTGCACAATGGACATGGAGCACTTTGTCCCCATGATTTAATCGGAGTGTTTATTTGCACCCGGGTGAGAATAGTCACACGGCAGCTATTCTGCTATTTACACCCGGCCAAGTTGAATATGCTACTTAATTTAACAATAGTTAGCTGCATGTGAAACTCCTTGCCTGTTGTGACGGATAGCTGCCAGAAAGCCCTTTCTGGCAGAAAGATTTAGTAGTAGTAATATAAAGAGCGATAAAGTGCATGCAGGGAGAAGGTTGTGGTGGATGAATGTGTCAAACTCAGGACTAGGGTTCGAGTTCCATGAGAAGCCTATTTTCAGATTTAGTTGATTTATTTTCAGTTTTTTTTTTTCATAATTATTTTGTTTTCAGTCACATTTTGGTTAGGTTTTAGGCACCAAAACTACATGGTTAGGTTTAGGACAAATATACATACAGTACATATACACATACAGTCTCTAGTGTGCCCGGGTCGTGTGCAAATAGTATTGTTGGCTACTGACACCTGGGTGCTAATTAGAGCTGCAACGATTAATCAATTAGTTGTCAACTATTAAATTAATCGCAAACTATTTTGATAATCGAGTAGAGTAATTTTTGAAGAAAAACAGGTCAAAATTTTCTGATTCCAGCTTCTTAAATGTGAATATTTTCTGGTTTCTTTACTCCTCTATGACAGTAAACTAAATATCTTTGAGTTGTGGACCAAACAAGACATTTGAGAAAATCATCTTTTTTCACCATTTTCTGACATTTTATGGACCAAACAACTTTTGTTGATTAATTGAGAAAATAATCGATTAGTTGACAATGAAATTGACAATGAAAATAATAGTTAGTTGCCGCCCTAGCACTAATAGCATCTGCCTTATTTAATTCAGGCTTGTTGTGGTATAGAAGAAAGAGCCCGCCACATCATAATGGAGCTTCTCACCTTCACATCTTTTTCCACTGTAATTCACAGGCTCCCCTCGCAGGACACTCATGCACCACAGTGAGAATAAACCAGCTTAGACTGCTGAATCAGGCAGAAACAGGGCACCCAGTGAGGAAAGTATAGCATGCGACGCCCACCTGCTCTCCCTGGCAGGCGTCACGCGCTTTCTAGCAATACATAATAACGCTGGATGCAAAAGGGTGAAAATGTTTTAAGGCCCCTTATCTTGTCATGTTTTTTTATTCTGAACGGGTCTACGACTGTCGTCTGGAGTATAAACTTGTTCTGAGGCTGATAATTGCGCATTCACCACAGGGAGCCTTGCTAGACTGCCTTTTTAATTACATTTTTAATAGGTTTCCAGGCAAACAAATACAAAAGGTCAATGTGTAGCAAGACTTTGGCTCCGCATTTGAATTCTCAAACACAAATTAGTTTCATTATCGTACCTGTGGAGCAGTGATTACCTGTGACTTAAATTCCTGGCTTCTCCTGTTTCCTACGTGCCGTTGCAAACTGATGCTTTGACGGCCTTCCAGCAGTTTCCACTTAGTGGTAGCTTTGTAAAACCTTTGGCTGAGAAAATGGGGAAAACTGGATTTGGATGTATGTGGAGGCAGTGTTCCCAGCTGGTGACAACATCAGTCCAAGCCTCTCATTAGTTGTAATTAGCTGTGTTTAGTGTCACCGCCAATATGTCATGTCTGATGAGAGCCTCTGCTCACAGCAACACTGGAACCACCTGGTCTGAATATTTTTTCTGTCTCTTTATCCTCTACTAACTGATTACAATTACCAGGCAGAGCAATGAATTACTCATTAAGAAAGTCTAACAGAGTCTAATGAGTCCTGAACAGTCTTGTCAGTCTACTTGTTCTCTGCCAGCTCCTATTTTGTACGTTACAGCTAGTACTGCTCTTGTAGATACAAGAAATAGGGATCTTTCTGTCAGACTTCCTCATCTCATCTGTCACACCACACAGCTGTAGCTTGCAACTATTTCAAAAAGGAAATATGGAGACTTATTGGATAAAGCTCTGCCTTATAATGATTGATTTGCTGACCAATTCAAAATTTGCCGCAGTGCTGAATCATAAAAAGCCTCAGCTATTATTAAAGGATCAATACGTTGTTAGCGCTGGCCATAGGGGATGTTTTTTCATGTCATGTTTGGGAACCACTTTAACTGCTGGTCTCTCGGTGTTGGAAACAGGGCAGCGCCAAACAAAAGTTTTTAAAGGATTATTGCAGATTATTTTCAAGTCTGTCTCAATACAATACCACATTCCCTGTATGTGTTACCGTCCCCTCATTGCAGCTCAGCAAGGAAACATTGTAGAGGAAAACACAAAGAGGAAATTATGTACAAAAAAGACTGCAACTTTGCCCAGTCGCACAAAAAGAAGTATGAATGAAACGATAATGTGCAAGGCTTTTAGTGTGCAATAAGAATGCCATTCTTGATTGTCATTTGTACGCCATGTAGTCTGTACTGACTGCGATGTAAACGCATGCGCGTAAATATGCTACCGTCAGAGCTAGTGACATAGAATAAAGGCCGCTTATGGCAGGTGGGAGGGTAGGTGGATGGGTCCAACAAACGAAGGACTTTCAACCAGGAGACCGGTGTTCGAGACCAGTGGGTTTTTTTTTTGTAAGTTACATTTGTGACATGTTTTTTAGTGACGTTTGTGATGTGTTCTCCGTAGTCATGTTACGTTGTTTCTGTACATATTTTACTTAGTTTACATACTTAATGGTATTCTAAGTGGTTTTGTTGCCTAAACTTAAGTGAGTGGTTTTGTATCCTAAACCTAACTGCGGACGTCACCGTGTTTTTGTTGCGTGGCATAGCCCTTACAAATGAGATGTGAAAAGCGGCGTACAAATAACATGCGAAAACGCTAAAATGCATCCTCACGACACGCGGAATGTTATTCGATTCGATATTGTTATGTTGTGCTATTTATACGCCTGCCCATGAGATCAGTTTGTTGTAAGATACCCACTTGATTTGGCTAACTTAATGCCTCATATTAGCTTTCAGCTGAGCTTTACAACGCATATTTGCATGCAACAAGGTCACTTTTTCAAAGAAATCAAGTTAATTGATTCAAATGCAGCCCACGTAGCCTAATTGTTGTTACGTTCATTCCTGTTGAACCTCATGTTGGCCACAATTTTTCCATGCTTGGTGTTGAATCCAAATTTGTACTTCTTAGATGGTTTGGTGTCATAATTATATGTCCATCATGCATTAACGAAGAGAACAACAGTTTTCACAGGAAGACATTTCGACACGTCACAATAGGAAAATAGGAAAAGAACAGATGTAAATAATAAAAATTAATGATGGCTGCTTCAGTTTCATGGTCCTGGTGTTGTGCCTGCTGGCTCTCTGTCACAGTGTCGTAGCTTACTGGGACACTTTAACAGAACAGAGCCATCGTTAATGTTATTAGGAACACCTGTGCTTTTATGACAAGTCAAAATGTGTGCTGTGAAAAAAGGCCTATTACCTAGTTAACTGAGACTGTAGATCAATAGAGCAGATCGCTGTGATTTAAGTACATTTCGGGCATGTGAGTATTGTCTTAAGATAGACTTGAAGAAATCTGAACCTATGCTTTAAGGCCTTGACAACTATGTGCAGGAAAAACAGTCCAGAGAGTTGCATTTTTTTCACTATGGTGACAGACTAAACAGTGGATTTCAAATTGGCTGCAAGTCAGGAACAGGCTTTTGCCTCTGGAGGCATGAGACAGGAAACAGGAAAGGAGTTTCACATGATGCTGGGTCAGACCGTCCCCTCCGCTGAAACCCGAAACTTGTGTTGTTGCCCCGGCTGCAGCCTCTTTGTTGGACAGATTTAAACACAAAGAGCAGCGGATGTGTGAGCGGACCGTATCCACTGGCCAAATGGGTGCAGCAGCTGTTGATGGATGAAAACAATCTGCTAAAATAATAGTTTTTGTTCACCTGCTTTTGCCAACATGCTGTTAGTTTGAATGCATTTACAGTCGAAGATCTGCTCAGGCTGCACATAAAGACTCCTGGCTTCGGCTCAAACGTGCAAAAAAAATCTAACTGAGGGGGCTCATAATGACTCAGTCTCTGCTGAGGCTTTGATATAAGCTGTTATTAAAATGACATAATCTGTGTGAGGCAGTCGCGCCCATTCATCTTCACTACATGTTGAGTTTGTCGACAATGAAAAATCAATCTCCGAGTATTTTCCTTCCAGCTGCAGTTGACAGCAGAGCTGATATTTGGACGGTGTTTGATGTCGAGGCTCTGTGTGTGTGTGTGTGTGAGAGATTGAGGAGCTACAGTACATGCTGCATTATTCAGAGAGACCATCTCCTGTATTAAACCAGACTGTGCAACCGTCGGCCAGCCACAGGCCCAAAAGAGAGCAGAGGAGGCATGCAAGATGGAGGCAGGTGGGAGCAGAGGAGTTGGATCTCCTCATACTGCAGCTCCTCCGCTCTAATCCCTCCTCTCGAGAGCAATCTGTAACTTCCCACTGTCTCATTAACTTCTTGAACTCTTGATTTCACCCATGAATGTATTTTAAAAAACGCCTTTGGCTGTATGTACCATTCTCTATCTCCTTGTTCCAACAATTAAATTAAGCTAATTGATTCTCACACTGACTCATATAATTAATCCCACATTTCCCTAATAGATATTGTAGATACTTTATGATATTTTGTTATTTTTGGACACCTTTCTTTGTATTTTCACTGACAAAGTTCACTCCCTAACGGTAAAAGTTGGGGGAAGAGTCACCTCCACCGAAGAGTATAGAAGCAAAGTAGGGAAACTCTGGTGCTTTTTTGACAATGGCCGCCATTTTGGACTGAAAATGCCAATGAGTCCATGGCCATGAATGTATAAAGAGACGTCTGTAAATCAGAGGATAATTTCTTTAGAGGTAAATGAACTTCTCAGTACAAACACATAAATATCCCTCATTTAAATCATTCTGTCCTAAAAGCTGTAAAATTCACCAATAGCCAAATCCAGAGTTATTTTCCTCGGCATAATGAACGTGCATCAGACCCACGGGACTGCACCGCCCTGCACGCTCATATGACATATCGGGTTCTGCCAGCTTCCTGCTAGCTGTATGCGGCTGTAATAATGGATATATTATTGGCTGTAATTCAGCACTTTTATTATCTTATAATACACTCATGGGCTGTATGCTGTAATCCTGTACCGTAGTGGATGTAGTAATGTCTCTGTTCCCAAACAACCGGCCAGTAGCTAGTAGTGCTAGTAGCATGACATAAACAGGATTTAATGTAGTTGTAGGCTATTTACTAACACACAGGGCAAACGCACAGGGCACAACCTCTTATATATCCATGGTCTGTGGTCTGTTGTACATCTATTTTGGAGGTCCATGACATGAAAAAGTTTGAGATTTGAGACTCAAAATCTGTGTGCTGAATTTTTCTAACTTCCATTTATGTCCATCGCTCACTTTATGCTCCTCTATAGCACAAAAAAGTGAAATAAATACATAAGTAAGTAAATAAATAGTTATAATAGTATTCATATTTATATTATTTTTATTGGTCAACGCAGGCCATTTCAGTAGAGACATTAAAATTATGACAATAGAACAGAAAAAATTTTGTTTTACTTTTGTACGGCACTTTGTAGGCGGATGTTTTACTGGCGTCCGGTAGTCGCTTACAGTCCAAAATGGCGGAGGCGTTGCTTTGCTGCTGGGCACCGAAGTTGCAATGGAACGAACAATTGACTTTCACTTCTTAGCAATATACATTCTTTGCCACTACTCTGTAGGTCGCCTAAATTCATAATTAATTTTTATAATGAAGCGCTGTTACTTCCTCTTTTGATGTACCCAGCTGCCTCATTTACATCTCCTCTAGTCCGTGATCTCCTACATCCCCCAGAATGCCTTTCATCAGTCTCCAGTGAACTTGTTCCTTTCAGCGGCTCTTAATGATAACGTGATGAAAGGCTTTCCAGTTAAGAAAAAAAGCAAGGAGACATTCGCCATACTCAAAGTGCAAAAATGTCCTGTGGCGGCATGCTATTCTGGTCTACTGATGCTGCTGTCAGTGGAAAACATTGTGCCTGTGTTTCCTCTGCAGGGGATTTTTCACAGTATGATTGTAGGTGTGAAGTGGTGGGTCTGCAGAGATGCTTCTACTTTTGATTCTGAAGCACCGACTCAAAAACTCTCAAATTTACTGTTGATGTTTTCCGTTTATTCTATTAGTCTTCATTGCAGCAGGGCTAGAAATGTCTCATGACAGCATGTTGTCTGTCTGTGGCCAGTTAGGAAGAAGAAAATACACTATAAAACAACACAAAGAATGGGAAATGTAAGGTATATCACCAGCGATATTTTGCACTCTCATTAAAAGACCAAATCCAACAATGAATTGATCCCACTAACAAGTATTTTCTGTGCAGCCAGAGCCTGATATAGCTTTTTCCTCTGTGTCATAGGCCTCCATTGATGTCCAAAAACTTTTAAAGGTTATCTATACAATATCCAGAGAATTAATATAGCAGCAAACAACTATTGTCCATGTAAAGATATAGAGGTGTAATGTCTACCTGAGCAGAGAATGTAGTCGCTCTCCCTCTGTGTGTGTTGTAATACGAGATTCTCCTCACTTTGTTGACATCGCCGGGCCACCCACGCGCTCTTTTAGTGCATGTTCGTGCATGTGAGGGTGCCCCACTGGCTAGCTCACAACCGCCTCTCTGCACTGCTCTCATATGGCGGTTACAGCACCCTCTGGTTCCCCACAGGCAAACACTGTTAGCCCTGTCAGCAGTGTCGCCGTAGTTTTCACTGTTAGCGCTGTTAGCACCGTTAGCTACGAGCCGCCGGCTCAGCCGTTGCCATGTTGAGAGTCGTGCGGAGGCAATAGAAATGCTCCCAATCTTGCATTTAGCACCTTTAAATACACACTCTTACACAGTGTGACATATTCCTTCATTACCATGAACATGGACACTGTAGTTTATTTTGATTCAGTCCCACATACACCAACCTGCTGCCATAAATTCTCAGCCCACTAAATGTGTATTAATCCACAGAAAATAGTCCCCAAATAATGTACCATCTCCTCTTTTTTTTCTTAAGCTATATATATTTGTGACCCATTTTTAACAGTTTAAATATTCAGTAGAAATCAATGAGTGCCACAGAAAGTATTTAGAGATCTTTGTTTGACAATAAGAACAATATAATACCAGCCTCACCTTTCATGTCATAACTCTAAACTAACCCCCGAACTGGGGGATGGCAAAATGTCCTCATTTTTTCTTTCTTTGTGAGGACATCTGGTCTTTGTTAGTATGGAAATACAAACACACACACAGGGCAGAGGGAGAGGGTGCAGAGGCTGCTTAACAACCGACATTGTCATGCGAGGGCTCCAGCACTGGAAACACAGGAGGGTAGAGTACAACTGAATATCAATAAAGCTGCATAGACAATGTTCACTGGCTGTCAGTCAGGATTTGTATATTTCCAGTAACAAAAACTGGAACCCACAAAAACTGGAACCCACTTATAAAAACATTGCTCCGCAGCACTACTAGTGGTCAAAAACTCCACAAGGTACCTTTAAATTATCATAGTCAAAGAATGTGAAAGGAAATTGTCTCATTAGGGATGCAAGTAACAATAGTTTTCATTTTTTATTAATCTTGCCAGATATTTTTTTGATTAATCTATTAATCATTTCATCTATAATTTGTCAGAAAACTGTGAAAGCTGCCTGTTATAATTCAGAACGGTTGCATCGAAAGGTGTGTGAATGACACGATAATGCACAAGGCGTGATATCGGGTTGTATAATTTCTTAGAGCCCAAGTTGACATCTTGATATGTCTTGTTTTGTCCAATCAACAGTCCAAAATCCAAAAATATAAAAAAAACTTTAAAAACTCATATTTGAGAAGGTAAAACCTGTAAATGTTTGGCATTTTTGCTTAAAAAAATACTAAAAAACGATTATTTGATTATCAAAATAGTCGCAGATTAATTTCCTGTCCTTGACTAATCGTTGCAGTTCTACATGCCATTAATAGAGACTGAAAACAAGTTATCTTTAAGTAACTACCACCACCTACAGTATTTGTAATAATGATAGTATTTGTAATTGTACAGTATTTTTAATAATCCAACGCAGACTATCTTAGAGCAATGCAGCTCAAGTACTAGAAAACAGAAAGTCGTGTTTTGCTTTACATGTGGAGATTCTCCTTTTCTTATTTTTGCCAGACAAAGTGAGATTAATCTCACACATAACGCTCAGTCCTCTGGGGCTGATGGAAACATTGATATTTCCAGTTTAGTGCAAACTAATTCTGCATTCAGCACACACCTTGTAAATCTACAGACAGGCTGTGTTCCTTCTGTAAGGCTGCTGAGAACAACCAGTGTTGGTGTTGCGTTAGCTCCATATGTCTGTCTGTTTTGTTGTCTGCCCATGCATCTGTCTGTCCCCCAGTATTGCTCTTGGTATTTGAAACTCCAGATGGATGAATGCAATTAGATGTAATACGCTAAAAACTAAATGTCAACACATTGCCTTCTACAGCTTTAGCTCTCATTTGTTGCAGCTATCGTGTCTGCCTGAGTGGGCCCGTCTCAGTCTGAACATGGACCATTGAGTTTCTCTCATTAAACTGAGGATGGCTACTGTTCCCCCCTTTTGTCTGGATCGACATTAGCTCCTGTGTTCTCTGTTAACAGTGTTTACGAAGTATACTGCCTCTTTTAATTGCTTCACATGGGTGGATGATGCAGTTTTGTGTCCTTGATAAAGAGGTGGTCACATGAATTAAGTTCTCGTGGGCAGAAACGAAAGATTTAATTAAACTAAATATCTTTTGTGTGGTGCAAAAAAATGTCTCATCAGCAAACTCAAAAAACACCTCCGTACTTTGAAGAAGTTTGATGTTTTCAGTGTAACCTGGGAAAAGATTTTGATTGAATGGTTCCCCCAGCCAGTGAAACAAAAGACAAGGATGCCGAGTGAGAGGAAGTGATGCGTAGGCCTGCCATCTTCTGTAGTTTCTCTCTCTCCAGGGAGCCAGTTAAACACACATCTGAGCCGCACTATTCAGGCAGCGCGGCTCAGAGTTGGAGGCAGTGGGCTGCAAACAATGAGTAACATTTGGGAGCAGTTATTTTCCACAATCACCACCAGTATACGAGTTGCCAAGATGGGAGGCATTACTTGCATGGAAGGCGTTAGAAAATCTGTATATGAATGGACACTTTCCAGAACCAATTTAGGTCCTTTATTTCATAGAGGATTTATGTGACACTATATCTTACACCATCGTAAACCATCATGTTAGTATCCAGATTTAAATCAGCACCACGTTGTTGTATGGCTTTAACCCTATACGTCATTTCGTCATTTTTGAATTAAGTCTTGCATCAACTTCTTAGAGTCAGAAATGATTGCTGCACTGCTCTGGATGGCCTGAAATTTAAATTATGCTAGACTCCGGCTGCAGCTCCACCTCAGACGGTGGTGGCAAGGCAGGTATTTTTGCCTTTGGCAGGACGAAATGCTTTGTGATGCAAAAATTGCTACCGCCTTTAAGAAATGACAGATGTTAAGTTATCACAGACAAACTACTCACTTGTGCCTCCCGAACCACTTTTGGCATCTTCCAAAACTGTGTCCTCGGTCGAGACTGACTGAAAACACATGTTTATTCACTTTTAATATTACAATTATATTCCAGTGCTAGATGCAACGAACCAAGAGTCAAGTATGTGTTTACATGATGGGAAGGGTTCATATTTGATTGGGTGGATGGATGTATAGGTTGACAGGAATAGAAAAGAGAGAGATTTTGATATGTAATTGCTCAAAAAAAATGTTTGGAGGGGACAAATATTTGGTGTATTCCAAGAGATAACAGAATAATTAATATAGAGACACAGGACAAGAGGTTGTAAAATTTATTTTTATTTCACTGTGTCTTTTAAAAGCAAAGCTTATTTACATGAATTTCAATTTTCAGAGTGCATTTTCATGCTGCTGGTGGGATTTCTGCCAAATGTCTCCACATGGTGCCAGCTTGGATTCATTTACTATTTTATTGATTTAAACCTGCATTTATTGTTTTTTTAGGTCGCTTTGGGGCAGCGGAAAACAAGCTGTTAAGACAGTACTGATATATTATCACCTTTTAAAGGTTCTATACGATATCCAGAGCATTAATATAGCATCAATCTACTATCTCCTGTGTAAAGATAAAGCGGAGTAATGTCTACCTGAGCAGAGAATGAAGTCACTCTCCCTCTGTGCGTGTTGTAATCCGAGCTACTCCTTGCTTTGTTGACATCGCTGGACCGGCCGTGCGTGGTTTTAGTGCATGTGAGCGTGCCCCACTGGCTAGCTCACGGCCGTCGCTCTGCACTGCTCTCATACGGCGGTTAAAGCTGATAACGCCGTCCCGACCGACAGTGCCATTTGGTGCTGGTAGCACACAGTGAGTTAATCAGAGTGTTTTTTTTTCTATTTTTCTCCCCTTTAGGCAAGTATGTGTACCAGCCCATGACCAATGTGTGCAAGCTGCCCAGCACAACCGTGCCAGCTGCTGGGGCAGAGTACAGCAACACCATGGACCTGTCCGTCGCTCTGGCTGAGCGCTTCCTGAAGCTCGCCCCCTGCTTCCAGTCCCCGCCTCACCTGGAGTCGCCCAAGTACTGCGTCATCGCGGATCTGTTTGTGGACGACTACATTGTCAAACGCATCAACGGAAAGATGTGCTACGTGCAGCGCCCCCCGCCTCCCTTACCAGAACCTCCTCATGCTGCCACCCCTCCCCCACCCGCTCCCGCTACAGCTCAGTTGCCCCAAAAGCCTCGGCAACCAGTGAAGCCCGCACCGCCGACCCAACACGCACCTGCGCCCGCGCAGCCGGTCCAGCGGGTGTACAGTGAACACAAACATCCTACCCCCCTGGATAAGATAAAAGGCCCCAAAATGGACCACTGCTCCTCTCCGTCCAGCTCCGAGGACTCCGGCATCAACGCGCTGGGTCTGCACTACCTGGAGTCCTGCGAGGAGGAGAGCGAGGAGGAGGAGGACGACGAGTTGAGCACGGATGGGAACTCCAGCCCCGGCAGCCTCTGGGACCAGGACGACTGTTCTCTGCTCTCCCCCTCCAAGTCAATGATAGAGATCATCGAAAAGATCGAAACAACTGTGTGACTGACATCGACATGGACGCCAGCTGTGAGGGAGCGCGAAGAGCAGAATGAGGATTTATTCTACATAGACCGTTAGGACCCCTCTCTGACGCTTCAGCAGGGCTTTTGCTGGGTTGTTTAGTATCATTTGTTTTCCTGCAGGTGGCCGAGGACTGTACGCCTGCACTCACACACAGCCTCTCCTCAGTCCACATCCCCCTGCATGGAGTGAATTTCTAGAACTTATTACAATACAGGAGAAAAGGCACAAGCACAAGAATATCAAGCACATGCACAGTGGACCAAATAGACCTCCAGTACTTACACAGTGAAAAATGTAAAATACAAAAGGAAATCAATAGTAGGTGCACTTCCACCAGAGGAAAGTAAGAGAAAAACCTTCTCTCCAGGCATATATTACTGGAGCTAAATTCAAAGTTGTTATAAGAAGGTTTTCCTGATGATAATGAGCAGTTAGTTAATTCTTAGTGTTCTCCAGTCGTCAGTCTGGCAGTCAGATTTTATTCTAATTCGACATTTAAGTGGCAGATAAGAGTGCCATTTCTTCTTCTCTGGTCGACGGCTCCACCCACACGTATTAGTGACACTTCAGCATAATAATTACAAGGCCAGCTACCTCTCGTGGGCCTAGAGCACATCAGCCTTTTAACCCGTTAACTACTCAGCTCCGAGCTGCTGGGACGCACCTGCTTTTGTCACGTTACTAAAAAGATTCCCGGCCCACAGTTTGTGTGCACTTAACTGACACCAACACGACCAGTAGGTAGGTAGGTACTGTAGGTAGGTCAGTGTTCGACAATCAAGGATTACACAGAAGCACATTCCTATACTGTACTTGCCAGCGAGGCCCAAGGATACTCTTATAAAAACCATTTATCAGACTTTAACACATTCTTCTGACCACATTTTCTGGTCAAGCTGGACTGAGCTGCAGTGCTGTTCAAGGTTAAATGGGGCGTTAAGCAAAACATGACTTGCGTTAACCTCTATTAGCAGCCCAGAAATTAAATAGCATGTCTCTGGCAGAGCTACAGTGACAAAAGTAGGAGTCACGCTGTCACTGCAGGGAAACTAGCAAGACACCTAGTGAAGAGGGAATATATCTAATATATATACATATAAGCTTATATAACAATAAAACTGCATTGTTATCTGCTTTTTGGGCTTGACGGTGAAATGTCTTGTGATGCCAGCTGAGAGGGGAGTCTGGGGAAAGATGTGCAGACTAGACTAGTGTGTCACAGTTATGTTGCGCTATGGGGCAGAAAGAACGTCACTTTAAAAGGAGATTACAGTATGGAATAGGATGCTGAGTAGGTGTTGTGATGTAGTGATGGAGATGATGTTATAAGAAATGCACTCAAATATAAAAATTTGTGAGACAGCCCCTTATTAGTCAGTTAGTAAAATGAAGATGGGCTGGGTCTTTTTTTAATGTTTAAAGAGTTATTTCCTGGAGAGTTATCTGCAAAAATCACTAAAATATTCACAAATATGTATTGCTACAATGATACGCTAGATGTAAAAAAAAAAAAAAAAAGTCATTTTGCATGACTGCATTCATTTGCAGAAGTCCCTCACGTCAACAAACAAACAAATTTGAGATTGTTCAAAAAAGTGAACAAATCCTGTATCTGTCATTCAATTAAGAAGTTTCTTTTTTTATTGTGCAGGGACAGCCCTTGACATTACACTGAACACAGTCCCTCTTAAAGCAGTTTAAAACATCTGTTATGTTCTTGTTATTGTTATATTATTTTCATATGAATAAATCTTAATGAAACTCACACTTTTTCTTTGTCTTTTGTAGCCAGTGTGGGGCATTTTCTGCCAAAAGAAAGTTCAAATCTTCCTTGAAAAGCACTCAAACTTCCTCCACCTGACACCCGGATGACTAATGCTCTCCAGAGATTGAGTGGAATAGCAAAGCAAAGTGAGAGATACACCAAAATTGAGTCATTACTTTGGCCGTGGTTGTTTATCTCCTCTGAAATGTCTCGAGGACTGTTTTTGTTTCTCACATTCCCTATTTTGTAACCTTTAAAAATGGCATTAGGGGAAGAGAAAAACAAAACTAAAGTGAGAGGAAGAGGTGGAGGTGATAGAGTTAATATGACCTGCTCCTCATTCTAGTATTGCCTACGCATAGTGTGAGAAATACAACACAGGTTAGCGTCTAGCCCCTCCACCTCTGACCTCCATGCTTCCTGTTATTGATCCACACCAGCGATGGAGACAGTCCAGTCATGTTCTCTGGGTCTCTCTCTGCAGACAGTCTTCGTCTGTAGCAGCTGATTTTATGATGCGAGTGCCTTTCTCACCTTGACTCTTCGAGCCCAAATTGATTTCTCCATGCTTCTCTTTTCCCGCTTCATTGTGTCAATCGATTATTTGTACTCTGCTAGCGCGAAGAGAAAACCAGGGCCGGGATGAATTGTTAATCATTTTTCTTTTTTAAATAAATGTACATTCATTATTCTGCTAGGTGATGAAGAGGAGGATTGTGCAGCTGGCTACTGGAGAGCCTGGATGACAGCACAGAGAGGGAGAGGAGAGGAGAAGAAAGTGGGAGTGCATGGATGGAGTGCAGCGACAGGCAGAGGAAGCTCAATTAAAAGGATGATGATGCAAGCACATGTAAAGTCTTTGCACGGACTTGCGTGTGTGTGTGTGTGTGTGTGTGTGCAGCCAGGCACACAGGGTTGCGTGTAGTTCAACATTTTGAATTTTTTTTTTCAGAGCTACAGACAGATTTCATGAAGAGATAGATCACTGTTACTGTTAATCCCTCGCAGCAAAGTCATTCAATTGGCAGGCACCTTGAGCAGTGGAGAACTCACACACACACACACACACACACACACACACACACACACACACAGGAAGATACACGCCAAATCAAAAATCGCCCTTGTTCAAGGACTGCTTCACAAGCACGGCTGGCACAGCACGAGTCACACAAGCTGTAGAGAGATGTTGTCAGCTCAACCTTTTCTTTTTCCTTTTGATGTGCGTACAAACACATTACCTTCCTCGGGAGGTTTCCTTTTAATTTCATACAATTGCACTTTCTCTCCAGTGGCCGCTTATTAGAAGAGCAAAAGCCCAAATACTCGGAGGAGATTTTAAGTGACAAAATGAAAACACAGAACGCCAGCAGAGGCGACTCACCTGAGTAAGAGGAGAAGCATTAGGCTGAATCTACTAAAAGCATTTGCTCTAATGGAGAATTTGTAATATTAATTTTGTCTAAATTGAATGCAGGTAGATGGAATAGATGCAGACAGTTTAATAATCACAAAATACCGTATTACAAATGCTTACCATTTCCATTTATGATTCCTCACAGACTCATCTCTCAGTATATTTCTTAAAACCCTTAAATGCCTGCAGGTCTTAAGGGTGCAGTGTGTAGGATTTGGCGGCATCTAGCCAAAGTGAAACTTTTATGTTGAGATCATCTGTTCTTGTGGCGGAGCATCGTAAAACACTTCATTCAAACTTGACAGAAACAAAATAAAACTCACCAAAACCGTCGTTGTTAGTCTTTCCAACAATCACCAACTCTGGTTCGGTCTAAATAAACCCTTATTTCACAGAGTTTGATTTGAAAATATGCCGGCTCTGCACTCTGTTTCCCCCGTTGTCTCTCTCTCTCTCTCTGCCCGCTGAGCAACTGAGCAGCTGAGCAGCTCTCGTTCTTCGGAGGTAGACCATTAAATTAGATAAATAAAATAACAAACATCGCTCAACCCCAATGCCTACTATTGTTTATATTTTAAGGAACCTCTCGCCTGCCTTCCTGCTTTATCACCCACCCGTGCAGTTCAGAGGATGAGATTGGCGCATGCTGCGCACATATACAAATTTTTTAGGAGACCGGCGGCGTCAAACTACTCGCTCACTGCTAACGTTACTCGCGTTAAATAGCAGTCCACTTCCATGTTTCGGTACGGTTGGCTTTCACACCTGATGCAAACCGTGCCCAAGTACACATGAACCGTACTCCAGACCACCTATTCAAGTGGACCTGAGTATGGATTGACAAACTCACGCTAATCAAATGAACTGGACTTTGGGGTCAAGTGTACTCGTATCAAGGCCCAGAATTGTTGTGTTTTCGTTAGCTTAGAATAAGCCCTTCATATCTACATAGGGAGCGGGTCCTCTTCACGGAGTCCGCCATGTTGCTCCGCCATGTTTCTACCGTAGCCCAGAACGGACAAACCAAACACTGGCTCTAGAGAGATACTTTCACATTTTTACGTTACCTGAAGGCCACCGTAGTTCTCCGACACGCTTGTGAAACTGCGGTAACGTGAGTTGCAGAGTGTGAAACCATTGTACCGCCAGCCACCGTCTGACTTCCGTCGCTCCTAAATTAGTGTTATTATGGTAAGGACGGCCTCTGAGCGAGGCGAACAGCGTTACCACTGCTTTGCACTCGGCGGCTCACGTTACGGCAGTCTTGGAAAGGGAGGAGTCAGCGGAGGGTTCCTCAGTTGGTTTCAATCTGCAACTACAGCGCTGCCACCAAATCCTACACACTGTACATTTAAAGGAAAGTTAAAGGGGGGAAACCAGACGTTAAGGAGTTAACATCATTTATAATTTGACAGTGCACCTCATGAAAATCCATATCAGCTCCCAACAGGGAACCAGCACTATATTGCAGGCATACAGCTTCCTCATATAGCTCGTCTCTAATCGGAGACATTCAGAGCCAAACTTCAACAGCAGCACTCCGTCAAAAGGGTCATTTATACGTCCAATTTGCAGCAAAATGTCCCTGCGATTGGCCTGATGCATGCGGCGAGCAGGTAACAGGGGACCACCAACAGGCTGCTGATAAACAATCAGACACATGGCTTTGCCTTGGTAGCGCTGGATGGGTGATGGGTTTCTGATAAGCTCTATAAACGCGAGAGAGTCACCTGGAGTGCAGCTCCGCACTCCCTGCCTGTAAAATATTCATTACTTTTTTCCGTCACTGTCTGCCCTCGTCTTTGAAATGGATTTAGAGCACTTTTTCCCTTTTACACACAGAGCGTGACTTTCTCACTGCAAACTCTAGACAACAGCTTCAAGTTTTGGTGTGGATAGACAGGGCTGTGTTTGAAAGTATTCTCTTTTTGTTGCTTAAAGCTACTCTGTGATTCATCATTTCACTGAAGAGCCTGTGAGTGCTTTTGTGCGACGGCCGAATGACTCACAGTGGTACACCGTAATGTTATTAGTTGGCTTTGTTGCTGTGGATTAGTCTGTATTAGATGACGATTCTGTAGTTAGAGAAGCGGCTGTATGAATGATCACATTTGCACATAACATTTGCAACACCTTGTGTGTTTAAAATATTGGACTTTCCATTTCTCACTTTCATTACTCACTCCAATTCAATTAGTTCACGGTTACACAATATCCCTCAGTTGAAACAAAGCTATTTCCTGCATACTTTTCTGCAGTTTTCAGGGTTTTGATGGTGGCCATTAGCAGAGCAATTGAGTGCTTTTTGTGCACTGAGGGAAAGTCTGAATCCATCTTAATCACATCAAAGAGTCAGAGGATGTCGGGGATGCCTACGTTGGCTTTCAACTTGAAAGCCAGTGAAGTCAATATGGCCGCCTCCTCTTGTGTCTGCTTTTCAGTTTGTTAAATCTTTTCTCCCATAACTTCAATTCTTTTTGCGCTTTTGATTTTTAGAAACAGGATAAAGGGAACATCATACCGTCGTTAGTGGGCAGATCTACTCTGTTTTACTTCCCTCTAATCTGACTCATTTATTTGGAGCTGCACATGAGAGGATGTAATTTATTTTGAAAGGAATGCATCATAGACATGTGTTTGTGTTCTTGTGTAGCCCCTTTAGATACTGAACATTTTATTAGAACATTAAACATGACGAAAGGAGGGTAATTTTCGTTCCTCGCACGGCACTGAAATAAAACGCAAAGAACCTGTGGAGAAACCATGTCCCCAATCCAAAGGTCAAAACCAATTGAGGAATTCATCAAAAGCAGGTGGCCCAGTGAGTGCCCAGTGGGGGCTTACAATCACTTGAACTCTGAGGACACACAAAGCAGTTTTAAATCATGTCAATTCAACCCTCATGCACGCACAAAAACTCTACATTCAGGAAATGATGGAATTACAGATGAGACATTAAGAGACTGTAACATCATAAAACTCTGTTTCCTCTGTCTGCACCAGTTGAGGGTTGATTAGTATCACAGAGTACATTCACATGATTGATGTCGCTCTCCCACAACACTTTGGACAGATGTGCCTCTCATCTGCGAGAGTATTTTATAATGCTTCGCTCAAATATTGCATTGTTCTCCTCTGTTTAATATTTTCTAAAGGGTTTGCACAGAATAGAGGGACAGAACTAGGCCAGCGCCGGACCCAGATTGCTTCTAGCAGATATGGGAGTGAAATAATATGGGACGTAAGCTTTCTAAATCTAAATGCCTGCTTCCTGTCAACCATAAAAAAACATTGGTTTCGGGGGCTTTATTGCATTATGAGATCTTAGCCATGATAGCTCCCCAGGATGAGCTTCGTGGATCCATTAATGTGGGTGGAGATCTGGAAGGAAAATGTTGTCCTCAAAAACACATCATAACTCAAGTATGAAAAGCAATAATAAAAGTTTTAGAAACTTGTACTTGCTCTGTATGTTTACCTTATTCAGGGTTTATAAAAGGTCAGTGTAACTTTCCATCTAACCACACGCAATAATTAGTTTTTTCACAGGTGATTGGTGTTGCTACCTGCATACTTCAATCATAGGGAGCTATTCTTGGACTTTTTTTTATTTTTCACAGTACACCCACACAAACACATTTTTTCCACTCTGACTGTAGATATTTGATTATATTATATCCTTCTTTCAGTGAACTAATCAACAGCTGTTCATACTTTTTAGAACAATTATACACAAAAACAAACAAGACAAGCAGTAATGTAAATGTCCAGGCTGAAACTGTCTACGCAGTCCAGGGATGTCTAATGAGTGTGCTTTGAAAAGGATAACTTACTGTAAAGGTGCTCAATACAAAATTCAGGTTATATCTATTGCTTCCACACAGCTCTCAACATGGCGACGGCTGAGACGGTGGCTCGCAGCTAACTTTGGCAACAGTGCTGACAGAGCTTACAGTGTTTACCTGAGTGGGAACCGGAGGGCTACGCTTCTGAGACGACGGCGTTATCAACTGTAACCGCCGTATGAGCACAGTGCAGAGCGGCGGCCGTGAGATAGCCAGTGGGGCATGCTCACATGCACTAACATGCACCCAGCTGCCAACTTATTAAGGTTTTTGTAGTAAAATGAGGAGGTATCGTATAGATAACTCCTCAATTCAACTTCACCAATCAGCCGCTCCTGGTCCATTGAGGCGATTTCAAGGCGAGCGACAGGAATAAATAGAAACAGCTGGGCGTCTGACAAAAGTTCAGCTCAAAAGGGCGTGCCACATCGCGCTGCGTCGCTCACGGCCAAGACGTTCCAATAAAAAAGGACATGGTTCTTCTGGGTGAGTACTGGTTTCTTTTTGTTATTGTTATAATGTGGGAGTGGGAACGGGGATTTAAATCTATAGCACCGTAATTGTTACGTCTCATATGGTGGAAAATGTGCACCTACTGTAATCTGTGTCTGTGATTACTCTTGGGCCGCTGCGTTGATCAATTTGGTGCGTCGGCTGCTGTCTGTGGTGCTGATCTAAGGCTGGTTTGCAGGATGGGAGTTGCATTTGTTGTTATTGTCTGCTTTGCAATTGTGTGGAGTGGTTGTGTGCGCTTGTGTTTGGGGCGAGGGCCCAAGAAAACAATTTGCACCGGGGCCAATCACAATTATGTTACGCAGCTGCATGCATCAAAAGGCCCATGTGGCCGGCCCGGCTATGTAAACAAAACACAGAGATGTTCGAATTACAAAAAACACAGAGGGAGAGGTACTTCATTCTCTGCTACTCCTCTATAACTTTTTATTGCAAATAGTTGTTTTCTGCTATATTAATGCCCTGGATATTGTATAGATAACCTTTAAAGAATTAGTCTGACATTTTGGGAAACACACTTATTCGCAGTTAGATGAGAAGATTGATACCACTTTCGTGTCTGTAGGCTATGCTACATATGTAGCTGGAGCCAGCAACCGGTTAGCTTAGCTTAGCATAAAGACTGGAAACAAGAGGAAACCGCTAGGGTTTGTCTAAAGGTAGCATAATGGTGGATAGTGCCCACTAGCACATTAATATCTCGCTGTAAAAATTACAACCCATTTTACAGGGGTTATCTGCCGGACCATTTCTTACTACTGTAGCTTCATATTTAGCAGACACACGTGAGAGCTGTTTGGTGTGGTCACCGGTGTACTTCAATCATGGATCTAGGAGGCTATTCTTGGGCTTTTTCTTATTTTTCTCTGGATGGTTTAAGTTGCAGTACACCCACACCAACCTTTGAATTGCATCTAAATAGAGCCAACACCACACAGTGAGAGTGGGTGAAAAATAAAGGTTTCTTATGTTTATAGCCTTGAATCCTGCTCTCAGTAACACATGTTCATGAAGACCTACGTACCCTTTTGTAATCTATCTGCATAATAATATCTGAATATTTCAACTCAAATGAATGTCCACAAACAATAGCATGCAGCTCAGCCTAATGCCGACAGTGAAAACAGACTTTAATGGTGACCAAAGCCAGGAGCACAACACCACCAGCACAGCGGTAGGAAATAAGGCCGACTAATTTGTGTTTGAAAAGGCCTGGCAGTGTCTGTGTGCCAGAGAAGAAGAGGAGGAGGAGGAGGAGCGTCCAATAGACACGTCTGATTAAGCAGTGTGTAAATGGACCTGCTGGCTGGACCAGATGAGGAACAGCAGATGGTTTTCCACACCGTGGGGTTGTATCTGCTGTGCTGCGCTGCACTGCACCATGGCCCCTCAAAAAAACACCTCAACTAGCAGCACGGTGTGGCCCCCTGCCCCGGCCCCATTTTCATCGCCTCCACTAACACCATTAGCATGTAAATGACAGCTGAGCCCCTTCGCCTGTGGGTGCTGATAGGCTGCAGCAGACCTCCAGCTTCTCGGTGCACTAATATCATTTTCTTCATTGTTGTGGGATTATGTGGGGGTGGGTGTGGAGCGGTCAGGTTGTCTTGATTCTTGGTATGAATATGAAAGGTTGTTGTGTTGTAGAGATTCACACCACTTCTAAATGGATAAAGAAGCAGCAGTGAAGGAGGTGTTGCTCCCTCAAGGACATATTTCTGAGTTGTGAAGGTTTCTGCAACAGAACGCCACACAGGAGAGAAACTGTGACATTCATGATCATGTCACTGGGAGACAAACATAGAGCATTCAAGGTTTCTATAGGCTACAGCTTTGGCTCTATTTTTTCATTTTATCCTAAATTATTCAAGGTCATATGGGAGCTTATTGTTTGTATTGAATCTACCAGAAATTCTTTAGTTCGTCTTCATCTTTAGAAGGTGGAAAGATATGCACATGAACGCAGGGAAAGCATGTAATTACTAACCGCTGTCTCCACTTTTGTTAGATTTTATTTTGAACTTTTTAGAACAGGTACACACAAAAACACAACCAAGAAAAAAGCACCCAAACAGGCAGAAATTGTCCGTACACAGACACATAATAATGTCTAATGAGTGTGCTTTAGGAAAGGTAACTTAAAGCTCCATTGTGTAGGATCTGGTGGTATCTAGCGGTGAGGTTAGGAGATTGCAACCAACTGAAGCCTCTCTCACCTGCCAAGCGTGTTGGAGAGCTACGGTGGCCGACGTGAAAACACGAATGGCCCTCTATAGGCATCTGGAGCAGAGCCAGTGTGTAGGGTGTGTATGTATGTGGGAAGTGAGTGGTGAAGCGAGAGAGAGAGAGCGGCGGTGACAGGAGCGAGTAATGTTATCGACTCCGGCCCAAGCAAGAAAAGTTAACAGAGTTTGGTTTGTCCGTTCTGGGCGTGGTTTCAGCGCCACCAGCGTTTCAGAGCAGAAAATACTTCTTATTTTTTCATGATTTTGATTCCCTAATTTTGATGATTTTTTTAATCGTTCAAATTTGACTGAGTGGTTAATAACACATTTTTATGTGGTGTGACAAACTCAGAACGCATGCTTATTTTTGCTTCAACCAGACTTTAATATGTACATAATCAGAAATGTAAAAATGGATTATGTGGACTATTTCTTGCTAAACTAAGCTAACAGCTTGATTGCTTTAACTTCATATTTACCGTACAGACGTGGGAGTGGTATCAATCTTTTCATCTAAGTCTTGGCAAGAAAGCGAATAAGCATATTTCCCAAAATGTCCAACTATTTCTTTGAACAGTAGTTAGCCACTCATTGAGGGGCACATAAATCATCATGCACTAAGGTGCAGAGCCCATTTGCTTTCTGATATAATCAGTAAACAAATCATTCCCACTTTTATTTCACATGAACATCAAATACGTATTGCAGCAAGGTCAGTGAGTAGGTCATTTCAGTCATACATCCTCACCATGTATTGCAGCAACTATTGTTGATTCCTCCGCCTTCATCGCTGCTGTATACTTTGTCTTTATTTCCCGCTCCATTTCCTGGCTCTGTTTCTCCATGTTCGCTCCTCATTTTTGTGCAGCACATTGAGCCTTGTGAGCACAATTACAATAATTTCGATTAATTGCTGACTGTTTGTCTGGTATTTTTAGCCGACGGCTGCAATGCTCTCTTAACCAAAATAACAGGCATGGGGCTACTGAGGCGTATGCAAAAACAAATAGAGAAAAACTTAATGAACATCCCATCCTGCATCAACCCAACCCCATCCAAAGCAAACATTCACAAACACATAAAGTATTTAGAGGTGGAGAGTAGTAAGTTGCATTAACTCAGCTATTTTTCATATAAAAGCCCAAAAATCTGTATTCAAATATCATTTTCTCAGCTCTCACATCTTGATTCAGCTTCCTTTGATCAACCTTTTTTTTTACCGTCTCATCCTGACTGCTGCAGGAGTCCAGTTGATCCGACTGTCTCCACCCGCTGCCAGACTTCACTCTGCATGTGTATACTTTAATCATCAGGCTCGTACACATCACATCATAAACAAACCTTTAATTTGCCCATTTAATTAGAGCAAAAATGTTAAAATTCCTTGTACAATCTTTGAATTATTTGGTTTGTTTTTACATCAAGTTTTTCAGTCTGCATTCTGTGCTTTATGAAACTGCAGGTATTGATGTAAAGTTCCTTGGGTGAACTAAAGCAGGCTTTATCTCACCTTCGCTGTGCTTTCATTTGTTGTGATGTCTGCAACTTTCAAGGTAGTTTCTTTAGCACTGCGCTCACACAAAGACACACACACACACACACACACGCAGATGTATGAAACACCTCTTCCTTGCAATAAAAACAAAGAAGGTCAGTGGGTTTAGATAGCTATTGGATTCAGTACCGTAAGTTTTGCTCGGTGTATGCCTGTGTCCTTCACTGCTCTGAGCTTTCTGTGGCTGCGCTAAATTATTTAAGAGACAGCAGCCATCTCTGAGGAAACCCAACAGACTCTCCTCTGTGTCCCATGAGCCCAAGGAGAGGCAGACGGGTAGCTGGGGCACCGATGCCGGAAATAACATGGCAGAGAAATTTGGCTTTAGCACACGGCTGGTATCTGGTTCAGAGACTCCTGCGCTGCAAATGGAGTTGAGTCAATGTGTCCAAGCAGATGTGCCGATGCCAGGCAGGAACAAAGGCCTCTTTTCTCGGATGGTGCAGGATCACTGTGGAGAGGATGGCTGTGTGTCTAAAGAGCATTTCAGAGTCCAAACAAAAGAGGCTCAGTCCTCAACTCAACCTCTGCTGCCTTTTTGGCTCGCTGCCAGCCAGCGCCCCCCCCCCCACTTCCCCACGCTGTGAGACGCCTTTCCTCTGCGGGGAGTGACAGGCCATCTTTCCTCATCCTCAGGCATGACCAATCAACCCTGAGAAGGGTGATGGATGATCACTGAGTCCTCTCACTCCTGCTCCCAACACCTCGCCACTTCAATCTTTTGTTGGCCACCCTGCAAATCCATGTGTGCAGAACAAGAACAGTCTGTTTTTTCCCCCCCTGCACTACCTGGGGAAATACTACAGCGCACATATTTGTACTTTAAATTGTTTAAACTCTCAAAGCAAAGTTACGCTTCTGCAGAATGATTAATAGATTCCAACTCATCCCAACTCCTCATATAGACGGGTTTCTTGTATACAAACTGGGTGCATGCCATTCAGGGAGCAAAACCACCGTTGTGATCAACGTAGATTTCGCATTGTTTGTACCTTCTTGTTGACTGTACTAGACCCCTGCAGAGTCCGACCACCACATACCATTATCATATGACGTATTAGTATGAGATTTGTTTATTATTATCACCTGTTATGAAATGGGTAACGTTAGATCAGACATCAGTGTGATTTGACTTGGGGGACCAGACCAGGGTCTGTTTGGTTGACACTCCGGTCGGAGTTCAAGTTACGTGAGTCCCTCTTGTTGGCCGCCGCCAGACCCTTTTTCCTTAGCGATTCCTCAACAGGTATAACGTTGATATAAAACTGGAGACTTGGATTTTAGTCTTGTTATTAGTACAACCAGTCACACAGCAGCTCTTTGAATGTCGGTCAGGTGAACATTAACATTAGACCCCTGACGGCTCTCTATTAAATAGCGTGTTGCTGGTTGCTTGCAGTCGGAAACATAACGCCATGTCAATACAATATTGCAAATATGTCCGATTCAAATTTAATCGAACGTTAACTACCGTTAGCGTCCACGGCCGCTTGTTGTTGTGACCGCGGGTGAGGAGACTGAGGCTTTCCCGGTAGACTACCGGACGTCTTCCCTTCAAAATGTAACGTGACGGCATGGAAATGAGGATGGGCTGTAGATTCCGAGAATTTCTGCACTTTGTAAAACAAATTATATTTCAGCCGGGTTTCCATTCATGCTGAAACTAGCAAAGGTAGCTTCTAGCTTCAGTGCAAAACCATCTAGAGAGGACGCTCTTGATTCTACTTTCTTTAGCCCCCAGCCTAAATCCTCCCAGGTACAAAACCTGCATGCTGCTCTGTATTTATCAGCACGTCTGACTCTGTTTCACGGTTTGTCAAAGTTGTCAAAGTTGTCTGTGGCTGCATGCTCAGCTGTGTCTGTGGCGAAGGCAGACAAGCACGCAAATCATTTGAATTAATTTGGTATAATTAGATTTAAATTCAAAACGACGGGATGCAAGGTTCTACTCACCGTCACACCTCCACATTCACACACAAACACACAGACATAAAGTGTTGGCAGTGTGTCCTTTGAAACTGACAAAACGCCAAGTCAGGAGATGTCTGGTGAGCGTCTGGGGCCGGCTGTCATCCTTCTCACTCCAGATAATCATCACCCATCATCTCCCTCATGGTTTGGATCCATCCTGTCAAAACAGCCGTCTGTATTTCCATCACGCTCACCGTCTCAAGCTGCATGAATGCATGTTGCAAAGGTCACCGTGGAGCAATAATGTTAAGCAGCACATATTGACTCAGAATTGCCTCTGGCTGAAGAAAACACACAAAATGAAGACTAAACTGTTTCAGTCGGTGTCTCTCGAATGTCTCGAGAGTGTTTTCTCATCCCTCCTCACATGGTCCAAGATGACAGGTGCACTGGGAAGGAAACCTGTCAGACAAGAGATAAAACCCTTCCTCCTGTTTTAATGTTTCTTTAAAAGTCTTATTGATGACATTCTTTTGTAGACGAATATCTTTAACAAAATAATACATCCACAAAGTTTGTAGAAAGGTGCCGAATATAAATATGGCTTTTCCTGGGAAAAAAATATGATTGTGAATTAATCATTTTAAAAATTTGGTCCAAAATGAATGTTTTGTTTATCTCTGTGGAAGATATCTGACGTTTGGTTCTCACTTCTAACAAGGCTTGTGAGCCAATAGTAAAACAATGTTGGTATCACGTGTTATCCTTGGGTCAGTTAGGGTGGAAAAAACAAATAAATGGCTGAGATTGACGGTATGTGACTGGCAATAACTTGTTGTGAAGTGAATGCAATGGAATGGGGGAGGGAGAATGAGACATCTACTGGCTGAATGTTATCAATAGCACCTTTAATTCATCTCCTTTAATTAAAACCACAGTTACCAAGTTATTCTCCACATGCAGGTGTGTTATGTAATTTCTTGAATAATGCCTGGAGATTTGCTCCGAGAGATGTGTTTTTACGCTAACAAATCTCATCCTATTTCCCAGGGAGGGCAGTGAGGCTATTTTTTCTTCCAACATGTCAGGCTCATTTTGTTTTGTGGATGACATCATGCACTGCCTCTGCTCATTGTGGGCAACACACACAAAGCACGTGGGACCATTGTTAACGGCTGTCTCATTTTGTCTCTGAAATCATTAAAGGCAGGCTGGAGCTGCAAATATGCAAGTAAATAAACACAACGAGGACTGGAAAGCCGTACAGAAGTGTTAAATATGTAAAACTCTTCACACTTTGGAGAAACAGGCGCTGATTACAATATATTTCTAGTGTAAAAAATGAGAAGCAGCTTTATCTCATTTGACAAGTCAGACATCTATTTCAGAGGCAAATCCCACACACTGTCCCTTTAAAGGAAGAAGATAAATCCTTTAACATGGTGCCCTTACTTTTTATTCAAAAGACAAGACAGGAGAGAGAGGAACATTTCAGCCTCACAGCAGGACTTCTGTTTTTATTGTCAACAGTTCTGCCTGCATGGTGAAATTTGATGTGAGCTTTTCCAGAGTTTATTCCCACACACCATTAACCAATTTAATTTCCCAGCGTCTTTAGCGGGATGTCTTTTTGATTTATGCTCCATTCTCCTCCAGCGTGGATCATTACAGATGTTGTTATAAACCTCTCAGCATTTACTCTCTCATTCGCTGCTTTTAGAAATAGGTGCATTCTTATGTCGTGCTGCTGAAATTTTGGGTAATACCAGGCACATTACATTTTTAACTCCAGCTGTTTCTTTTCATACTTTCCTATGCCATCTACAACGGTTTTAAAGGCCCACTAATGAGAGAAAAGGAGTCAGTCAGTAATTGAGGAGATTCTCAGCCTGTGTAATCTTGACATCTGTACATGTGTGGGTGTGTCCTCATATACTGTATATGTAATATATACATTAAGGTTATCTACTGCAACACAGAGCACAGCCTTTACTATACTACATGTCATGTGACAACGAAAAACATTTGCCTGTGATCCTGTAATTGCTGAGATCTGCTGCCACGTCAATAAAGTTTGATGTGCAAGACGAAACATGAGCAGTCAGATGATCAGACAGCTTGTAAATACGCCAACACTTTAGCCGGATTATCAGATTATCTAAACCACTGTATTTGGAAGTCAAACTGAAAGTGAACGGACCCATAATGTTGGTAATAATCCCTCCTTTCACTATGTCAGTGCACAACTACCGAAATTACAGTAAGGTTGATCCAGGTCAGTCTGTAAACAACGATGGATGTTTATAGGCAGTTTAATTTGACTGTTGTTTCTTCTTCTCCAACAACCCCTGTCTCCTAGAAATTATGTTTATATATTAATTTGCAACAGCAGACATGTTTTCTAAGAAACGTAATGCCCCCCAGATTAAATGGCAAATGTTGATATTGATTTTATCTGAAAATGTTCACTGAACGTGTTTACTTTATTAACGTTTTACTGAAACCACAATCTAAGCCTAACTATATTTAGCGGGTCTCCACTGTCAAAGATTTCCTCTGACACAACTTTTGAACTTCAAGCATGTTATTCCAAATCCTGTCACCATTTATTCAGTATTTGGATCTCAAATTCTCCAAGAAAGTGACACTGCTAACAGTTTGATGTACCCACATTCCTGGTTTAAAGATGCTGAGCACTGCCACAGCTACATGCTGTTGTAACCTTCCTAATTCCTCTCTTGGGGAGCTGTAAATTGGCATGTCATTATAGCTTAGGTGTCAGGACAGGAGTTCCTCTCTCTTGCTATAGGTGCTCTAGGTGTAAAAGGCTACACACAAAGGCAAACTGAGCTGTCCTTGGGCAGAGGAATGACACATTTTTTTATTGCTGGAGCTCTGCACCCTGCCTCTTTGAAAGTTGCAGGTGACTAATCTTCACTTGTCAGACAGACAGGTGACTTTTTTCAAAGCTAACACTTTGAAGGTCTCAGCTCATTCCGATGACTCTTTCCCTGCAGAGTTGGGATGTTGCTGATTCATCCTGTCCCCCTGTAGAGAAAATAACTACAGTACGATACTTTGTGCTTTTAAAGCAGGGCTCTGCCTTAAGCAACAGAGTCTCTGAGTCACGGCTTAGGCAAAGTCTTTGAAGGATATCATTAGCTGCTGCTGCTGCAAATGCCAGGTTAAGATTGACATTCTGAGAAAAGACAGGGGAAGCAGTTGCACCAGTGTTATATACTGTGATTAAGCTGTGTAAATATAGAGTATATGGTATAGAGAGCTGCAGGAATGTGTCCTAAAACCTGGAAATGAGTTAGCATTTTAGCACTTCCGGTTCTCTTGTCTGGAAGTCAGTGGGTTTTTTGAATGAGTTTTTAGTTAGATGCCTGAAATAAGGTTAACACAAACTTAGGAGATTTTAACATTTTGTCTTCTACGATATAAAATATGTCAGTAAATATGGCACTCATGAATTTTGAAGCTTTTATGTCTTAAAAAATGGAAAAATCCCATTGGCTTTTTATCGAGGGAATCATGTGTGATGTTAACTTCATGGTTGGCCTACAAACATACATCATCCCTGCACCACTCTATATCGCTGCAAAATAATCAAACTTTTATGAGTGACTCGTACATTTGGTGGTTCACTTTCCCCCGTAGCACAAGATGTTTTTCGGCGCAAGTTATTTGAGATGCACGAAAGTCATGCACTCAAGGTAACCTCTTCACCTCACGCCACCGCTCCTTCGTTGTATCACCAAACAGTACAAACACGCGGCTGACACTCTGGGGTGAAAGAGGAAGGAGTGCAGGAGAGGAACAGAAGAATGCAGATGACTTGGCATCAGAACTAAAGCCACAGAGGAACAGCAGGTCCCACACACCCCAGCCCCCTCAGCTGGCTTTGTTCCTGCATCGTCTTTGCAACAATTCAAAAGCAGCCTGCACAAATTAGACCCATGGGAAGAGAGAACAGACCAATGTGCAGCAAACTACTGTCACTCAGGCAGCCTTCTGCTGAGGAGAGCGAGGAAGGGGACACTGGATACGCAACGTGCTCGAGCAGACGAATTGGCCACGAGGGACCAGATGTTCCTCTACAGTGCAGCCTCCTCTGACTAATATATGCTCTTGGCATTGCGCTGCAGCACCTACACCCTCATGTCTTTGCTTGCAACATAATTAATATCAAGGCGTGGTGGTCTTATCTAATGTGGAGCAGAGGAAGCATTTATGGGTGTACGATAGATGCATTGTTTTCTGCTCTTGGTGTCACACTTTGCACACCTGGTACAGATGGTGACGAGAGGCGACAAAAAAGGAGACAGGAGAAAAGACAGAAAGACATGCAGAGAGAGAGAAACGTCTCGCAATGGGAGGAACTTGGCAGCTTCCTCAACTTTGTAGAGCGCAGGTGTTGTGTTCACGATCGTGATGGAGTTAGGAATGCCACACATCAGTGCAGGCTGGCAGGCAGAGCTGGCAGGTGTTGTCTATGGAGAGAGACGCGCTGGCAAGCACGAGGTGTCATATATGCGGAGTGGATCCGAGGAGCAGAATAAACCCTTATTCTGTCGAAGCCGGCCTTGTGATAGGTTATTCATCACGGTTAGATCTACTGAACTCATGCAACCCAACATCTACAGAGAAAAAGCTGCGCAGAGTGCCAGAGGACTGTGTGTTTAAGTGTGTGTACTTCTGTATATAGCTGCGCGGTGTAGCACTTCAGCTTGTCATTGCTTAAACTGGATTCTCCACACTTATTAGTTACACAGTGTTGTTTATCCAACAGAGGGAATTTAACATATTTAATACTTGAGAAATGATGCCCAACATTATGGACCTGAAAGTACATGAACCATCAATGTAAAAAACACTTACTTACACCTCTGTATATATATGTTTAGTACTACTCATTACTACAAACTACATTCCTGTTTACACCGCTGTGTAAATAAAGATTATACATACTATTTCCTGGTTACATTCAGTTTTCCCACCTGAAATACCGTCTTCAACTAAATTCCAAATTTACATTTACATTACTGTTTTATATTTTCTGTTTATATTTAAGCCTTATATATTAACTGCACTATTTAATGCCGTAGATTATTATTTTGCTTTTATTTTACTTGTGTGATTTCCCCTTTTATATAAACATATTTTATGAGCATTGTTGAAGGAATCTGAGACCAAAGATGTTCAATGCCAATGACTGCTGTGCTGGAATTGGCAAATGGCAAATAAAGAACCTTGAACCTAAATACAACAACATCATTTTAAAAAGAGAAAAAACAATTCGGCACACAACATTTTTACTGAACAATTAACTGCAAATGAAAAGTGTTTTACAGCACAGCGGGTCTAGATAAAAGTGATTAGACACTAGCAGAGATTTTGCATTTGCACAACACAGAAGACAAATTAAACCACATTAGAAACATACATAGTTTCCATTTAAACAATGAGCTTTTGCTCTTTGGCACTGCATTAAAAAAGATGGTTGGGGGAACATGTTTCTCTTCATTCTTTTTACTGCCATTGTCAGGGATGGCGTACATTTTTGTAATGGCAGCCAATTACAGAGGCTTTTCATCCGGGAGGCAGCATCAAACGGTCCGACTGTCAGCTTTTGTTGCTGGAGGCAGACAGGCAGACCAGCCTGGGGAGAGACTGATGCACACAGCAGCACTTTCTTCTTCTCTCAACGCCCCATCTCGACGCGATAAACGTCCATCAGAGTGATCGGTCAAACTCTGCGGCAATTACAACCACTTACAGGTGAAAGAGGTGAAGGCACCGAATAAGACACCGAAGCTCTTTTTCAATGTTGCTCCATCATCGTCGGAGCAAAAAGTAAGCATGTGATGCTTTAAAACCGAACAGGATGAGTGTTTGCTGATTTGATCTGGTCCTTACTTAACCCCACCTGTTTGTCAGTCTGCTGCATCACCCCGTTGCCACCTGAGGGACTTTCCTGAGCACTGTAGCTGGCCTCCTCCGGGGACCTGATGGATACAACAGATGCAAGGAAAAAGCTCTCAACACACAATGTATGCATGCACACAGACAGGGCACAGACGTAAAGGCAGCGAGGGACAAACGGTTCCTGCCTGGGAGGGGGTATATTTAGAGTCTTGCGTAATGTGCTTTTAACACAACACAGAGTGGATGAATTTTTAATGCCAGGCAAGAGAGAGAGGGTGGGAGAGAGAGAGATAGAGAGAGAGAGAGAGAAAAAAAAATGAATAAAGTTAAGTATTTAATCTGTGCAGTTGCTTGGGGGGTGAGACAGAGATCTGAGAGCAGCCTATAAGCATCGGGCACGGCACACAGGATAGCCACCGATGTACCAGCTACGGATGAGTGGGCCTGCAAGAGAGGGGATGGAAAGTGAGGGAGGCAGAGAGAGAGGAATATTGGGAGATATGTAAGGCAGGAGGAGGAGAGAGCTTGCATGAATGAGCGAGCAGGAATAACTACGAGCCATGTCAACGCTGTGCTGGGTAACCCGGGGGAGACAAAGAAGTGCACAGTGCCACGGTTTCTCTGGCAAAACCCTTACACTGAATGTTTACGATGCAAAGACATGTCTACCACACTGGCAGGAATACGCATCAGCATGATTAAATATGAGAGAAATTACTGGGCTAATAAAACTGCATTTCCTCCCTTCTTTTATATCATATTCATAAAGCACAGTTTCACATTGTAGGAAAAGCTGTAAATAAATCTGAATAAATCTGCATCAGATAGTGGTGGTGGTCACCTTTTCCAATATTACAAAAAGGCTAATGAGATACCAGAGACGACATTTTCGTGACTGTTAGACATAAAGGGTAGCGATAAGGTGGTGCACAATGCAGATCACTCCCCCAGTGGGAGAGGGTTTCACACACAGGTAGCAAAATGATTCAAATCTGGTTTATTGCTTTGTGGATTTTATGTTCATGTTTAGTTGTTTTCACTCCCAAGAGAGTTTCCAAACCACCAAAATATTTAGAAAACATAAGCCCAGGGCACATAACTAAACCTTTACAGAATATAACACACATACTGTATATTCACACAAATACAAAATGGAACCTAGTTTTGATGTCCACAACATTTTTTCCAAAAGGTTTCTTAAAGTAAAGGCTGCTGTTATTGTATACACAAATCCAGGGAAGTAGGCTAAACAAGTCACCATTAGTGCGGTGGCTTCTCCCTACAATACGTGTGTGTTTGAATGACGTTGTCAGAAATGGTGGAGGCCATGGAAGTACATTTTTCAGTGTTAATATATTGTAATTTTAGTCATATACTGTTTTCTCCATAATTTTATAATATATGTCTGAGGAAAATGTTGATATTCCCAACGGCCTCATCTTTTTCCTCTGTCATTATACCTGTGTATTTCCTCCGTCATGTTACCCGCTTGCTAGCTTGCTAAATTGTTAGCCTCTGTGGCTTCTAGACACCGACAGTAACGTTAATATTGCCGTTGCTTAGCAGCGGTGTTCTCACGACTTAAACCCCTTGAGCGCCAAGCATATCGTGTACACGACTTCCCATGTTGTAAACACACGCTCACGAGTTTCATTTGAAGGCACCATTAGTTTCAGGTGATTATACACTAATGAAAACATAGCTATGAATATTATATTCCATTTCTGCTAATAGATCCCCCAAAATGTTACACGCTGGTCCTTTAATAGTTTTTGAACAACAGTGGAGGTCTGTGGCACAGAGGAAGAAACTGCATCAGGCTTTGACTACACGGACAATACTTGTCAGCAGATTAAATTAATAGTTTTGGTGCTTCAATGGGATTTGTTGATAATAAGAAAAATATAGAATGACCAGATGTATCCTTTAAAAGCTGAATTTAAATGGTTTTCTCTAATCTGTCTTTTTGTAAAAATGATTCGAAACATTTCGCAGCGGTTGATTCACATTTCATTAGTGAATATGGACAGAAAACACCAATTAATATGTCTAGAATGACCGGTTATTCTTTTAAAGACAACCAAAAGCACTGCTACATCACTGAATTTAATTTCCCTACCACAGTTTTGCCTCATCTCCTTTAGCTGCTCTTCACCTGCAATGACAGGCTTTCGAAAACTTGCCAAATTACTTGAGCTAGCTGCAGGGATGGAGCGTGCAATTACACGACGGCGTGCCAGGAAAAAGCTCGGGGAGCAACACTTCATCAGGGTTAGGCTACATGATCGACACACTGCCTCACTGACATTATTTCATACTCTGAAACTTGTGCCAAGACCGAAATGTCGTGTAAATTAGCAACACATTTCCCTGCCGCTGGCTTGGAGACAAAAAAAAGGAAATAAAGCATACATGAAACGTCTTGAGAAGTCTTGGAAACACCTGCCTTTAAAACCAGCTGGCGAGGCAGGTCCCACTGGGAGCTTCATCGCCTACTGCGTGACTCACTACACGGTTTCCCTCTCAGCCTTTCTGCTTTCTCCGCCAGAGTAATACTTGAGAGAGAATGACAGAAAACATACCACAAAGGCTTTTTGGCCTTTGCTAGTGTTTGCCTAAAAACATTATGACAGCCAGTGTCGCTGAAATTCATGTGAAATAGCCTCTATAGTCTCTGTGTGTTTAGTGCTGATGGCAGGCGGAAATGACAGATGGCCGAGGAGGAACTGACTATCGGTCTTCTCACACGGCTTTACTGTACGGGGGAATCTTTAAGAACAGAGGATTGAAAAACGATCAGGATCACCGATCAGCAGATGTATAGGCTCACTGCTGCTAATCCCGCCCGTATGCTCAAATCTCCCAAAAGAGGAACGAGAGTGACGTGACAGTGAGCGATAGTCAGATTGCATTAGAAGTGCAGGAAATAACCTCAGGGCAGGCAGCAGCAATGAATAAGATAAAAAGGTCAAACGAGGTGCCACACATTCAATCATTCTTTCAGATGCACTGTACAGTAGTTACCCTCTTTTCACCTCTTGTTTCACTCTCTGTCAGTAAGGCCAACGAGCGTCCGCCTGCTATTCATTCTCTCTCAATAACAGTATTTACCTGCAACTCACAGCTAAAAAACATCCTTTTAAACTATTTTCAGTGGAAAATAAAGGCCTTTAACTACTCGTTGTCTTTATTAACATTTCATGCAACACTCAATTGTGTGCAACAATAAACTGAGATTTCTTTCTCTGGATGAGAAGTCTCCGGAAACTAGTGAAAAAGAGCCCAACAAAGACGTTAAATATACAGTTATTATAATTTTGAGAGGTTGCACCAGAGAATGTATAAGAGCTTAATAGAATATTCATTTGGTATATATATATATATATGCTTATTCCTAAAAAAAAAGTTCCACCATTCTCCTCTTGCTCTTTCTATTCAGCTGAAGAGTGTCAGCGTTATCCTGGAGCATCAAACATGTTTGTGTACACACTCAGGGGGCATCTCTTCATGCTGACTTTGCTGATAGCAGAAATAAATTCAGAGGCCCATCAGTCAGAGAGGTAAGAGTGATCTCTCTTCCTCCACAGCTTCACACTGAGGCTATAAACTGATCTCTGTCACAGGAGGAACAAAGCAGCCGTACCAGACAGCACACAAGCAGCTGCAGCATATACAGGCGCAGGATTATTGCCACAGTGGAGCTTTCTATTTGGATATTATACTATCTGCACTCGACGCTGAAGCACCAGATGTGCTGGTGTGATTTCCTGTTGGTTTTCACATCCATGTGATGCTTCATGAGAGGGAGATGGAAAGAGGGAAGGGGTTTGCGATGTTCATGTAAAAAGAAGGAGGATTTGATGTGTGAGAAGAGCAACACAGTATAACACATACAGTTGTTACCATACGGGATATTGAGTGCTATATTTTTATGTCACATGGTCAAGTTGACCTAACACATTGATTAAAAAGGACAAATCAAAGTCATCCTTAAACACCGTCAGCCTCTTGACTTTGTCCCCGTCCTCTCTCTTACAGATAAGTTGTGACTGATGGAGCCCAGAGGTGTGAGAGCTGCCATCCAGGGCTCATCTGGCCCTTGACGGCCCTGAGGCGGTGGCTGTCACCAGCAGAGCAGACCTCCTGCTCCCGGCAGTGGTTTCCGTTGGGCGTAGGCCGGCTAATGAGGACGTTATCAGATCACTGTCTTTGGCCTGACACAAGCCTAGCCGCCAGCACAACTGATTCAACCTTTTCCCACCTGCTCTCAAGATGAACGACCAGGAGCTTCACGCAATATAGTCACAGAAGGACGGAGGTCATAGATATTGTGTTTTATTTCTAGGAAGTGAATAACTTCAGAGATGAATAAGAGAAGGGAATGAGATTTATGTGACACAATTCAATTTAAAAAGTATGTGGGTTATATAGTGGTCATTTTAGTTGACTGCATTTTGAATGGTCCAGGTCACTACATCAACAGACTGAACTTTGCTTTTGTTATTATGTTGTTATTTTCATATTACATGTATATTTAGGGTTTTCACAGTCATTTTTAAATCCATGTTGGCTTGAAAAAAGAAAAATTTAAATTCTAACATCTACATCTCAACAACAAATGGGAAAACTCCATGTAGGGTGAATACTGGTTAAGTTGGATGCTTTCTGATAATTTACCTCCTGTGTCATTTTTAATTATGATCCAAATGCCTTAGCCTCTCATACGAAACTATTCTGGCTTAAATATCAGAATCATCAGCATTGCAAGCTAGCTCAGTGTAAATCTTTGTTTAAATATCCAGCTGGCTCACTAAATTTATGAGGGAAACATAAATGGGAACTCAATTCCCCCATTAGAATGACTTGAATGGCTGTCCCAGTTTAACAATACCCTATTGGCAAACTGGGAGAGTGTCAAAATCGTATTTAAAAAAAAAAAGATTAATATGAAAGTGTTTTGTTTTTATTCCTATAACCTTAACATTATTCATCTCAGAACACTATGTCATTTTACTTACCATCGCGGTTCACTGCAAGGTTGTTGAATATGGTGTGCCACGCTCCCGGAAGTGATGTCATAGCCACAGAAGCTGTATTTTTTCTGAAGCTCACTAATTTACACCTTATATCTTGTTTGTTTAGCCTGGACAAAAACATTGAGTGAGTGTAGCCTATTTCCCAAAAACGTTGAACAACTCCACATGCTGATGTTTATCATAATTACAATTTTAGTTTAATAAGTTAGCATGCTAATGTGTCCCACAAAAAAAATATGTGGTCACATTTTCTGTTTAATTTAATTTAATGTAATGTAAAATTTAATTTGGTATAAGTAAAGCTCAGGTAAAAATGTTTTAACTCAGTCCTGCAAGGATTTTGTGTTAAGGGCCTGTACCACTATAGACCAGCAGAGAGCAGCAGAGCGTTTTCCGTAAAGGGGACTGTTTAGGTGACGGACTGCCGGAAGTGCGTCATCCTTTTAAGACCGACCAGACCAATGGCAACAAGTTTCGTCCGCTTCATTATCAAGTCTCCTGTTTTACAGGTTAGTAATGTGTTTAAAGACACAGAAATTACAAACAAGTATAGCGAAGTGTTATTTCGTATGTTTACAGCTACAGTGCACTTGGCTAGCTTTATATTTCAAATGTTTTATGTTTATTCTGCTCCTAAGATAAGTGCAATGTTGGTCTGAGGTCATTCCTAATATAGATACTTGTTGAATACTACTAGCCAAATGCTAATGCTAATATATATATATAGCCTGGGAATATAGAGAGCAGTGGGTTTGAGTAACAGGATTGTTAGTGAGTACAGCACTAATATATGTAAAGAAAGGTTCATATTCCCTCCTAATGAGTCATAATACTGATGTTATGGCATGTGGATTTATTTCCCGATTTGCTCATTGACAAATGTGTTTTACTGTAGGCTATATATTTTTATTTGATAGAGATAGAGACTTGAGTATGTATGTATGTATGAGTAGAAACAAGAGGAAAAACATAAAGCATTTGATAATGTGCTTAATAAATTCTGGCAAGACCGACCAGGCGAGCGGTAGCAAGTTTCCTCTGCTTCATTATTTCTCCTGCTTGACAGGTCCATTATCTGTTTAGACTAACATTAGCTAATTGGCACTAAACACAAAGCTGAGGCTGATATAATGTCGTTCATTTTACTGGTATTTGATAAAACAACAAATTTGACCTGATGATGGCGCTAGAGGAAGAGGATCACCAAAGTTAATACAATCATCCAGAGGGGGGCTTAAATATCTGAAATAAATTTCATGGCAATCCATTAAATAATTGTGAAGATATTTTATCAAAAACAAATTGTCAACCTCATGGTAGCGCTAGAGGTAAAGTCAGGGGATTACCAAAGTCGTGAATGACATGAATGTTTGTACGAAATTTCAATGCATTCCTTCCAATAGCTGTTGAGAAATTTAGTCTGAACATAAGTGGCGGACCGGCAGACCGACATTGCCATCCCCTAAAACCACCCAACTGCTATAGATGACAAACATTTTTTGTTGAAATAAGTAATTTAAGAGAACAAAGTCTGTGATGAAGGGTTTTGTCAGATTTGCACATCTATAAACTCTCTCCATAATTAAAAAGTGTTAATATGACACAGAGTGTGAAGTGATTAAACAAGTGATGCTGTTATTTAAAAAAAAAAATGCTCTGAATCAGTGACAGAGCCACTTAGGCACTGCCCTCAATACGCCTCCTTGGTGATGGGTAATTGTTGTGTTTGCATACGCGTGGCTCCATCACTCTGCTGTATGGTGTCATTAGTAAAACCATGCACCAGCTGCAGAGAAAACAGCAGCTAGCTACTGTATCATACGCTGAAAACAGTGTTATTGTTGCCTTTCGAAGTCTGTGAACTTCAACAGGGAACAAACCAAGTGTAAAAACTAGCTCTGATTGCTGTGTATGCACTGCTGAACATTTGCTTGACAGGGCAAAGTTACGACGGATGAGGACTGAGCAACAGCAGAGACCCATCTGTTTTACCTTGAGACAACGGTAAACATCTCAGTGTGATTTAGATTATGAGAAATGAAATAGCATTTTTTTCCCAGCTATCTCAGAGCAAGAAAACATTTGCATTTAAACATAAACATTGACCGCCGGCTCTGCAGCCAGGAAAGCATCATTTTATCACACAGGAGACCCAAGAGCAAATTAGCTTTGTTTACTGTTTTGCACTAATACATCAACATAATTATCACCACTATGATGGAAGAGAGGTGTCTACAAGCTGAAACCAATTTTAACTTTCAATTGTCATCTCCAAAACAGAGCCATTCTATCATTCTGAAGGCCTTATGTGAGCCATTAGTATGCACAATGAGGTGCACTTCATCTTCGCACACAGGGAGCAAATTAACTTCAAGCGCTCGCACTGTAGTGGTGTTGTGTAATGGTGGACTATGAGGGTAGGTGTTGTTTTCCTGCAGTTGGTTGCACAGTCAGCTAGGGACAGTAAGCCTGTAAACATCACATGACATCTTATTCATGTATTTATCCCTCTATGCAGTCAGTTATGTGGGCAGAGAGCAGAGAGACAACATACTCTCCATTATACAGTGCCTCGATTTCCAAAATGCCATCTTGGGCAGCGACATTTACAGCATCTATATGCTGGAAACATGTTTGAGAGGAACCTCCAGAAGATGACAGATTAATGTCCTCGGTGACAGCTAATTTGGCTGTGTGGGAGTGAGAGGGAGCTGTCGGAGTGTTTATTTCCCTCAGAAAAATCAACATATCTGATCTCTGGTGGGAGGGAGAGTCATTTTCCAGAGTGAATTTTCTTCCTCGCCGAGAGTAACGGCTGTCAGAGGCTGCACAAGATCACTGCCTCCTATTTTCACAGGATGCCTTTCTAAATTGAGATTAGTCACAGAGGTCGTTCTGTTACTAAATGCATGCATTCGACAGCTTCTTGCAGGCAACTTAATGAACCGAGCAGCCTTGGATGAATATGTATGCAAGAAACAAAGACACAGAAAGAAATGCGCAGGAATATACACATATATTAACAGCGTTAAAGCTGGTAGCCTCGACAAGGTGGCGTATTCTTCTAATTTTGGTACCAGTAATTAATTAGTAAAATTTCTTTTATTCAGTCCAATTATCCAGTCCAAATAAATTGTGGTAAGATTTATTTCCTTTATTAGAAAAATTTGACAGCTTGCTAATCCAATAAGATTAGTCCTTGCATCATTGAATCTTGTTTTGCAGTTTAATGTAAGGTTGTAATAAGTGTTGCATCATTGGATGATCTAGGGCTGCAGCGATTATTTTCATTGTCGATTATTTTCTCTATCAATCGATTAGTTGTTTGGTCTATAAAATGTCGGGAAATGGTGAACAATGTCGATCAGTGTTTCCCAAATTCCAAGATGAGGTCCTCAAATGTCTTGTTTTGGCCAGAACTCAAAGATATTCAGTTTACTGTCGTAGAGGATTAACAGATCCCACTGTTCTGATTGCATTAAAACAAGTAAACTTCTTTTACTCAGATTTTATGCATATGGTGGAATGTATTTTATACTATAACATTTTCCTAAAATTAGATTTAAAGAATCGCAATATATCGCCTTGCTTACAATATCGCAAGCTGAAATGCTCAGCAGTTTTCAATTATAGTCCAATATCATCAACGTAATATCATCGTAGCAGCCTTCAGCATGAGCCTGTCCCCGCGCCCAGAGGTAATAAAAAGGTGAACAGCCAAATTATTGTACCTGTTTGAATCACCCTGTGTCCCTTGACAGATTGAGTGGCTGTCACATTTATTAACACTTCACATAAAGCCCAGTGTTGTTGCTGCCTCAGGTGAGAGTAACTGGCCATATGAAACCGAGTGAAAGCCTCAGAGAGAATCTAAGAGAAGGAACGACAAGGAGAGGGCCAACAGAGCCGAGAAAAAAATATATTCTTTGAGCATGGAAATGAGATTGACGTTTCATTTACATTTACAGATTGTTCTGATTTGATGTGATTTTGAATTCCTGGCACATTAAAGCTGCACTAATCAACGTTTTCATATAAACCATGAGTCAAATGACTACATGTGATGTGAAATTGGTCGCTTGTGGTAACGAACCCACAGCGAATTATCATCAATTTTAACATCCTGCAGCTCATTGTTTTGGTTTTACAGCCCATAACTGTATTGTTTTGGTTCGCTCTATTCAGCATTATTTCCAGCAGCAGCAGGTAGCTGTTTTCCACGGAAAAGCTCTAACGACCTACTATACACTATCTGCCCATAATCCAACAATAGACATGAAGTTAGCAACTAGCTGGTGAACATGTCGGAGCATTTATCAGCTTAAAGGCCTTTACACACCGGGTGCATGACGAATAAATGACACGAAAATGCAAATTACTTGCATGCAAATATTATATGTCTAGGGCTTTTATTGTGAAAGGTAAGAACAAAAGGAATGGATCTGGTCTGCGCTGCCTTTGTCAAGTTTTAAAGGAGTAATAAAGTTTGTCATCCTGGTTCGGACTAGTCTCCGAGTACGGAGTCTAAATGTTGCTTTTTCGCCGCGTAATATCCGTGTCCTGTGTGAAAGTATTCATGACAGAAACAACAGTTCATAACAGGTAATTGCCATATTGACTTTATAGCGTGATAATATGCAAATGTTGTGTCTACAGCTTGTTGTGCTGCCCCCAAGTGGCCAAAAAATAAATGAATACAGGTTTAAAGAAAAAGTAGAGATTGTGTTTTCAGAATTCATTGCGCTTGAAAAGAAATAATTCAATTCCTCCCGTCTCTCCCAGCACCTCCAATTTCATAATCATTGCCCAAAACTGATGAAAAGTCAAAGATAATCACCTCTGCGGCTGCTGTTTTTCAGACCACTGGTTCAAACCTCTTCACCTCCAGACTGGAAGAGGCTGAGGACATTGTGAAGGTGATGAGAGGAGAGCGTCTGATTCATGCAGCCTTTCCCTCTGTCTCCATGAGCAGATGGTGAGTTGGATCAGTGCCTTTGGATTGGCTGCTATCTTCTCATCTGTGGCCTGTCTGTGGCAATCAGCAGCTGCCTCTCGGGCAGTAAACGTATTGATTACAGGTGGCACTGATCTCTAAACAGCCAAGCTGAGGCATCTGGGACTCAGTGGTAGAAAGCAAGAACACAAGGAGGAGCACACTGTTTTTCTGTCAAACAGCAGAACTATAATTTATCGCACATATCAAGCACCGAGGAAGTTAATGACAGTAAAACCCCTCAGCTTCTGCCTTTTCCATTGTTGTAGAAATGGTGTGAAGATGAAGTCGATGCTGCGAGGCTCGCTAAATACAGAATACCAACTGCCTGGAAACCAGGTAACAAGTTTAATTAATGTCAGCGTACATGACAGATTCACACATGCACACGCACTCCCACGCACACAAACGCACATCAATTAGTCACAGTGCACTTCCTGAAGGATAAATGATTCATGGCGGTCCTCTCTACAGGAGTGATCAAATCTACAGGTGTTCTGATTCCAAGTGTCCTAAACTGTGTAGGAGGTTTTCTTCCTTAACCCTCATTAAAACCCTGATTACACTGGGTGGCCTCATTACTTGGCTTGTACTAGGATTTACATTATCTTTCATATTCTGATGAATAATTAACAGACGTGTGGTCCGCGGCTTTCTTTTTTTTCTCCTCTGGATCATAATTGCACCCAGAAAATGTATGTCATTTTGCCAAAATGAGGATGTCGAATCAAATCAGTCAAAGCGTTTGTGTTGATCAAGACCACATTTTTCCAGTTGACTGACATACACGCATCACATCTGTAGAGCTATCTGACTTACAAAATATAAATGCACCAATTTTGCACATGACAGCAATCAGTCAGCATTCAGATGTCTTCATTTCAGAGTCAATTCAATTATTCAAAACAAGGCAATTTGAAACAATTAGAGATGGAGCTAACCAACACCTAAAGTCAGAGCACCGATCTGGCATATACATTGTAGCACTAAATATTGAGTTTTTGGTCCACTGTGACTTAATTTAACTGATATATATATAAAGTGATTTTTATAATGACATTGATGAAGAAACTGCATGACTGCGTTTACAACTGTATTTCATGTGGATTGGTCACATCTGGCCAATCACCCGCTCCGGTTGATAAGTATAAGTAAGATAACTGATAACTCTTGGCAAGAGTTGCGAGTTAGCGTATTTTCCCAAAACTAGTCCTTTAAGAAATTGACAATTTAAGACCACCAGTTTTAAGAGTCTTGTGGAAATTATTTTAGGCTTTGGTTATTATTCCTGAATCACAACGCCTACACTTCTCACCTTGAGAAATGTGCGCTCAGACTGTGTTGGTATATTAATGATGAGACCTAGAGTACATGGACACCAGCAGCCTTGTCCCTGGAGACAACATGATTTTTTGTATAGTAACTATTGTCAGCAGCATCATGTGAGGTTCACCGAGTGCAAGTCAGCCCGAAAACATGCTGCACCCTGGAGCTAAAGAGAACAAAGCTGCTATAGAGAATGCATAGCCACTCCTAATAAGAATGACTTTTAGCATTCAAAATGTCACAGCGTACACTGACAGAGAATTTATTCAGACCCCCTCGGTCTAAAATAAGCTTTCTTACCCAGGCCCATTGAGGAGTGTTTAAGAACATCTGAAGGTATTTCTCCAAGGCTGTAATAATAAGGTTAGGGCCTTGTGGAGCACTTTTTAATTACGTAGTCGAGACCAGAGTCCTGAGAGAAGCGTTTTGCCTCGCTCCCAAACTTCACGGCAGAGGCGGCAAGGTCAAACACTTACAGAATTTAACAGACTAAAAACACGGAAAATCAAAGAGTCCCTTCAGGTACTTCTCTTAATTAGCAAAGTTTTACCTAATGTGTTCCACTTTGAAACAGTTGGGGAGGATGCAGGGCACGGCTGCATATCTAAATAAGAATGACATTGTAATCCTCCTCAGCACCTCAAACTCATCGAAACGTCGTGTTACAGCATCCTGATATGAGCCTGATATTGTTGCTAAATGTCATGGTAACAACCTTGCCAAGCAGGGTGCAGTCTCCCTCTGACACAGCCTCCTTCCTGACTTTCATCATTAAACTGCACACATGGGCAAGAGGCTTTGAAAAGCCTGCCACTATTGAGCACTCTTGAAAGGAAGGTTCTTTTCATTTAGTGGTCTACTGAAGATGATTTGCATTCAGGGGTTTTAATTGTGCTGTGTGATGTTCAACAGGCTAAGCTGATCCAGAGAGCTTGCTCTTCTCATCTGCATTAGTGATTGATGGCGGACTGATTTTCCCTTGAACTTTCAGGGCTGTAGAGTTCAGAGCGCCGGGGGTGGGTGTGATAGTAAGGGGGGAGGAGGAGGGGAGGCAGGAAGCAGGGTGGGCTCAAGGAGGACAAGCTCTTTAGTCACCCCATATTCATAGATAATAAGACAATCAGCCAGAGATGCCTTTTGAAAAGGCTTGATTGTCGTTCTCTATGACAGCAAATAGTCATCCAGTAATCTTCAAAATAGGGCTTTTAGCGATCACTCCATGAGCACTAAACAGATAAATTAACATTAAATTCACAGTGAAGCAGCGCTTTGAGAGCACCTTGCATAATTTTACATATGTTCTGTTGAAGCGGGATGTGATGTAACACATGTAGATATTGCTCTTATACCTGGGGAAATTATTCAGGGGAGAAGGGACATTTTACAAAGCGTGACAACCCTGTCTCCTAGAAATTACATTTGTATTCTAATTTGCAACAAAAGCGAATGTGTTTTTTAAGAAAATGCCACCCAGATTATGGTACCCTGTGGAGTTTTGGACCACTATAGGGCTGGGTCCCCATTTTGTTTCTATCGTATATTCACATGTACCTGCATGAGCACTGGGGATGCAAAACCGAACCGTAAAAAAAATGAACCGTTCAGTGACTGTACAAACTGAACTGTGGGCTTGTTGAACCGTTGCACCATTATTAAATACAGGCCTGCTGATATTTGAGGAGTTGCCAGCGACAGAGAAGAGGCAATTATCTGAACATAGGCCCACTTGACCATTAGGTAGCCTGCCTTATTTCATTTATAAAATCTGTGGCTTCATATATAGTATAGAAATATCATTCATTACTATCAATCAATTCAATCAATCTATTTATACATTTCGGAGTTCAAACACATTAGAAGTAGTTATGTTTTTCTTCTCCCTAATGTGCAAAACAAACCAAACTGAAACCGTGACCAAAAAAACGCAATACAAACCGAACCGTGGTCTTGCTGAACCGTTGCACCACTAATGAGCACGCTGCAAAACTTCTTCCTGGCAGTTGTTTCACGGTATACCGCTGATGGGCAGCTGGTGGTGGTAATATACAGCGAAGTGTAGCAATGCCCCAATAATGACAGGGAAGAAGAAAACAAACATGGACGTAACAAAATGATGATACGGAACGTATCATCAAAATGTTCACTGACAATGTTTGTAATGTGTTTGCCTATATGTGTTGCTCTTGCAATACAATATCCACTCGTAGCAACTCAAGCGCAGTAAAACTTTTTAATGGTTACGTTTCGGCACTCACAGATCTTGGTCTTAGTTTAATGCCGAAAAAGTCAACACTGATGACGATTCAGCCTCCTCCTCTTCCGGACTTCTGCGACGGTCAATTGCTTACAGAGTAGATCAGACCGATTAGCAACTTCGTCAAACAATAGGAGATGGGTTCCGAGATTGCATTATGGCCAATGTGTTCCACCTCTTTTGCTTTCAATGTGGACTGTTTACCTGCATTCAACCAAAGCCCTTTAATGTGATTGGTCAATACGACTCGGACTACAAACGGAAACCAGAACGCTTCTGATACCAAAATCTTGTCCTGTTGCCTACAGATTCTACATGTGAATACAGAATCAATCAATCAATCCAGAGCTGCGTGCGATACATAAATGTATTGCTTCCTTCACTAGAAAAAAAATGTTGCTGGAGAACATAATAGAGGCAGTAATTACAATTCCCCACCAACATAATTTGCAAAACAAATTAGTAGTATATACACATAATTTCTTGGAGATTAGATTTGATTAGTTGACAAAAGGATTTCAACTCAAGGTCCACTTATTCAGTGGCTAGGGAGCTTTGGACTGTATGACATTCTTCATCGGCGCGTAGTATGCTCAGTTGTTATGTAACTGAACTGAATCTTTCCATGATTCAGATTAGATTATTTCTGATTAGATTAGAATTTATTGTCACATTTCTCAAAAATGTGTCTTTTGTCACAAGCTTATACACTTCATATAAAAATGAATGACTGTTTTGCAACAATGTTCTGCGTAAAGTTACAGCTAATACTGTCCGCCTCACAAAATCAGCCTTAAATCTCTGTTTTAACATTATGCTCCACGTTGGTCTACTGTGAGCCTGCTGTGTTGTAGCAGTTAGATGTTATAGATTGAATGAGCTCTGGAGCCTGTTCAGACACCCTAAACTGTCAATCATACAGTATACAGGCTGATAAAAGCCCAAATAAAACATCCAGAGGAGTCATTGTTCTTTTTTACTGTACAGCTCAACATTTAGTGTAGTGTTTAGCAGTGATGGTGTGTTGGGTAACACCTTATATATCCTACTGCACTCGAATATTATGCAGCTTGTGGGCAAAATGACAGAAACAACTGAGCCTTTAACAGGCTTGAAGCTACTCAAGTCAATATTTTATATTAACAATGAATGAAATTACTACATGAAATGTTAAAGGGGTTATCCGTAGTGAAGAACCCATGGAGAAATATAATTGGTTAATGTATGTATTCCTTTTAGGTGGCTTTGACAGTATTTCAGTTTTGTGTATCAGTGTTGTCAACGGTATGCAATCCACCATGTGAGGTTTAGGACCAAGAGTACCTAGTAATCATTAAATTTGTCATGTGCAGGTAAAACTACATCTGGTTCTAGAAATGTCATCCTTTAAATACTGTTAAAATGGTTATTATGTAATTAAGACTGCAACTTTTCAACCATGTGTATCCCAGTTTAAAACTAGATATCTTTTAACCTGCAAATTGTCAATCAGTGGTTCCTGGTTGTGGTTATTCAGATGTGTCTCCTCTGGCTGTGGTGTTTCATCTCTCCACCTTTGGTTTAGCAGATTGTCCACTGTATCTGCCCGCCGTAACGATACTCTGTCTGCCCAGATTAACGATAGCGAGTGTGTTTTTGTGCTACGTTAGCAGCTGTAGCTCTGCTGCTAGCTTCGTGCTCGCCGCCGCTCTGTCATTGTGTGTGGGGGGGGGGGGGGAGTGGGGGGGGTTTGTCGGTGGTGTGAACGTAGGTGTAGCAGACAGTGTGTGTACAGTTTATTTGTCGGTGGATAAATGCTACGAGGCTACAACTCGCTCTGCTCAAGCGAGCCAGAGACCGGAGACAACTTCCTGTATCTGCAACTCCGGCTCCGCCTCTTAAGGTGGACTGTTAAGGTGGAGTAATAATAATAATAATTCATTAGTAATATATATTTTAACCGATAGCGTTAATCGGTTAAAGTTCTTGACGTCGGTTAATGGTTAAACGGTTAATTATTGACATCCCTAGAGTGAACAAAGTTATTATTATTTTTTTATCACTTAGATTATGGCCATATAGCTTGTAAAACAGGTACACAATGAAACAACACACAGAGAGAGGCAGGCTAGCCGGCACTCAACGCATTTTGTCCTTAACGAATAGCAGCACATGTCAGGCAGCTTGTTTACCCGAAGCCTAAATGTCTTCAGAGAAGTATCTAGCTTTATGAATCGGTTCAGAGAGAATCTGCAGTAAGAGACAGCCTCTATTAGCAGCTGTTCGTCGCCAGCTTCTTTTAAAGGCGTGTCAGGGATCAAGGAGGGATCCTAAATGCATTCAGCCATATTTTATACACCAAAATTCCTCCATTTAGGGCTGTCACCATTTAAGTGATCTGCCATTGTGAGTCATATGTGTGGAGGCTACCTTTCAATGCTGGAGCAAAAGAAGATTAGCTCAGCCCACAGACGCTCAGTGTGCTGCTAACACTGTCTGGTGATAAAAGCAGCTGAGTGAATGTGACAATCAGCTTCATAGGCTCTTTTCACAGCAGCCATTTTAACATGTCATAGCAGGGTAAACACAGGTGTAATTGCTAAAATTAATTATGGTCCCATTTTATTTAGTGTGTCACAGCCACTCCAGTGAGCCAGTATGCACAATGCCAGACCCACAACCCACATAAATGGAACAGGTCCATAATTAATTTGATCAATTACACCTGTGTTTATCCTGCAATGACATGTCAAAATGGCTGCTGTGAAAAGGGCCTATTCACTTTCAAGAGCCAGTGTGTAACATTTAACATTGTAGCATTGCCACGGTTTTGCATTCAGAGGCCGACGTTACCACAGTCTTGGAAAGGGAGGAGTGAGCGGAGGGATACTCAGTTGGTTGCAATCTGCAACCAGTCGCCAAATCCTACACTGTACTGTTTAAAGACGAGGCTAATTCAATAAGCCTTCATTTTCCGTATATACACCCTAAATGGTAGCTGACATCTACTGCTGAGAATGTGAATTGATCCGCTCTGTAGAGGAGGAGGAAAGCCAGCTGCATTGCTATTCCAGCATCTACAGTATAGCAAGAAATAATTGCGTCACAAAGATTGTGTTGTTTTATAGCTTTTACGTACTGGTGCTGGTGGGATTTAGTTCGACCAGTATTACTAATGCTTTAAATGAAAGCCTTCCTTTTGCTGATTGGGGAGTGCTCAATTTGAGCAGCACTGAGGGAAACGGCTAACTATGAGAGCTCGTGGTGGCAGTCCATCCTCCAACGTGAGTCATGCACATCATCTTTGCTGCATTCAATCTTTGAATAATGCATGCTAGCAAGCCGCATGCATCAGCAGCAGATGCACAAGCATCTATGGTGTTTCTTCTCCTCACAGCCAGACTGTAGGCACCCCATCTGCACCCATCAACTCTGGGGGGAAAAAAAGCAGCAGCAGTAGTGCTACAGCGTCCCAAAAAAGTTGAGGCTTGAATAGTCCCGTTGCATAAAGGGAACACTGCCTTCCAAACAGTTCTATTTTTGAAAGATTTTGTCTGCAGTGGATGTCATGGCGGGATAGAGATTTCTCAGATGTGAGAGATGAAACATGGAGGCAGTGCTGGTTGTTGAGCTACCAGCTCTCTGTGCATTTGGATGCCAAAGATCACCTCCCATTCTGTGCCATCTGCAGCACTCTGAGGACAACACAGCTCATTTGAGAAGCTTTACCATGAGGTTACATGACCTCGGAGAAATCCCCCAGGCTCCCTTTGCGTGTCTCCAACTGTATACCGTCAGTGATCATCAAAAGGATCAGGGAGCTGCAGAACCTCTTGCAGCCTCCACAGATGTTTTGTTTGTTTCGCATCTCTCAATTGTTGCGGCTTTGTGTGAGAGTTTAGGATTATGTGCTTTGAGTTTCAGACAGAGGCATTTTTCATCTTTTATTCTTTCGCACTGGTCACGGCCAAGGAGGTCTGGCAGTCGTAAATCATCTGCTGCTATGTAAAACCTGTATGCCAAAAACCAAAGAACTTGGCAGAGTCCGTGCTCTCTGTGTGAATGTTCGCTGTTATTTTCCAAACACTTCAGCTGCATCATGACACCTTTCAGACAACAGACAGAACAACTGAGAGTAATAAAAGTAGCATTTCCGAGACAATGCTCGTCTCTAGCTTTCACAAAAAGCCACACGATATGGATTGGTGGACTGCAGTGTTTGCTTGTTTTGCCTCATGACTCACAGTGGCCATCAGACAGATTGCTTCTGTGAAGTACATAAGAACGCTACTATTGTAAGAGCCCTGCAGAGCAATAAAGAAATGCTGAAGAGTATGACACTACAAATAAAATCTTAACTTCGGAATGAAACATATTATTACCATTACATTGAATCCTATTCTCATAGGACTTGCAGGCAAAGGGAGGATGAAATCAGCAGGAAACTGTTCAGGGAATAACATCTGAGAGAGCTGCAAGCGTCAGTAGGAGAAGTCTATTATCTATAATCATTTGGGAGGCTATCCGAAACAAGACCTTTAAACCACAACCCAACCCTCTGAAGACTGTCTACCCACTAATAAACTGGCTTTTCAATTAGCACCTATCTAACGTTACAACGATAACACAAAACCAATTACACGCTGTGCTGCAGATAACTCGTAATCCACTTAATAGGTCTGATTTGACTTCTTCGTTTTTCTTCTCCCCTTCCACCACTGCTGCCCTGGGGCTTTTTTTCTCCAACCAGGACAAGGTATCACTTTGAATTATCAGTATTGAAGGCACATCTGAGATAACAGGCCAGCCAATCTCCTGGAGGTCCTGATAGTGCTTTTATGTCTGTGTAGGGGGTGTTGATGTCAGCTTTGGAGGTGAGATGAGCAAAGCTATTTTCTCAGGTGTTAACACATGGATTCACGGTTCAGCATCACGCCTTCAACACATCTCAGTGCTCCTGTCTGAAGATAATGTTGTTAATTAGCTTTAACCTTAACCACAAGTCAACAGGAATAATCCTTTTTCTTTGCACATTTTACATAGATTATTTTTAAGTCTTCTGTTTAGGGCTGCAACTAACTATTATTTTCATTACTGATTAATCGTTCGGTCTATAAAACACCAGAAAACAGTGACAAATACCCATCTGAATTTTCCAAAACCTGATGTTATCAGATGTCTTGTTTTTTCCAACCAGCAGTCCAAATTCCACAAAATATCCAGTTCACTGTCATGTAAAACAAGGAAAATCAAGGCTAGAACCACAGACTGTATATAAGAAGTGGACGTAATCCCTGTGATGTCACCCATTGGTTTGTGGACTGCTGTTTTTAAGCCTCAAATTCGGCATTTTGGCCGTCGTCATCTTTGCTTTTTGCAACCAGAAGTGACACGAGAGGGTCCTGTCAATCACAAGGTAGCCACGCCCTAAAGCATACCTTGCTTTATGGTCTATTTGACTCTAAATGGGACCATAATTTACTAAATGAACATCATGCTGTATTGAAGAAGACTTGAAACTAGCGATTGAGACCATAAACCCATGTTTACTGAGGTAATAAATCATGTGAGAAGTAGGATCATTTACTCATAGACTTCAATACAATCAGACTTCTTTTTGCAACCAGAGGAGACGCCCCCTGCTGGCTATTAGATTAGACAAGTTTAAGGCACTTCAGCATTGGCTTCACTTTTCAGATACGGAGGTTGCCCACTGGCTAGAACCATCCCATTTGGCATTAAGCTACTAATCGATTATGAAAATAGCTGCCAATTACTTTTCTTCTGACCGACTAATCGATTAATCAACTAATGGTTTCAGCTCTGTTACTGTCTCATCTTTGTTTCACTGTAAAGCACTTTGTCATGCTGATTATCATTAATTTCACAACATCAGGGATTGGGATGTATACAGAGAGATTGTTGGTAAAATATATTTCACGGAAAGAAAAATGACTGATAGATGTGAAGGATTTCTGCTTATCAGTCCGACCAACACTATATGCTGAAGAAAGAGAGCAAAATTGAGCTGCAGATCTGGGAAATGAGGCTCTCTGGAAGCAGCAGAGCCGAATAAGTAGACTGAGTGACTGCAGCTATTAACCTGGAGCTGTTTCAGCTGTGACAGATAACAGAGACCTGCCTCTAATGATGCCACAGAGTCACGGCAACAATCTAGCACTTTAATTGAGAGGAGAGGCAGCAAAAATTAGCTGCCTCAGACCAACATTCAAACTACGATGTGGAGCAATCAGCTTCAACTTTGCTGCTTGTGCCAACTAACAAACAAAAGATAAATGAATAATAAAATAGATGATAATAATAGTGGTATCCAAGCAAAAGTAATCATGAATTTTAATCAAAACGGGTCCACTGTATATATATATATATATATATATATATATATATATATATATAGCCCGATGTGATTTTCTTTCATCGCGCACCTGATATGAGGCAACCCATCATACAATGGACAAATCAATCATAATTTGCATGAAAATGACGTTTCAGTGGAATCCTTTCTCACATCTCATTGCTCGTTCTCCCTTTCTAGGAAAGCCATTTTTTGCTCCAGGCTGATTTGTACGACTGGGTGAAACAAAAAAGATGGTAGATGCATTTATCAAACATGGCAATTTGCTTAATGGACTCTGACAAAGCCATTGGCGGTCTTTATTTAGATGCAGATGACTTCCTCCATACTGGCTTCCTCTGTCACTGTAGAGCCGCCTGTCAGGGGAAAGAGAAGAAAGCTCCCTCCTGTTTCTACAGACTGACAGTCAATCACTACCGCTGTCTGTCTGTATATTATGGGACTGACTGACTGCCAGTCTACACCCCCCCTTAACCCTCTTTGGCTCACACTATTTCCCCTTCACTCTGTATAAATTATCCATTAGTGCAGCGAAAAGAGAACAAACCACCTCTCAGTTGGACTCCTCCATGTGCATGAAGGCACAGAGGCTCACACCGTCATGGTTGTCATGATGTAAAAGAAAAATGAGAAGTCGGCTGAGAGAAATAACAGGTCTAAAACTGTGTCTATGCTTCATTACATCCAGCGCCGTATCACTCAGAAGCATAGCTGTCACTCGTAAACACAGCCTGGTGAAATAGTTTTTCTAATTCTTTCAGTTTGATAGCACTCAACATTATACACCATGACTTTTAACAAATGTGCCAGCACAAAATTAAGCTATTCTGTATTCAATTGCTGTATTGCTTACGGGATAAGTTTTAGGCCTGGAAGTGCTGATAAGCATGCAACCAGCATATTGAATGCACAGGGCTTTCCTGCTATTAAAAAACTCACAGAGGTGTGTGTGTGTGTGTGTGTGTGTGTGTGTGTGTGTGTGTGAGAGTGAGAGAGTGTGTTGGGAGGAGTGAGACGGGGAGGAGGAGTGGTTCAGTGTTGTGAGGCAACAGTGCCCTCTTTGTAAAGAACAGCATCAGCCTCTGCTGTTGGATGTCTGTTTTATCACATAATCCTGATGTTTGATGTATCATGATCTTTGTGCATAAAAATAGCATCAGCATTTGCAAATGTGTCAATTAAACATTTCTGACATTTTCTCTTATTTAATTCCACTGGTTTCATGACTGAAAGGAGATATAAATCTTTTTTGGCATCACAAATACAGACAATCTGACACTTTCTTCTTTATCTACTGAAGCTGCAGTAAAACGTTTGTGTGATTTTGGAACTTATCTACTTCCCTCATCACTTCCTTTAGCTATTATTATTATTATTATTATTATTATTATAGACCAGTGATTCACAAAGTGGGGTCTGCACCACTCCCAGGGGTCGGTGAAAAGTTTTCCGATTCGTTAATTTAAATTATGATATCATTTATATTTTTTACAAAAGGCTTCACCAATCCTACCTTTAATCGATAATGAAAATAATTGTTAATTGCTGCCCTACAGCAGTCCCTTTAGTCTAATGTTTTTAATATCGTATCTCACTGTAGGCAAGAAAAAAACATTGACAAGAAAACAAATTAAGATATTTTGTTTGTTTTGAACAATTCCTTAAAGGCACAAAGCTACAGACCAACTGGGATTTCTACAGCATTTGTTTCTGAACAATTAGACTAAAGCCCTTTTAGGCCTGTGCTTTGAGGATGGTAGTATGAAGCCTCTTCCAAAAATAAACACAACAAATGGACTTCTTTAATTAGGCTTAAGTGTGACTTCTGTGCTTAAGATGTGCTAATGGAGATTAATCTTCAGAACTGTCATAGCCTCAATTCCTCTGTGTCTTTCATCACTGAGGAGAGATTAACAGCAATCCACCAGAGAAGATGATAAGTGGTTCCTCCAAGGCCACACAGGGATTGACGGCCTATAAACTGGGGAAGGACCTGCATTGTACCATGGAAACCTTTTACATTAGTATGGTAACTAGCTTCAAGCAAAGACCTTCAAAGTCTGTCAGACAAATGGCCCGTGGCAAATACTCAGACATCCTGCAGAATAATTTTGTCTGAATTCAGTCGAGGGTCAGTGGTGAAGTACTGTTGGATTTACACGTCTGTCATTTGAAGTATTTTTGTTTGATGTTTATGAAACACAATGTTCTGAAGCCACAATATATAACAAAAAAAAAAGCCTTTGCTTTGAGACATAATTTAAGCGGACAAGTACACAGAAGTTTGTCAGTACTGCATGAGCAACCGAAATGAGACAGACAATATATTTTTTTTAAATGAGCAAAAACAAGTTGCTTGTTTGTTTTGTTGATGCATCCAGATTTTGAAGAATATTTGTAACATGAAGTTGAACTCTGTGGGCGTGATTACTCACCACGTAACAAGATATTGAAAGTACAGCTTATTAATTTGAAGTGTTTATAGCCATTCCTTGTCTGAACATGTGCCATACGGACTTACAGTAGTGATTAATTCAGCTTCACCGCTTTGAATGAGATGGTGACATTTCGTCTAAATAACCTCCAACAATCTTCTCCCAGTGCATCCCCCTGGGACAGAGCAATCACATTTCAGTTTGCGGTAGCATAACTGTTTCAGCGTACAGTCAAACGCAAGCACGCAGCAGCAGTCATTACTGATGACACAAAGGCCAATATTTGAATTGGGCACATGGGACCAAAGCATCAAATCAGTGTTTTTCATTGACTTGATAGAACAAAAGCAATCACTTCCTTGTATCTCTGCGATGAAAAGTAGAACAAAAACACAGGCCTGAATATGAAGCACTGCATGAATCTTATTTCTGAGGGCAAGGACCTTGTCACAGCTGCCATGATGGAGGGGAGGTGATTGTAGTTCCCTTCTGGCTGCATAATGAGCTCAGAGCGAGACACAGGGTTACTAATAGAAACATGTCATACGGCGCAATACGGCACAGTGAGAGCAAAACAAACAGCAGGGCTGTTGTCGATAGCATAAAGGACCCTGCAATTTCTTTTTGAGTGTGTCACTTTATGATGCTCTTTCTCGCTCACTGTCGCCACGCACTGTGATTTGTCCTTTTACAAAATTACTCTAATTGTTCAACTTGTTTTTCTGGGCCCACTTTGTGGGGGAGGAGGCGGTGGAGCTGAACCGCTTAAGTGCGAGCAGTTCATTGAAATTCATTCGGGAAGTGCAGGCAGAAGTGGTCTGATCTCTTTAGAGGACCTATTTCACTATTAAATGAAATGTTACAGTTGGAGGGAAACCTCTTTGACGTGTCAGGATAGCTCTGAGTGAGGAAATATGAGAGTTTCAACACCAAAGGGAAGACATATAGGCTACTTTTATAGTGTGTTTTTTTTGGGGAGGAAATTAAAATAACTTGTAAACAGCTGATTCCATACAGTACTACAGCACTTGTAGCAACACAAACTAGCATCCATCACACAAACATAGTGCCTTCTTTAGTAAGTCAAGAAGTGCAAGATTGTAATGGTAATTTGTTGTGGCCTTGAGCAAGGCAACTGACACTGTTGCTTTGGTCTTTTAGCTCTCACAACCACATTTGAACAAGCAAATACATCCTTCGTCAAGACTGGGCAGAGATCAGAGCTGAGCAAAGACTAAAAAACACTTTAGTTTACAGCCTTCAATTACAGGGGAATTTTGCTGTACATAAGGAGTAACAATAAAATACCAGTATTTACAACTACAAAAATGTAAGAAAAAGAAGAAGGCAAGGCTCTGTCTTAGTGGGGGACTGTTTCAAAAGCTCATTTTTGACACATTTATTATTTTTTGTATTATTATATACTTGCAGTTTGAACATTACTAAATAAATCTGTGCTTAAAGGGGTACTCAAGTGATTTAGTACTGCACTTCCATAACGTTTAGGGGCTTGCAGGAGAAAAAAGATTAGTCAAAATTGATGCAGCAAGGCCGGGATAACCTAACCTTTTAGTCCCTATATGGATGAAGCGCTAAAAACGCTGGATCCCACACTTCCAATAATGTACTGTAACTCTGCAGTTTCCAGGGGATTTCCGTAAAACTAGCAATACCACACAATAAAATTACTCATTTAATATTTCACTTAAGTAAAAGTACAGAAGTATTAGCTACACAAATAGGCTGCTATGAATGTAAGTATGAAGTATTCATTATGCAGAATGGCCCCTATCAGAAAATCGATCATTATTCTTGATTCATTAACATGTACGTGGTACTCAAATGTTGTATGTTACACTGTTGGGTAGTTTAATCTATAACAATGCATCATATATTGTAAAGTGATCATATATTTTGTATGTACTATACTATGACTTTTTGTGACTTTCTTTGACATCCTATACCAGTGCTGGACTGGCCATCTGGCATACCGGGCGTTTTCCCGGTGGGCCGACGTCCTTTTGGGGCCGACGTATGTTCTTTTTTTTTTTTTTGGCCTATAAAACAAGTAAATCGACCCATTTCTTTTCCTTAATTGACACTGGGCTGGCCCATTCGCTCTGTGCCGGGCGGCCACAGTGAGGAGAGATTCTTATGTTCCGTGATGTCATGGTCGACGTCACAGAGGATGTCAGCAGTCCTGCAAGTTATTGGGCGGGGCTTATTCTCTGCGTCGTTAGTGACGTTTCAGGACTCAAACCAAAGTTTACTTATAGAAGCCGTTTCTGTTCTTGCTCTGACCTCCCTCTGCCCCTCCGGTCGCTCATAGACCAGGTCGGGGGGGATATGAATACCCTGAATCTGACAGACTGTCAGACGCTAGAGACGGGGTTAGGCTACACCTCGCCACTTATGTGGGAGAGTGCCAGGCATGGACGCATGCAAGGAGCTAGTGCGTCGCTGGTACTAGTGCTCCACTGGCTAGTCGTAAGTAGGGAGGCGGCTAGGCTAGCTAGGCTTTTTTTTTTTTTTTTTTCTCTCTGTCTCAAAAGAAATAAGCTGACACACAGAATATCAGAATATTCTACTATGTGTCACAGCTTCATAACTGTCACCAGTGGTGAATGTGACTAAGTACATTTACTCAAGTATTAATCAACTCTGAGATGTCAGCAGGATTATTACTTTATGCATCATGTAAACGGCCAGATTACGCACAGTATTTGGGCTCGTCCGGATGCTCTCCATGTACTTTTTACGCAGCGCAAAAACGCGCTGCAATAGCAGGAAAAACTCTGATTTTAGAAAAACAAACAAACTTGAACATCAACATAGGCTACTGTATGTCGAAGCAGCCACAGCAACTACACAGTCAACAACACGGAGCAAATGCAGGAGATCTGCGAGGAGAGGAAGAGTGAGTGAGGCAGTGAATGGATGACCTATACTATGACTTTTTGGCATACTATACTAAAATCTTAATGTTAAAAGTAACTAGTAACATAAATAAATGTTAAACTATTAATAAAATCTAATGCACTTCAGATTGCATGTAGGCTAAGTACTGATATCAAACTGGGTTTTTTTCTATAGGCCCTTTTCACAGTAGCCGTTTTGACATGTCATTGCAGGTTAAACACAGGTGTAATTAATAACATTAATTATGGCTCACTGAAATGTCTGTGTCACACTAAATAGAATGTGACCATAATTCATTTTATAAATTACACCTGTGTTTACCCTGCTATGACATTTCAAAATGGCTTATAGTTGTCTATTGTAATACAGTAATAACACTGCACAGCCTTGGTAGCATAATCTTTGGATAACATACTGCTTTGAAGCCCCTAAGAATGAACTTTTAAATGCAAGAATAAACAGCGGAGTCGAACAGATTTAAAGGTAACACAGAGTTAAGGCGTTGTTTCCGGTTTGGTTTGAAAGAGAGTTGAGAGAGTAAAAGATGAGAGTTGTATCTCTCACTCTGAGCTCATTTTAACTGCAACGTGCCGGTGAACTAATCAAACTGCGTAGCAGTAAGAAACTACGACCTGTTTTGGTGTTAATTAATAGCGACGACACAAGCTAACGAACTTAATATCGGATTGTAGCGTAACTTCAATCAGATGATAGATCACTGGGATGGCTCCGGAAGGCGGAAGGCACCGTTGCTTAGCAACCAAAGGGACCAAACAAGCGCTCGCAGCCAGCCGCATCTGAGGAGGTCGATGACGTGATCAGCATTCTAGCTTTTCATGTTAATTAAACTTATCTTTTAAAATATCGCTTGATAGCTCGTTTTAGATATTTCCATTTAATTTGACTAACGAAATGGCAGGAAAGAAGAAGGAAGCGAGTCTGCAGGTTGGACAAAAACACAACATGCGTCTGTAGCTTAAAACATTAAGCTAACTAACTTGATATTAATTCGTTTTTTCTTGTCCAGGCTTCTGTCACAAACCAAGAGCAGTGGGATGAGATGCTTGCCACCAAAGGTTTAACAGGTAAGAACTTCAGAAGTAAAAGAGTTGTTGTTATGTCCCCTTAAAAGTCAATATCACAACACTAAGCATCTGTTCAATACAGTTGTAACTTGTAAAAAAAAAAAAAAAAAGTCTGTGTGAATGAGCTCTGTCATTGTGAGTGTAATTTATTGTATGCTGCTGCCCCACTGTGTTCATTGGTATAACTGCAGATTGAATCCTGGCACCAGTCTACCACTCTTCCTCTCACACACACACACACACTGTCTCTATTCTAGTTGTAGATGTGTACCAGCAGTGGTGCGGTCCCTGTCGAGCTGTGGTTAGTCTCCTACGAAAAATAAAGAATGAACTGGGTGATGACCTATTACATTTTGCCACAGTAAGCCCCAAGTGAATTTAAAGTGTCAACAATTTAAATTCAAACCAAAGTTTGTGGGAGAGCAGCCCTAAACTTGTATTTTGTGTGTTTGTGTGTTGCTGGTGCAGGCCGAGGCAGACAGCATTGATGCTTTGGAGAAGTATCGAGGGAAATGCGAGCCCACCTTTCTCCTCTATGGGGTGAGTGAGTGTGTAGCCTATATGTGTGTGTTTGCATGCTTGTACAGTAAATGTGTGTGTTCATATTTCAGCATGTATGAGCCGCTAGCTCTGTGTGTTTTGCATTTATGTCCTTTGTCTGAAATCTTTCTGGATTTCTATATTTATCTGTTTATTTTCTGTCTATATTTCTTTTTCTCTTTTATCCTGAGTCTGACTCTATAATGCTCAGAGGTTTCATGATGTAGGCCAGGAAATAGGGCCGTGTGAATAGAGTCGTGATCTCTCTGGTGGTGATGCAATATGCTGCCCATTATTTCATTTGTATTATTAACTCTCTTTTATCAAAATTGTGGTCATTCCTGAGCCTATACTCCTATTTTATTTTGTTGTTGCAGACTCGGGTGATTTTTCATCTTGCTTACATGGGCCTGCTGTAGTAAAATCATCTCTGTATGTCACGGCTTGTTAAGTTAAATTTTATTTAATATTGGTTAAAAAAAACTTTAAAATGTCTTTGTGTTGAATGAACAGGGTGGGGAGCTGGTGGCTGTGCTGCGAGGGGCCAACGCTCCTCTCCTTCAGAGGATGATTGTGGAGGACCTGGCCAAGGAGAAGTCGGTCCTGGAGCAAGGTGGTGAACGCAAAGTGGTGAGCAGCAAGATACACACACATTCACAGTTATCCATTCATGCGTATGTTAATTCTAGAGCTGAAACAATAGGCCTTTTTCACAGCAGATATTTTGACTTCATAGCAGGAAAAGCACGTGTTACTAATAACTTGAACAATGACGTTCTATTCAAGTTTCCCCGTAAGCAATGACAGAGGACCAGCATGCACAATACCAGGACCCTGAAACTGAAGGAGAAATGAAAAATAAATTAAATCCAGCCGTCATTATTTTCATTATTTACACCTGTGCTTTTTCTGCTCTGACATGTCAAAATATCTTCCTGTGAAAACGGCCGATTAGCCAGTTAGTCAATTGGTCAATTGACAGAAAATAATTGTTTAAATGTGGGCATTTACTGTTTTTATTTGTTTTAAAAGAGAAGAAAAGAAAAACTTTTTTGGACTGCTAGTTTGACAAAACAAGCAATTTGTAGAGATCACTCTGGGTTGCCAGGATGGACATTTTTCACTGTATTCTGACATTTTCTTGACCAAACAAATATAAATTTATTGTGAAAATAGAAGATTAATCAATATTTAAATAATCAGTAGTTGCAGCTGTAGTTTATTCAGACAAGAAAGTATGTATGCAAGTGTTTGCACACACCCATGTTTAGGGATTCAGTGTTTTTCTTTTGTTTTTCTTTTAGGTTAAAGATGATGGTCTGGTGGATAATGAGAAGAAAGACGAAGAGGAGACGCCACAGCAGTCAGAAAATGAAGAAAGCATAATTGGTATTGTGGAAACATTATAATCATATTAGTGGTCAATTTATTTTTGTCATTAGCGTTATTGCTGGTAATGTTGTTACTGTGATTACCATTGTAGTTTACCAGCATCATCATGATTCTGTTCACCATTTTATCTGCATTACTGATCAAGCTGTTCTTTTCTCCTGTAGTTCCTGCCAGTAAATTCTACACAGTTGCCATCATCAAACCAGATGCTGTTGCTCACGGCAAAGCAAATGAGATCATTATGAAGGTACACAGACTCTAACACTGCTCACATTCTGAGAAGCCAAGATTGTCTCAAGCCTTCCTGCTGACATTAGTTCATTATCCTGACATTACTCCCCTGGCTAGATTCAAGATGCTGGGTTTGATATCCTGGCCCACGAGGAACGCACGCTGACTGAGGTTGAGGCTCGAGATTTTTACCAGCACAAAGCAGAAGAGGTACGGTGAGAATAGAATAAAATAGAATAGAATAGAATAGTAGCAAAAAGTCACATCTCACAGAGACATAAGACAAAACATTTGACAGATACAGACACTCATGTTTGCGTCTCATTGCAGAGATTGGCATACTAGTCAAACTGCTGATCGGTTCATTGTATGTTTGTGTGGTTAGTCTGGGCAATTTAAATTCAGAAGTCAACATCCTAATGGGAGAGCAGTCACGACCAGTGCAAAAATCATTTCAATTAGTTTGCAATACATCACACTTCCATCTGCATTTCTGCACAGGGCTCAAAATAGATCTGCTGTGTAAGCAGCTTTTCTTTTTTTTTTTGCTTATCACGCTGTTTGTGATGAGACTAAATGATTAGAGATTCAGAAATACAAAACATGTGAGGGAAGGTGGCTAGGTAAAGCAATAATGCTCATGAAATAATATAGTAGTATATGTACTATATTGTATCTGCCTGACATTCATAATAATTTTCTTCTCTCTTTCTCACCTTGTAAATATAATGACGTAAAAAGACTTGTGTTCATTGCATTAAAATACAGTATGTGTGTGCTCTTGTCTCTTGTGTGTATTTGATGGTGGTTTGTAGGCTTGCTTTGAGGACTTGGTGCAGTTTATGTCCAGCGGTCCGTCCCATATTCTGGTACTCTCTCAGGTTGAGAGCTCAGCTAACGTTGTACCAGCATGGCGTGAGTTCATTGGCCCAGCAGACATTGAGGAAGCCAGGAGAGATAAACCAGAGAGGTTAGTTACTGGAATTTATACATATACTACATTCAGAAAAAAGAGTTGAGAAAACATCAACAATCATTAAAACTGTAAGATATGGTATTATTAAAAGATCATTCCTGTGTCTTTGTAAAGAAGAACATTTGTTTTTAGCATAGACATTCATTCACACCCTGTTGATTGCAACAGTGTGAAACAATCTCAGGCTTAAGTCTGGGAAAACGAATGAACAGCACATTCTCGCCTGCTCCGTCAGACACACCCAAACATTATGCTTCTTTCTGGTTGAGCACCAGCCGAGCAACCATCTGCTCTCCTCTCCTGTCTCCCCCCCTGGCTTCCTGCAGCTTGCGGGCACAATACGGCACACAGACACTGTTCAACGCAGTGCACGGTAGTGAGGACATCGACCAGGCCAGCAGGGAGCTCGCCTTCTTCTTCCCCAACTTTAGGACGGCGTCAGTAACGGAGCAGGATGGGGAGGAAGAGCGTGTGGAGAGGACACTGGCTCTTATCCGGCCTGACGTTGCCAGAGAAAACAGAGGTGGGGCCAGTGCCAAATACACAAGCACAAGTACACACATGTGCGATCACAGATATACACACACACACACAAAGATGGTCCTTATTGACATGGTGGAACTGCTTCTTGAGTCCCACAGCAAAGGTGTTGAAAGACACAGGTGCAGTTACAGATTTTTATGTAATTGATCGCTGCAGAAAAATGTATCACACTTTCAAAGCAGAATATGGCTATCTGTATTAAAACTATCAACTAGGGCTGTCACAATATCAGATTTTCACTCCATGATTATTGTGGCCAAAAGAATTCACAATAACGATATTATTGCGATATCTATAGAAAATTTGAAGAAGAAAAAAATCAGTCAAATTCATCTTTAACTTTGTTTATTGTGTGTTTTATCTCTTTTGGCAAATTAATTAAAAATACAAGTGTAGGGAGGTGGAGAGAGAGTCTGTAATCATAACTGTACAAATGAATGATTTGAGAGGCGCTGGATTATTTACATGATATTATCATATGTGTGTTATTAACATGATATCAATATTTAATTTTTTGAATATCAAGGTTATCGTCAATACTGGTATATTGCGACACCCTTTCTATAAAGTATGCCAGTTAAATACACTTAGCTAATGCAGTCTAATACAATGCAATAAATAAACACTGCTAATGCCAAAACTGCTAAAATAGTTTCATTAAAAACTGAGCAGTAAACCTTCATGAAGGTAGCATTTATTGCAGGGCTGTTGTAGTAGACTGCATTAGCTAGCTGTACTTAATCAACTGGCAAATTAGCGTATCTGTTATATCTATTGTTCTGCAGAGGAGATCTTGGCTCAAATCCACAAGTCAGGCTTCACCGTGGCTCTCCAAAGAGAGGTGATGTTGACAGAGGAGCAGGTCAGACACTTTTACTTCCAACATGTTGAGGAGGACTACTTCCCTGCTTTGCTCCGAAGCATGACCAGGTAACTTAAACATGCTCTAAAAAAAAATCTACAGAGTAGTATGTTACTGCAGATGTGTATTTAACGTGTGTATTTACAGTGGGCCAGTGCTAGCTTTGGCTCTGGCCAGAACGGGGGCTGTCCATCACTGGAAGAACATCCTGGGTCCTTCTGACGTTAATAAAGCCAGAGAGGAGAGTCCTGAATGGTGAGTGATGTGTGGCTCTATTAATTTACACAATGAAATGAGTCCAGATAAGTCACTGTGGAATAATTACTGTACCAATGGAGTTTTCACAGTTGATTTTTTTTCTGGGTTAATAAATTAAAGTATCGGATCGGTGCATAGACTGACGTTCTCGCCGATACCCGATACCCGATACCGAATTTTGGGCAGTATCGGACGCAATTCCGATACTGGTATCGGTATCGGAACAAATCTTCTTACCAGTTACCATACAATCACACAGGAAGAAATCAACTAGATAAGAGACAAACAGGGTCTGAAATTACGTTTTTTTCCTCACTTGCCACTGTGGCAGGTCACTGAACATTTCTACCGACCACTCCATTTTTTTGTCTGCCACTTTTGAAATCTGTGTAGAACGCTTGTTGTAAACACTGAGTCAGTGCTACCAGACAGTAGTAAGGAAAACCTATCTGCCATGGTTGAAGGTGTCCTGAAATTTTTACCTGCCGCAGCAAACATTTACCCTGTATTTGGCAGGTGGCAGCTGCTAATTTCATTCCCTGAGACAAAGTCTCTATTGTGGTCTCTCTCAGCCTGTAATGCACCATGTTCTTGGGTTTCTTGAAAGGCAATCTTAAAAATGTGGATAATCACTAGCTGAAGTAGAAGCAGGCAAGGCAGGGTGAGTCAAAGTGAAGAAAAGTACAATACAATACCACTTCATCCAAAAATACTTCCTGTAAACCATCAAATATTAGCTATTTGATATAGATGGCTATTTAACAGTCTCATTGTACCTGTAATGCTGACTTCTGTATCCCTCATCACTCAGTCTAAGGGCCCAGTTTGCTGTGGAGAATGAACCCATCAACCAGCTGCATGGCAGTGAAAGCCACGAAGAGGCAGAACGAGAGATCAACTTCTTCTTCCCTAAACAGCAAACACTGGCAGTGATCAAACCTGATGCCATGGAGGAGCATAGAGGTAATGTCTGGTCATTTAGAACAATATAAATATTGTGGTTGTATAAATGTGCACAAATTATCATATAATATGTCTAATGCATTTTCTATTCACTCTAACAGAGAAGATTTTAGAGGAGATCCATGGCAGCGGTTTCTCTGTAACGCAGCTGAAGGAGACGGTGCTGTCGAGGGAGATGGCTGAGGAGTTTTACAAAGAGCACAGAGAGAAGCCTTTCTTCAACCAGCTGGTGGAATTCATGTGTCGGTAAGTCTATACCCAAACACAGCCAAAGGAGAGGGGCAAAGTGACCACAGCAGACCTGCCCTAATTCCTGTTGCCGCTGGAAGTTTTACCGAGCACTTTTAACAGTAATCCTAGCTGCTTAAAACCAAGGCAGCCTCAGGCAAGTGGCTAGGAAGTCCATCTCAATTTCATTCTTCGTTCCACCGCACATCTAGATTTTAGAGTTATCTTCCGCTCCGATTAGTCCCTTCACTTGGTTGTTACACAACTGCTTGGACACAATGGGCAGAGAGATGTGTGCAGCTGGGCTCTTCAGCCTGAGAAACTACCTTTACTGTCACTATCCCTCAAGATCAGCTCAGGTTTAGCCTTAATTGTAGTCTTATATTCTCACTATTGTAGAATGTTTTACAAGTTTGTTTTTACAGCTAAAGTACCGTTTTATATCCTACAATGCATTTAAGGAGTAACTTAATACCAGGCAGAAAAGCAGTGTTTTGCTGCCCTCACTGGTTGGAGGTTTCAAGCCTGTTTCACCTGTTGGGTGTGCTCTGCTGCAGCGATGTCACGGGGTACTGGAGTACTCCCAGTGGTGGAATGTAACTAAGTGCATTTACTCAGGTACTGTACTTAAGTACAAATTCAACGTACTTGTACTTTACTCCAGTATTTCCGTTTTATGCTACTTTATACTTCTACTCCACTACATGTCAGAGGCAAATATTGTACTTTTTACTGAACTACATTTATCTGACAGCTTAAGTTACTTTTCAGATTACAATTTTTCATCCCCTTCCTGTCCAGTGAAAACCATGCTTCTCTAGATGTGTTGATTTTGAATGTTTGTGATAATCTGAAGGATGACTGAAGTGTTCCTTTATGTGTTGAGAAAATTCTCCTACTTCTTAAGTTAAATAAACAATTCAAAAACCCTCTTGGATCAGCTGGACAATGCATCGTCACAAAGCTGAAAACACAGGCTGATTTTCTCATGAAAAGCTGAATTTTAGAGATACGTGGTTCTCACAGGACAGTGACGTTACAAACATATGATGATCTTATAGAATATGATGCATTGCTGTAGATTAAACTACCCAACAGTATATGAAGGAGTTAAAATTACAACAACCTTAAATATCTACAGCAGTAAATTGCAACATGCACATTAATGCAGCAGTATTATTGCAATGGAACGGGAGCAGGAGAATGCAACATCAAGTGACTTTATTTGTAGTGGAGTATTTCACAGTGTGGTACTGTATTAGTACTTTTATTTAAAGTTGTGGCTCTTGACAATTTAATCGCATTATTCTGTAGATTAATTTCAGTGGGCTTTTGTCATGTTTGTTAATGTGTTTATATATTTCAATATAATTTAAATTTATATCCATGGCAACAAAGACCACACTGTAGTGGATAGCTGAACTTTGGTTGTTTTAGTCAAAATTACCAATAAAGACATATTAAGAAGGTGGGCAGGTGCAACGCTCTGTTGCATCGCATGTTTGAAAGGTGTTGAATACATTGACAGTGAACGGGTAAGCTTCATCAGTCATACGTGTCAGCAATCATTGGTCATACTAGCCAGGTGTGAAACATGACCCATAGTCAGGCTTTACCAGGAATGACTTAAAAGGACGTTAACATTACAACAAATTCTGTCTGTTATATGACCTTCCCTTCATTGATTGTTTCAGGGGGCCCTGCATGATGCTCGTCCTGACCAAAGAAAATGCAGTGGAGGAGTGGAGGGCCACTATGGGCCCTGCAGACCCTGACCAAGCTAAGGCAATATCCCCAAACTCTCTGAGGGCCCGCTTTGCCTCCGACATCCTCCACAACTCGGTCCACGGCTCCTCCAATGAGCAGCATGCAGAGGAGAAGATCCGTTTTATCTTCGGTGACATCTGCTCAGACGCCGAGCTCACCGGTGATGGAGAGACTGACACAACCGTTTTAGGTAATCATATGATGTGTGTGACAGTCATTTCCATCTGGCACACCATCTGGTTCCAAGTAAATAACCATTTTGCTCTTTTTTTATGTTTTTGTTGGTTTTCATACCCTGTTCCTGCTAGAAACGATATTTCATCCACCTATATTTCTTATAATTGAAAAGAAAAATACTGTAAACCTGAGACTTGAAAAAGATAAATTTCTTGCAGCAAAAGAGCAAGACAATTCTGCAGATGAAAACACAGGAATGTCAAGATCTCCAACTGAAGAAATGTCTGCTAACCATCATGAAGGTATGAAATGAATAAGAAGTATTTCACTGACATGTCAGCGGTCCCAAGTCAAGTCTTGATCCTTCAAAGTCTGCATTTCTAGACATAATACATCATAAACAAACAATAAACAAAGGCCTGTTCCTGCCCAAATACTCATACAGGCATACACAACCAGTAAATACAGTATGCCTTCGCACACCTTATTTATACTTCTGCAGAAAAGCTTGCGCAGAGCTCCCGTAGAGATGATTTGCGGAGCTCGCAGAGAGCCCGCAAAGACGCGCCGCGCACTTCCTGACAAATGTGACTACTCGGCAGGAACCACGGACGCCGCGGAAGTTTGAATGGACATCAGGGCCGGGAGGTGGGAAGTCCAGACAAGTACCTCACATCCGTTACAACAACAATCTTATTAATTCTAGGCACAGGAGCTCCTCGTCATAATCCAACTCGTCCAGAATTTTTTTTTTCCAGCCATGAAGTTGTGTTTGGCCAAACCTATATGGAACCATTGAATCACGCCTATCAAATAAATTAAAGACCACCTGACAAAGGATTTGAAAATACATGCTACGCGCACTCCACCGCAGTACTATGTATGCCTGGCGTGCACGAGAGGTGCACACACCAGCCCGAACAGAATACAAGTCAGTTAACTTGACTTGACACACAGGCGCACAGCCGCAGGAGTATAAATCAAGCTTTAGTATCCCACAATCCATTGTGTCTGAGCACCAGCCTGTCTGAGCACAGGCAATCCTCATCAGTTTTGTAAGGTATCGGTCATCAGTTACTAGTAAATATATCACATTAATACGACCAATGAAAAAGCCTCTGCAAGTTGTAAATAATGGAAACCGGGCAAACTCCACTGTTGGATATGTTGTTAATCACAGGACATTACAGAGTAATAGATGTTAACAATATGGATATATTTGCTGTTAACCTGGCCCGCTATTTGCCATTTTCCATCCATGATGATGTCCCAGGTTACCACGTAAGGGATAATGTATAGCAAGCCGGTGCGCGGATGGGTCTCTCATCGCCCTGAAAGGATTTATTTCCCAACAATGACCCGCTAGCTGTACATTATCCCGCTTATTACACGGCTACTTACTTAAGAAATCAATAATTTGACACAAAAAACGGTCCGCCAGAGTCCGAGATCAGAACTGCACCCATAGCAACGGTCTGTTATACATAGCAGCGGTCTGCTATAAAGACATAACGGACCGTAGAATGCCGTCATTGACCAATCAGAATTGAATATTTAACAAAGCTGTGCAATAATGATATTTTAACTTTGTCAGCTGTGTCAGCCTTTAAAATGTCTTTTTTGATGCTGGAGTTGTATTTGGGGAGGAGACGCAGGTTCAGCCAGACCTTCTCTGTGTGGGCTGCATATTTCAAAGGATCCATCTCCTGAATTGGGACACGGCAATTACTGCATTACGTTCTGGGAAGTGAGAGTAGCTATCAAGTAGATACGTCTCTCGTCTGACAATTCAGATCCACGAGCAAGAAGACTCTCTCTTCTGATTCAGAGAATAATGAGGCCATTGATCTTCATAATGTCACTAACATCAGCTGGAATGGACATGTAAACTGCTCTCACAGTCTCTCTGTCTAGAGAGTGAAGTAAATCTGGACCAGCTGCATTGTGGTGGATTATTTCAATTCAAATGTGCAATAGCTTCTCATGATTCCATTTAGTTGAAGTATTAATGGGTTTATGTGACAAAGTCTTTCTACGAGTCCTGTGGCTGCTGAATCTGAACAATGCATTACTATCCAATACTCTTTTACTGGTTGCAGGGTATTTCTGTATATAGGGGATTTATTAATATGTGGTTGTCATTCAGAAGACCTGAGCTAATTGTCCTCTTTACTTTACAGGTGAGCCGCATAATTTGAATCCTTGCAGCCCACAGATGGAAGGAAGTGACGATCCAGAGCACTCCAACTGAATCAGCACACTTAGTAGGTTCTCCTGTATTGTGGGCTTATCTGTAACATCATGGGAACAATATCTGTCATTCTGTGAATCATGAAATAAACAAGAAGACATGTATTCAACGATTTATTAGCCAGTTAAAGGGAGTACTTGTAGACTTTAGTTTTTTAATGCTACTGATGGCAGTCATAGTTTATAGGCTTTCTTGACTCGCAGCAGCTGTAAACTACACGACTAAGACCAGGATCATAGAGTCACCACAAAAAGCAACTGATAATGTTGGATTGCCTACAATAAACTGCATCAATTTTAACTACTAGTCTTGGACGTTTTTCCTGTTAGCTTAATGAGATAGATAGATAGTACCTTTATTGATCCCGAGGGAAATTCAAGGATTCAATGATGACAGGATCGCTTAACAATTGAAGATAACTTACTCTAGATAAATTAACTGCGTTAATGCCGAGAACATCAACTTCCTGGCATTGTTAGCAGCTTGCTGCTGAATCAATTGGGACTGGGGTTTATGAATTAAACCAAAGGTAAAACTAGAGTAACTGTTTTAGGAAACTTGAACATTACATATAAAACAACCTCGAGTCAGACATTTATTTATTTTCTCTTATTAGCAAAAAATATATAGGTTCATTAGATTATTTTACATTTATTAAAGATCACTGAAGCATTTGTTAACTTTTACAAAACAAAGGTTCACATCAGTCATGATGATAAGCTAAAAACTGCGACTTAGCAAAACATAGTGATGTTAATATAAGTTGTCAACACAGAAAGGTTCAGAGTCATCTGCTGAAATGGTCTTTGATGCCCCATTTGTCGGAGCTTTGTCCGACCATGTCGTGCTGTTGACCAGAAGTGTTTTCAGGCGGGGTGTCCTCCCAGTCGTTTGCAGCCTCCAGTAAGATGGCTTCGTCCATGTCGTCATCCGCAGTGAAAGAGCTCTGGAACATCTCCATGATGCTCCTCTGGTTAGGGTCCTGAACAAATCCAAATAATCAGGTTCATCTCTGAATCTACAGACACCATTTTTTTTTTAATCTATCTAGGTAAGCTCTGTTGTGCTGTGTAGCCTCGTGTAAATGTGTTTCATCCATGTGTGAATGCTAATTTAAAAGCTGTTAACAGGATTATACATTTATTTATATACAGATGCAGAGCTTACCTTAGAGTGGAAGCTGGCGTTCACTGCTTTGTCTGAGAGGTTTGACTCAGACAGACCCACTTGCTCCAAGACATTCATTTTTTCCTGGATCATTGGCCTGGATCAATAAAGAGATACACTATTATAATCGAGCAGATACAATTCAATTCACTGCTTGTCACAATATCAGACAACCCGCATTAACTTGACCCACTACTGTTTCACTGTTTGCTTTGGCTCAGTAGTGGCAGTCTGATGAAAATGGGAGGGAAAAGACTTTAAAACACAGTTTGATTATCGGTGTAATTGGGTCATACTGCCCACTGATTGGCACATACCACAGGTGATCATCAGCAGTTCCCTTGGCAACCAGGTAGTGAATGTTCACATTGCTGGTTTGTCCAATACGGTGCACCCTATCCTCTGCCTGAACGAGAATCTGCAAAAAAAAAAAAAGATCATATGAGTTTTCTTAGTATCACCAAATGGTTCCTGCCGTCATTGATTTATTCGACAAGCGCTCTGCTTGAGGAAAAAATATCAATAAAATGTAAAGTCAATATTCAGGCTTCTGCCAACAGTTGAAATTAAAGTACTATTAAGATTCCTCCTGGAGCTGAAGCTGTGGTTACTGGCACAGCGGTCAGGTTGAGTACAGGAATAGGTTCATCATGAATCAAGCTTTTTTTGCGGATTTGTTCCCCTCTACTCCCCAATTTTAGAATGCCCTATTTGACTGTACTGTGATCCGTGTCACATCTTTGTCACTGCAAACTCCACTGTTGGTTGGCATAATAAGGGAATGGGTGTGGGGAATTCTATAATGCCTGGATGAAAAATGGCTGCCAAAAAAAGTTAAACTAGGTCCCAGATTACGTATATGAACCTTGGTCCCCCAGGAACCAGGCTTTGAAGCCCTCCAACGCTGTATCCAGCTCTCTTTATGCGTCCATGATATGAACAAGGACAGTATTATCCTCCATTGTTCCCTCTCTTCCTGCCTTCTAGCAGGGATACAAACTTTTCTACAACTAGTGCAGTGGCCATTCGGGGCGAGGCCGTTCAGAGCGGACCGATTGATGTTAATTTGGCAACCTGAAGAATGCAAGTCTTTAAGCTCTCTTTGGGTCTCCCCCAACTCCTGAGAAAAATATCTGGCTGTTTAGCTGCTACATGTTTTACTTTCTTCACCAGCCACTCCACTCCTTCTCCTGTCTGTCATTTGGTGTTGGCAGATAGCTTAAAATGGGTTTACCAGAGCTTTTTTGCTGGAAACAGCTGCCTACACGGTTCGACTAAGGAGTGTCTGACTGAATAATTTAGTAAATATGTGGGCCTAAAACCTAAAGTGAGCTAAAAGAGGCTAAAAGATGAGTCGAGCTGGAACCAAAATTAAGTACAAAACGAAATGCATTTCTAATAAAGCAGTCACAGTGAGTACACAGTATTTTGTAGTAATAACTTTCCATGGCTCACCCCAGGGTTCCAGAAAAGCTCAGCGAAGATCACCAGGTCAGCAGTGTGCAGGGTGATGCCCATGTTAGCTGCAGTGATGGACAGTACAGCCACACAGGTCTTGGTTGAGTACTGGAACTTCTCGCACAGCTGCTGCCGCTCAGCTGAAGGAGTGGACCCGTCAATACGGATGAAACTGACATTCTGTAGGAGAAATTAAAGGCCAGGATGGGTGTAGGTAGCAGACCGATACAAATCAACAACCCTTCTTTGTTAAGCTTAGAATAATGATAAGTCATAGTAGTAGTAGTAGTAGTAGTACTAAGCTCAAATGTGCTGCCAATTCTTGTTCCCTGCAGCTACTGATGAAAGTTGACCAAAGAGTTGGTTTTTAACTCCCACAAAAGAGTCAGTCTGGTTGAATAAGTCAAAATGCGCTCTTTTACATCAAATGATATTTCTTTGCATATAAGGCTTTTGTGCGGTCTCATATCTGCACATCTTACTCACCTTTTTTCCCAGTTCGGTGGAGATATGATCCAGGACTAACTTATGATGGGCGAACACTAGAAACTTCTCCCTCCCGCACTCCAGCATGTCTGTGATGTACTCCCTGGCAGTGACAGAAACAACAGAGCTCTCAACTGTTAATAAATACACAAGAGGACTGAATATTTCACTGCTTTCTTTGAAAAACTTCTCGAGTTATCTCAAATCCAGTGCAGTTCGGATTCATTTTACGTTTTAATCTCAGTGCTCATCACATCTACATTAAGCCGATTCGACTTACTGATCCACGACCATTAGAGGGTCTGTACTTACATAATGGTTTGCAGCTTGGCTTCAGCTGTGTGGTTATAAAAGACGAGGAGGGCTTCCTTCTCTTTCCCTTTCTGAAAAAGCGATAAGGAACAGCATCAGATAAGAACTGACAGGAGATTCTGATTGATGATTTGATAAGACTGCCATTTCTCTGAGGAGCAGTGAGATAACGAAAAATCACGCTAAGCCACTCACTCCCATCAGAGTGTATAAATACTCTTAAAATAAGACTTGCTGGAGTATTCTGGGTCAGTTTAAAAGCACTTGTGCGTGTTTGCGGACTCCTTCATGTGAAAAGGACAGAACCAATTCATGTAATTTTCTTGGGCTAAACAAGGGATTTTTAAATGTTTTCTTAACTAGGATGCCTTTTTAGTCACAGGGACTCCATTTGGATTGGGTATTGAATAATTTGAAGGTCAGAATATGCTATTTTCAGCAGACTTTGACATTTAAAAATCATCTGGTAGAGATGGATTATAAAGAAACTTTCATGACAGCTCAGGATCTTAATAACAATAGGAATTGTTGCAAAAGAATTCAGTGTTTCTGAAAAAACTGTGATGTGGTCGGCTGCATTTTTAGTTATTTTATTTCTTCCAATGTGTTATTTCTTCCAATTTGACCATTTTTTTGAAGGATTGATTCATTTTGCATTAATTTCTAAGATGGGAAGATTGTAAATTCCCGCCGAGCCTGGTTTCTTAAGGTTTGTGAATACTTCTATTTAAAAAACTTCAAATTCTGTCACTTTTTCCGGAGACATTTGTAACTTACATTGCGTTGTCCGTTGGCCAACTCTTTGGCAGCAGCTGACAGAGCAGCTTTTATGCGTGTGCTGATACCATCTATGGTCACTGTGACAACCTTGCGTTGTTTAGAGGGAAGCTGGGAGAGGACGTCGCACTTGAGGCGGCGCAACATCAGACACTCCTCCAGCAACAGCTTCAACTCCCCGAGGTTAGATGAGCCCGAGTAGTCCCACCCCCAAGTCGACTGGAGAGGACGGGGATAGAGAAGGAAATTAAGAGAAGAGTAGGGGATGATGGGAAGAAGGAATAGAGACAAAAGATGTGGAGGCAATTTAAACCTCAAGAGCAGGTAGCCAGACCCTTGTCCAATGTCAAGGTTCATTTTAATCATACACAGGGATTAGTTTTAATGCAAGTCAAGCCAGAGACTAACTAGAAGACTGAAAAGATCAGATTTCAGCTCCAGCTGGTCTGAGTCTCTTTCAGGATGCAAAAGCCATGTTATGCGTCGTCCATGGTGGAAAAAAAAACTAATTTTACAGAGCAGAGCAGAATCTCCACAATCTTCAAAATGAGTCATCATGACCAAATTAAGAATGTAATTGGCCTTTAAATCATGCAGCGTGTTCCCTACTTGAACCCACTAAAATTAATTAAAGGAGATTAAGTGGCAATAGTAGACTAACAAAAGGAGAAAGAGTGGAGACAAAAAAAAAAAATCACAGTAGAGGAATCCACTGACACCTAAAAAACAGTTTTAATGTAAACAACCCAACGCACACTGGCTTTAAAGCGCACTAATTCCACCTCTATAATCCTGTTGTTCTCAGCAGACCTGTCACATTTTCCCACCCCAGTGCACATACTGGATATCCCATTCAAGGAACTGCAGCCTATAGATGTAAGTGAGGCAGATAAATAACTATTCACTAATCCCACACCGAAAGCCCTCTAGGTTCTCTGAGGTGTCCTAGAATTACAGCCAATTACAGCTCGGCAGTATTAAGGGTCACACTTGGACAGACGAAGCTTAAGCTACCTGTGTGGCACCGCAGTAGCGCATCCCGAACTCATGGAAGCGAGGGAAGAGCGTAGGTCTGACAGCCAGGATCTGGGTGTAGAGCTCAGAGGGTCTGGACATGGCAGGGGTCCCAGACAGAAGAATCACTCTCTTTGCTGCCTGAGGAGGATGGAAAAACAACTCTGATCAGAGCACTGCTGAGGGAGTCTAGCTGACAAAGCAAGAAATTAATTCCAACCACGAGCCAAATGCTGCAATGTTTTGGCTTCAGCTGGATCTCTGTTACTGGGCAATATACATATTTCAGTACATATGCAAAACAACAATTTCTCTCTAATACAGTGACACAAGGAAAACTGTGAATTAGTACAGGGATCCTTTCAGAACCTGTGGCAGATGTATAAATTAATAAAAGATCTGGTATTCCAAGTTGAAATATTCGACCCAAAGATAGAAGATCAGTAATACTTACCATATAAATGACGTTAATTCACATATGTTACATATAGTTGAAACAACCATTCTGTTGCCCAACCGATGACAGTTGAAACTATTTAAATTTTGTGTAAAAAAAAAGGATCTATTTTACTATGATAACCGTTTCAATATTGTGTTTTGAATATTGGTAGTGTAGCAGTCCTGTTCTTTACTTTGGGATGGATTGAGGGTTAAGTTTTGGTTTAATTGCAAACATACTATAACTGCAAGGTCCAGCCTCCCTTGGTTAAGGCAAAAAAAAAAATATTCATCTGATAGAAGAAATCCCAGATCTGGTTTCCCATGAAAATCGAATCAATTGTTCAACTGGCCCATGGTGTTTCTTACAGCCAGTTTTAGGTAAATCTGGGTCGTGTTCCAAGAGATTTAATGAATTATCTGAATCATTTTCATTGTAAAACCTGTAAACCCCTCAAATCTGATTAGTAACCTAATATAAAGGAACCTTTTCCTGGTTTTACCCAGCACAGTTATACCTCAGTACCAAAATGAATCTGCTTCTTTGAACAGATTGAATGAGGTATTCTTTGATCTGCTGCTTTGGATATTTTTGAGATATCCTTCTGGGAGACAGGTAAACATTGCAAACAAGTAAAAAATATAACCTCTTTGGTGTAAGTAAGTAATCCAATTAAAACGTTAAATGTAAGAGAGAAGAAGAATAAGCACCTTCAGCAGAGGTAAGGCTGCTTTACAACGAGCGGTCTTCATGTTCTTCAGAAAGTGGGATTCATCCTGCACAGAATGACAAAATCATGTCAGTAATTGATTTTAAAAGGCAAACAAAATGAGCATATGTTTTGAAGTGGAAACAGCCATTTTCTAAATACTGCACAGTTCAATCACAGCTAACCATGATGAGAACGTTGAAGGGGTTTCCTAGCTGCTGCTTGTCCATCCTGTTCAGCAGGTCGTAGCTGATGATGTTGACCAAACCGGACGTAAGATTGTCTTTGGCCTTCACGACCACGTTGATGCTGTCAGGACTCAGGGAGGGGAGCCAGCGTCTGAAGGCCTACAGGTAAGACAGATACTTACTCATGTCAGAGACGCAGAGTGAAACAAAACTCCTCAGAATAACAGTACTGGTTTTCAGGCTGTGCTTTTACCCCAGTCAGACTCTGAAATTTGTAATGAACACCATAGAAACATTCAATAAGAATTTTGTCAGCTGGTTTGAATGTTACTCATCGCTAATAATTCATTCTAACTACTATCACCGTGTTCCCATTTAAGGACAACCAAACGTGTAGTTCAGAAAAATGTCCCCTGTGGCCCAAATGTTTCTGACAGTTCACTTACTTGCTCTCCATTCGCCTGTCAACCTGGCTTAAACTCACTAAGTTATAGCTCCCATGTTTTGCAGTAGATTTGGCCAAATGCACAAGACTAACAGTGCAGATAAGAGCCATGTCCTTTAATGGGTCGACATCCTGTGACTAAACCCTCCTTTGCGATTCCAACTCCTGATTGGGGGGGACTGTGTTTGATCCAAGATATCTATTTAGAGAGCAGACTGTCTTGTCTTGTCAATAGACAGAAGGACATGTAAAGCTCTTCTGAAAATGTGCAGCCTGGTAATGCTGCTGCTGAGTTAAGCAGAGAATAGATGCTACAGAACACGAGACAAACACTCAGAGAAAAGAGACACCTGAGATGAAATTAGAAAGTACTGAAATTGTAGAAGGAAAATGGGGACAAAGAGTTGCTAACATTTCAATGATGCCAAGTTTGGGGGCGTCGTAATGGCCTCGTGGTCTAAGACCGGTCTACCTTTGTGTTACAGTTTTTCTCAGTCGCTTTGGTACATTTCTCAGATTTGAAGTGAAATTCTCAAAACTACTTGTTCAACCTCCACATCATCTAGTCACTTGTGCACATCATAAAAGCTATTTTTTGTCCGTTTCTTTTGCACATTCATGCAAATAGTTATAGATAGATAGAGTAGTTATAGAATAGAAATAGATGTACAACTGTGCCGTTTCCTACACTATCAATTGCTTGAGTCATGTTGATCAAAATGTATTATACTGGTTCTCTGTTGAATAGTCTTCCCCCCCAAAACATCTAGGCATTAGTTCATTGCATAAGTCATTGCATGCAAAATGGTTTGAACCAGTTGTCGTAAGCATATTTTCTATACATTTATATTAGACTTTTTTTGTAAATGTGTCCTGAATTGATTAATTGCTCCAGTGAATCTTGACTTTCACTAATGAAGGGGAATGTGTGAAGCGAACCAGTTCTCTGTAAAACAGCTCAGATGTTTACATTTCTAATTTAGTATATTTTCCTTTGTGCTATGCAGTGCTGTAAAACAGTCTTGTCTTTTTCTTTTCTGTATCGCAATGACATGGTCTGTCAACAAATTACAGTATAAACAGTAAAGGCGTAAATGAGAATCCTGTCCAATCTCTTGCAATCAATCTCCCACATACAGTAATGTGTGCAGCGGCAGCCTTGTGCATTTTTCAATTATTGTCATCAAAACCTTAGACAGCTAAGGTTAAGTTTACATCGGAAAAAACTTAGAGTACACTGTTATATTGGCAATATGGTGAAGCATTTTGACGATCTTGTTTGCAAACAATGACACAAGGACTTGTCATTCTGATGGCACTGACATGTTCATTGATATTTACTTTTGAAATATACAAGTCACAGGCTTTTGCAGGTAATCTTGTGTGGTGCTGTTTGTACGAATAGTTTCGAGAAATGCACTTACTGCTTTGCAAATGTTAAGGATGATTTGAGAAATGTACCAAAGCCACTGAGAAAAACTGTAAATTAAAAGGGTGCCTTCTGTCTTAATGCAGACATTAAATGTACACATGTACAACATTAAATGGAAACCAAGTGATAAACTCTAACACCTACTAAGTAATGACCTATTTTTCTTCTAAAACGCACTCTGCAGAATGTTTTTTTTTTACCTCGGCCCAGGTGAATCGCACAGAGGAGGGAGCCACCACCAGCACGGGCCACTCAGTCCTGTAGTAGGCTGCTATACAGATGGCCTGCACCGTCTTTCCCAGGCCCATGTCATCAGCCAGGAGGAGGCGGCCTTGTTTAGACACTGCAAAACTACAGGGACACAAAGAGATGCTAAAATTAAAATCTACAGCAGGACAGCGAGTGGACGTCATACTGATCCAACCCTTTAAACGTGAAGTCACAGAGGAATGGCACAGAAATATTGGCTTATTATGATAAGTATCTCTTCATTTGCACAAGACTGAGCAAATTATAGATGAATAGCCGTCTCCTGGTATTGAGTTATTGGCTACGTGCAGAAAGAGCACTAACGGCTGTCCAAAGGCACCTACTTGACTCCCTCCCTCTGGAAGGGCATGAGGCTGCATGTGAGCGAGGGTTCGATGCTGGAGAGGTCTGCCTCAGGGACGTCTAAAGACCTGGCTTCAGTCCCGTCAAACCTGGCAGAGAAAGCCTGGACTACAGCCCTGGGCAGAGGCTCCACCTCCACTGCTGCTATCCCACTGAGGAGATCCACTGGGTATGGAACACAGCACGGTCAGACAAGATGGCAAATGTAACAGAGACAAACAGGACCGCAGAGATAAACCAGCTAAATAAAGCAAACGTTGTTACTCACAGAGTCGCTTGTAATCCTGAAGTGAAAAGCTCCACTTTCTCGTTTTCACGTCTGCCACACAACAAAAACATATCATCATCTCGTATCAGAAGTCGTAAAATGCAAATACAACATTAAAAGATTGACGAAGAGGAAGACAGCAAAGGGTTTTAATTCCATAATTTCACTGTTACCATAGTTCTTTGTGGGCATCTGCTTGAATGCTGCAATGACGTCGGCATTGTAACCGACGTCGACCTCAAACTTAGTCGGAGACACCAGGACGCACTGGCCCTGCAGACTGGCTCCAGGTTTCTGCCAGCTGTTACACAGCTTCAGCAACGCCCCCAGTGCCGCACCGTCACGAGCTCGGCTGGTGGCTTCTGCAACGTCCAATGCCTCCATTCCCTCCAGAGGCCTCAAAGACACGGACACAATAGCAGCTGCTTCCTCCACTGCAACAACACAGGGTAAAGACAGAGGAGATGCAGCAGCAGCAGCCCAAAGAAGACCAATACTCTGTCATGTCTTTAATTTAGGAGTGCATGTTGCCATGAATATTTCCCTGATGTTCATACTTAGCTGTTGGTAGTCCTCCAGACTGAAGTTCCACATCTTTGTGGCAGGGTCTAAGGCAGAACAGAATACTTTATTATTCTAAAAGACAGTGCAGACATTGAGATGAACATAGAAAACCAGACATATGGTACAGGTTCACTACATTTTGAAAGTTGGTATTCCTATTTAGAAAATTGATGCTGGTTAGGATGAAAGATTTGTGTACCTGGCTTCTTCTACAGAGGAGAGCTCTGAAGCTTTGGCCAGCTTATATTATTTGTATAGTGGTGAGTTCAGTCATTCATTATTTGGCGTTGCAGGTTGTTCTGATTATGTGCACGGAAACATTGTGGCACTAAGGCTGGGTATTATTTGAAATTGCCATACCTGCTGCTGCTACAGAACACAATACAGTAAGTCAGGACTCAAAAACGATTGAGATTTGATACACAGATCTATTTGGCACATAATGGTGCATAATCTATATTGTCTGTTGAGGGTTTGTTTAATTTGGTAGGAGGCATATACGTGAAGCAACTCAATCGGCTCGAGAAAATTAACTGTTTTTGTCGTCCTGTTGGTCTTTGAATATTGTTTTGAATGTATGATGCTGCCTAAGTATTTTTACATTCCTGTACTTATGATTCAATATGGATCCAGTGGTTCCCACTGTTGACAATGTTTGTGGTGGTCTTCCTCAAAGGCGGAAAAGGGTGTGGGGCTGCGAAAAGCACTGAGCATCCAGACTCAGCTGCAAAACAGCCTAGTTGCGCTGGCAGATACTTACCATAGTTCTTTGAGGGGATGGATTTGAAAACAGCAATCAGCTCTGCGTGGTAGCCCACTTCTACTCTGAAGCGGCCCTCTGTGTAAGCTACACATCTTCCTCTTACAGAGATGGCAGGCTTTTTGGCAGGTACAGCATTCAAAGTCGACGAACTGGAGGGAAGCTGAGCCGCAGGACTTTGGGCAGGTTTACTAGTTTGCTTGTAGAATGGGCCGACTGCACCACCAGAGCTATTGGAGGTGAAGTTAGGTTTGGGATGAGCTGGCTTCACACCAAAGCTTCCTCCGCTAGACAAGACAGGGCTGCTCACATGTTGACTTCTTGACTGAGGAAGAGGGTCAATGATTTGTATCTACAGGGAAAGACAGTAGAAGGAATTAGGATAAAGTTATTTTTCTTCCAAACAACAAATGATTGAGCAAATCTCACCTGTCTCGCAGAAGCAGACTTATGCAGAGCACTCTGGTTGACTTGGTTGCCAGTGCTGGATAACTGCTGATGCTTTGGGCCTTGATTATAGTTATTGAAGCTCGGCGAGTCTTTTTGGAAGGGCGGAACAAACCGCTTTGGTGCAGAAGCTGAGCTGTGGTGAGCCAGGGTGGCAAGATCCGAGGCAGCGCTCCGTTTAGAGGGCTGTACCTGCACTGAAGTGCTGCTGAAGCCTACTGAGGTCTGCTGCGGATTGCTGCTGATAGTCTGTCCAAGTCTTTGGGCTCTTCTCTCCAAAGCCCTCTGTCTGTTTTCCTCTATCTTTCGCTGCTGTTCTGCAGTCAGCTGATTAGACATGATGATGAACTTTGCTGCAGCTAATGCTGACACACAAATTCAGAGGATTATCAGTCACACTCCGAGCTAGCCAAAACATCTAGTTACCTACGAGCAAGTGATCCATGTAGACCCGCCTGGACTACCAGTATGCTAACTGTTGCTAACGGCGACAGTAGAACTTAGCAACATAAGCATAGCAACATAAGCATAGCTATATATCGACAGCGGTTTTAGAACATAAGTGAGCATTCATTCACGGGAGAGCAGATGGCCGCGAACGTGATCTGAAGACGGCAAATATGTTAAAGTTTGTACGAACGAAGCAGGACGAAACATGTTAAGATAGTTGTCAATTTGCTAACGCTAGCTAGCTGGTTGAGTATCTGCCGCGCAGGAAGTGACGTAGAAAAACAAGCAGGCACGTGGAGGTTTTGGTTGCTTGGTGACGAAGAGAGATGGCAAAAAGAAGATACAGGTCACGATATAAAAGGGAGCTATTTCACGGTAATTGCTTTAATTTCTACTTTGTTGTGTTGAGAAAATCCGTATTTATGTAAGGTATCTTTGATAAGTCAGCTTGAAAGAAAAAGTAAGCAAACTATTTCCCTTTTGAATCAATGGTTTTATACTTGTAGGTTAGCTAATTGTGTATTTTTACACTGTGGTAGCTAGTTTTAATTAGCTAGCTAGGTAACAGGTGTGTTAATTTCAATTATTCAATCAAGACACACAGCTGCCCTGACTAGCTAGCCTGTTTATTGCTCTCCCCAGTGTCTGTCTTTTGTCAAGCCTGAATTGTAATTTCCCCCCCCTTTTTATAAATCAAAGTTTCCAACGTGAGCATCATTCATCAGAGTTGAATCAAGCACATTTAGCCTACTCAAGTATTTACTTATTGTACAATTTTGAGGTAGCCTACTTGTAGCCTCCTTGTAGGTTCACTTGGTTTGAGGTAGCCTACTTGTAGGCTACCTCAAACCAAGTGAACCAAGTGATTTATGATTAATCAGGAAATTGATCAGATTGTGCAGATGAATCAATTAAAAATAATCATTAGTTGCAGCCCTGCTACCTCTACTTTAGTAGCTAAAGAGTTTCAGTAATTCTTCCATCACTGTGTTTGACCAGTCTTTTAATTTCACGGTCTTTTTGATATTGACGAAAATGTGATAATTGAATGATTTTGGTGGCTGCCTTATTTGAGTCTAGCCTGCAATTTCTCCTTTAGATGTGATATTTTTTTAGGTTTAGGCCACTTTCACCCTAATTGATATTTGTGTTGAGTAAACGACACATTTAGCTGAGCAGCTGTTGTGAATAATTTGTGTTTTCCATGTGTTGCCTGATTGAATTGTTTAATTATTGATAATTAACGGCTAGCCTACAACTTAATTTTCTGCTCTCTGTTTGCATGCTGAAAGGTAGTAAACATGTCCTCCTTTTGGGGAAAAAAACCCCATTAATGTGACCTTTAACTTAATGTTTCCTTCTATAATGATAGGCTAAAAGTAGTAACTAACCATTTTCCCGTGCATTTGTCTCAGTTGTATGACTTGGCTGCTTGCATCACTGTGCGGTGGTGACGTGTGGCGTCTGGGAGCTGTCCCAGGAATCATGGTGCTGAAGCTGCAGCACCGATTCGGCAGCCAATGATCACGGGAGGATCCGGGGCTACGGATGCTTTCACCCAGAGCAGGACAGTCCGACAATCGTGTGGGATTTTAACGGAGGGATTTCAACCCATCGGCTCGTTCCTCGGACATGGAAATGCGATAATTGGGGATGTAAGCTTCACGCAGACTTGTCAGCGACCTGCAGTCTGGCAGGAGGAAAAAAAAATCCCGAAACTGTGAGTCGTATAGCAATAGCTCGCCAGGTAAGACAGATTTCGCTTCATGGCACGCCATAGACTTGATTTGCTTTGAAAGACATCGACAGTAATCTGAGCTCTGATGATTTAAAATGTGTCTTCTGAATATGTGAATTTAAAGAATGGGCGCTGATATTTTGTTATGTTTTTGTCTGTATCAGTCCATTGTACCAAAGGCAGATTTGGTTTCTGCACTCGTGAATCTGGAGGGAGAAGCCTGTCTAGATAGTTTATGTTGTACAGAGCAGGCAGACCATTAAGGCCATGAAATGACAGTGGACTCTTGAGTGAACGAGCCATAGCCTTATTACTTGAATGCATATTCCTATCAATCTAACATTTGGCTTTCCTCTTTTAGCTGTTTCATTCATTGAACTTAATGGCTCCAGACACTTGTTTGCATCGATGGGATTTATTTGCCTTTTGGATTTACATTCTCGTGGGAAGACAGTAAAAGACTTTCAATTAGAACATATCACTAAAAGGCTGTTTTAAACCCCAACAAACGCTGGAAAACGCACCCCCTCCTATCCCATCCCACGACATATGAAGAAGTGTTTGCTCATGACGGGGACACATACAGTGCATGCTGTTGTCTTCCAGCACCTTTGCATGGTGCTGTGAGTTTGTGGACGGATACAGCCTGACGCTGCGCAGCCACGGCATGCTGAAGAGCCGCTGTTGCGTCCTGCTCGGTGACCTGAGGGTGCTCCTTCTCGGGCCACCGTCACCGCCGACACCGCTGCCTCCGCTGACCCCCATGAGCGTCCAAGGTGCGGAAAGCCACGAAACAGGCGTCACCGTCCCCGACAACAACAACACGTTGACGCGGAGCCACCAGCACGCTGCAGGGGACCGGGTTACCCCGCCCGCAGAGGCCACCGGGCCACCGGGCGGAGAGCGGACGGGCTGGGTGGATGCTGCAGAGCTGTCGTCGGCCCTGCGCGGGTGCAGCAGCTCCTCCGATGACTGCTCGAAGGGCAAACTGGAGGAGAGGTACTCCCTCACCAGCTACTCGGAAAGTGGCTTCAGGACTCCCTTGTGCAGGATCTGCTTCCAGGGACCAGAACACGTGAGTTAAGGCATTTGTACCCATAAATGTTTGATTGTTAAAATAAGATATTTATGTCATGTAGGAAGTGATCCATGAAATAATTACTTTGTGAAATATGTTGGTGTTATATTTAGTTGGAATTAGTTGCTCTCCAAGGAGTATAAGTTAGACCAGACCAGGTGATTAATTAAAAATCGATAGTGTTTTGGAGAATCAATAAAGTATCGGGCGACATAATATTGCGATACTCATGTGTATCGATATTTTCTTACACACTTACATAAAGGCTTTCTATTACATGATGGTCAAGCTTTTTTTCCAGTGAGCAAACCAACTCCCAGTGTCTTATTAGGGCATCCACACAGCTGGAGAGCCCTCTGAGCAGGGATCCCACTGCATTCTGCACTCATCCTTTTGCGTGTCTTGAAAAGACAGCTATACTAGTGGAAGGATAATGAAAGACCTTGTCCCCATGGTTGACAAGTGTGGAGAATACACAGAGATGCAGTAACAACGCCATTATAGCCAAACACTGTGAATTCATATCGAAGCATTACATGCATGAAAAAAGCAAATAATACCACTCACTCTGCTGCTCATACGCACCACCTGGAAACAGAAAAAAAAAGAAAAAAGAATAATGTGCACAGAACAGGAGGGAAGAGCCTTCACACTGCGTGCCTCCGTCTTTGCGGCCATATTGATGATAATGTCACACTACATCAATCACGAGAGGAAAAATCTGAAAGAAGATGGCTAAGGTGTGTCGCAATAAATAATATTAAATTATATCAGAGAAGCAAGCACTTAGCAATTTGCAGACACATTAGTTACACTGTTTGACAGAGCCTTTGAGACCACATTTACGAATATGTCACACCTCACCAATTTGTAATAGCGGTAGGGAGGTTACAAAAAGTGTTAAGCAAGATAACTGAGGTGTAGAACATAAGTTTTTATCCAGCAGTCTGTACTCATGGTGGCTTTTCCTTTGCCCAAGCAGCAGATTTACTGTATCATTTCATGGTCATTGCGCTGTGTATATAATCTCTCTATGTTCCATCAGCTAATTACTCCTACAGCAATTCTGTGCATCATTCCACCTCTGAGCACAGACTTTGTAATTATTACTGACATGGGGTCTAGTTGTTGGATTGGAAGACAAGGCCTCATCCTTGTTTTTTTCAAAAACTCCAGATAGTCAGCACACTCTGCAGTGCATACAAAGTACCGCCGTCGAAATTTGCAGTGTTTCCCATGGCCTCCTCCAACTCATCCCATCGACGCTTCCTTGAGACATTGCAGCTAGTCAATAGCACTTGATTTCATGCCGTCTTATCATTTTGCAAGTTCTTATCTATCACCGGCCTTCCTTTTCCTGTCAGCTCTGCTGTTGGTTTGGGTGAAGTCCAGATATGGATCTGCTGAGGTGTAAATGGGGTACAAGGAGAATGAGGCTCCATTTGAAAAGAGAGATGAGTTGACTGTCCGTGTGTCACTGTGTGATAGAGGCAGTGGGCACATTAGTTATCCTCTGTTCTCCCGTAGCCTCCAGGATGTCACATAGACCGAGGCAGCCAGGATCTGATCTGACAATCCACCTCAAAAACACTTCCATCCCCAAGGCTGAGATACTCAAGATAGAGTAAAGAAGGGAGCGAGAGACATTGCTCTCCTCAAGCATCCCACTAGAGAAGGGCCTTGAGTGTCTGACACAGGCAACCATTGAAAAATGATTGTACTCTGATTTAATATGACACCAAAGGATGTAATAAGTCTGTGTAATCGAATTTCTGTCAGTGTTTTTGGTGCCATTTTCTTTGAGGTGCCCTTTGTGATTCACAACCAAAGTCCTGCTGTTTTTTTTAGGATAGGTTTGCATCTTTCCAAATCTGTCTTAATACAATATGTAATATGATATTGCATGCCCATTGAAAGTTATTGGTCACTGTAATTATTCCTCTTCCCCATACTGGTCATGAAGCTATCCCTTCAGTAGTCTAGCCAAATCAAGTAAGTCATCTTCCAAAGTCTTTTTAGTACGATATTCCCTCTTTATGTTACTACTACTTCCCAACAATTCAGCAAGAAAACACTGCGCGAGGGAACACAAATAGGGAATTTATTACATTTTTCAAAATACTATACTATGACTTTTCATGGCATTTTTTGCCATACTATACTATGACTTTTTATGAAATACTATACTGTGACTTTTTATGACACACTATACTTAACTTTTTTTCATGACATTTTTTAGACACGCTATGATTTTTTTACGCCATTTTTCGACATACTATACGATGAATTTTTACTTTGGATAATACCCACTTGATAGCACCGAACAAAAATTGTGGGTTTTGTCCCACATCACCTACATTATATTCACAAAATGAAGGGATATCTTCAGGGTGAAGGAATGATTACAGAGACCAATAACACTTTCAGTGACGTGAGTTTTGTATTAAGAAACCTTGACCAATCCTTTAAGCTAGACTACTTCTGTTGGAGTTAAATTACATTCCCAGACACACACGACGTAATGAACAGCTGAGCCAATGACACAAATGCATGAATCTTTTACCTCAATACCCCAGGTTATTCATGTATTCTTTCATATACAGCTAACCTGAGACATATTCAATCCATTATCGGTTCTATTCAGCTAAAGGTCAGCGAGAAGCTTTACAGGGGGCTCTGGCTTGCTTGTATGGAGTGTTTGCTTTATTCAAGCTTGTGCTTTCAGACTTGACCTGACCTCGTCCTTTAAAGAATAAGCAATTTCTCTGCTATATCTTCAGATCATAGAGATTTTTTGGAAATGCTCATGTAGTGCACAAACTTATAATAAGGATATTTAAAAAGTAATATACAAAGAATGAAAAGTAATGGGATATATCTGCGTGTGAGGGATCCTTTCCTGAAATGTCATGCACTATTACATTGAAGTGCCCTTTGGGGCCGATGCTTCTACTGTCCTGTCCTCACTTGAGCTGCATGTTGAGAATATGTGAGTCCCTGCTGCTTAGAAAAAATGTCAGCGTTCCCTCCTAAATCATAACGCAGATAATGCACTTGCACAGCGTGTTTGTCTGAGACACAATGAGAAGCCTCAAGGGGTCAAGTTAGCATCATTCTTTCGATATAGTCCCACGGTGCCGAGGCATTATGCTCTCTGTACTCCATCATATGTACATAGGACGGCTCCTCTGCCATTTGTTGCCAATGGGATATAAACAAGTTACACAAGCATGCAACTTGACATGTTTTTGCCTTTCTGGAGTCTAGACAGGAGCTGTGAGTTCATAAACTTAAAGGGATAGTTTGGGTGTTTTGAAGTGGGGTTGCATGAGGTACTTATCCATAGTCAGTGAGTTTATTACCTTCAGTAGATGACGGTCGGCAAGCCTTCAACTTGGAGAAGCAGACAGGTGTTACCGCACAGCACCAAAGCAATGTACTGTTGTAGGACGGGGCTGGCAGCAAAATGTATTTTAGCCACCTAAAAGAAAGGCTCACCTAAAAAAAAAAAAGTTTAAGTGTATACTATATTTAGGATATTTTCACTGCTTTACCTTGCCGTCAGACAGCCCTTTCCGACGGGGAACTGAAGCCGTCGTATCCATCTATGCTCTCACCAAAGAAAATGTGGGTTGCTGGTCTGCCGCTGCCTTGGTTGGTTAGCTTGTTTGTGTTCTTGTGTGACTTTGGTTATTTCGGATTCACCAAAGTCTGGTGGCTTTGGTGAGAGCATAGATAACAGCTTCAGTTCCCTGTCGGAAACATAGACTGCATAGCTGTTTCTCAGGTAAACCGGCAAAAATATTCTAAATATAGCGTTCACTTAAACTGATATTGATTTTTTTAGGTGGGCCTTTCTTTTAGGTGGCTAAAATACGTTTTGCTGCCGGTTCCGTCCACAGCAGTATATTGCTTTGCTTCTGTGCGGTAACTCCTGTTTGTTTCTCCAAACTGGAGGCGTGCCGACCGTCATCTACTGTAGGTATTACACTGACTATGGATAAGTACCTCATACAACCCCACTTCAAAACACCCCAACTATCCCTTTAATTTATAAACCATGGTTGCTCTTTTATTCACTTCCTTTTAAAGAGCCATTAGCTGTCACTGTAGGCTTAATGATTCCTGTAAAATAAGCAATGAGTGGTGGAATGTCCCCCAGCATATGTTTTATATGAACAGTCATTACAGGTAAATACATGTGAAATGATATGACCTTTGATTTAAAATTTCAGTTATACTTTTCCCTCTAACTTGTTGAATATGGTTAAAGCTGTTATTCAAATGCCTGCAGTATTGCAGGTACTTATTAAAGGTCATGCTTGTGGCCTGAATGTCATTGGGAGCTAGTTTATTATACCACAATTTCCCTTCGCCTAGAGTTAATAGAGTTCACTAGCATCGATTCCAGACCCTTAAGAAATGTGAATAGCCATCCCTAATTTAGTTTCATGTCATTATAAACATTGGGAGTGGATCCAATTTTATAATGAGAAAATTAGGTGCACTAAGATGTTTTTAGGATCATGCAGCACAGAGAAATGGAATAACACCCAGCCAAAGCTATCAGACCTATCATCTTTTAAATACATTGTTCTATTGTGTTTTTTTTGAATGATCATTGCTGTTTGATCAACAAAAGGACATTTAGTTATCACTTTCTGTATGTGTGGGCTGTAATGCCACATTTGTTATCAGTCTCTCTTGCTCTCTCTCCAGCCTCAGTTGTGCCGGAGTGATCTGGGTTTCAGCTCTTGGCTGCAATCAGGCCAGTCTCAGTGAGCGGTCTGAGTCCCACTGGACACGGCAGAAGTGTTCTGGTGCTCCTGCCAACACACTCCCACCCTGGCCATCTGTAGATGGGCCTTTTCTCCTCTAACTCCCTGCTTTTCCCTCCCTTCTCCTCGACCAGGGTGCTGCTCCGTCTGTCAGAGATGTCAGCACAACGATGCAGAGGAGAAATAATTTGGAAACTCACTGCGTTTTGCATTTCTTCCCACCGTCTCTATGCCATGTTCATGGCAGACGGGGACAGGGGGTATTTAATATTGAATTAACAATACCTTGGCTTAGGAATTGAATGCCTCAGCTTAGAAAGGTGGACAGCTTTCTTGCAGCAGAGGGGGTTGGCTTTAATTTATTTTTTCATTCACTACAGGCTTTTTGTTCAGTCCCATTAAGATTAAAACATCTATACAAGAAGGTCCTGCTTTGAATTTTATAGATCCAAGTATCTTTAACTGCAGGTCAGGGTGGCAGGCCTACATCTTTTGGGTTATCATCTATATCCAATATGACAAGGCTAGTAATGTATTTTAATGAGCTTGGGGCCCAGGGTGAGAGATTATAAATCTCTCATTTGTTCCTCGGGCTGAATACGATATAAGAATAATGGCTGGTTAGGCTGAGCACATATGGCTGCTAAGTGAAAACCTTATGATGCCAAATTTAGTGAATTTCTAATTATCACTTTAGCTGATGGGTTTCAGAGTGCAGAATGGTTTATTTGAAAACCTGTCAAGCCCCACTGGAGAAGCTGAAAACACATGTTGGTCAAGTTAAAGATAAGGCTGCTAAATCTCTTTCACCTGACAGCAGCGATATGCTCCTTATCAGTTATGCTTTGCTAAATATTCACATGGTTCAAGAGTTCACAAGTCTACCGCTGAGCACCTCTTCAGGAGTAAATTGATGGTATTGCCCTGCTCAGATGCTTCTCGAAAACAGATCTTTACTCCAACTTCTGAGGTGCTGAAGTGAAGGTCTGGTTTTCTTTCAGCTACTTAACCTATCTCTTTAAGATCTTGGCTACTTGGTTAAGCATAGTAGACTATAATAATAGACAGCCTGACACAAGATTATATATTTTTCCTTTAAGAAAGATCAGGTGCAGACAGAGAAGGAAGGCACTGAGAGCAGAAAGTGAAGGAAGGAAGAGTAAAGGAGAAAATTAAGTGTTTTTTCTATATTTGGTCTGAAGTTACCATATTTACAACTACAAAGGAATATTTATGTATATGTGACAGCTGCAGTAACAGTGTACATTTAGGGCAGTATTTTGCAGCTTTGTTGGGCTTTGCTCTTTGATAAAAGCCTCAGTGACTTATCCTCTACCTTTCAACTGTACTAGTAATCAAGCATTTTGCCTGTCAACTTTGTGTGAGGCAAAGCCCTTTCATTTCACACCTGAACTGGTGTTCTGCTATAATATAACTGCGCAGCGCTGTGTACTCTCTCTTTCTCTGTGTGTGTGTGTTTGTGCATGCTTTGCTTGACTGCATGCAAAGCTCTCAGAAAATCAATAAGTCAGCACAAAGAACTGAAAAGAAATGTAAATGTATGTATAGTGTAACCTGCAGTATACTGCATGTTAAAGGGTTATCTGCGGGGAGTAAATATGATGAGAAAACAAAGGATTATCATCCGGTCAATGATTGCTACAGGGAGATATATCTTCTGAATCACAAAGCACTACTTAGGCCGCTCTTAAGGTCGAGTCCAGTATTGTGAGGCAGAAAAGTTTAGCAATTTTCTTGTTGTTGTTGTGTAAGGCAGTTCGTTGCGTTCAGTGTGCTTCTACTGAACAACATTTGGTCACAATTGAGTATATGGCTTGACCGTGTATGGTCAGTCTGTGAATTTGTGGCTAAATTGTTACACAAATAGTCAGTGGTCATGTCAATAATGTTAAATCCAGCGGTACACGTCCACCAGGTCCGACGAGGACACTAGGGGAAGCACTGGTCTACTCAACTGGTCGTTCAAGTGGTGACGTACCTGATTGGTCCCTGGTTCTCTGCTTGCCCTTTTCAAACAGGAAACAACATGGCGACCTGCTCGTAAACTTTCTGTTATTCCATCTAAACAATCCACCAAAATCTACTTCTGAAAACATTTTAAGCGAGAAATAGGCGCTTAAAAAAAAAAAAAAAATAATCTTGTTTCATTTTAGAGCTAGATTGCCTAGTGGACAGCTTGGTCCAAGAGGCGGACGCGTCGCGCTGGACGGGCTCATTTGCATAAAGGACCGTTCCCCGCCTTTTCATTTTGAAAGAGCAACAGCCAATGAGGAAACTCCAACACTCGGCCGACCAATCGTGTAACTTCAACACTCAGTCATTAACTCAGTGACAGTGACTTTGCGTTTGTAGCGATGGTCCTCTGTGGTCCGGCCAAAACTTTTACCTAGTATCAGTGCAAGACTTAATTTACATCGCATCGCTGCACAGGTAGCGAGGTTCATGTTTCATCAGCAGCAGCACAGATTGTCCAAACAAGATATCCACTGAAAGTAAAAAATATGAATGCATTTAAATGAACTGAATTATGAAAAACTCTTGTTCTGGTTATTGATGAACTCTCTCCCACAGGGGGAGCTCCTGAGCCCGTGTCGGTGCATGGGGTCGGTACGCTGCACCCACCATCCCTGCCTCATCAAATGGATCAGCGAGAGAGGTTCCTGGGCCTGTGAGCTCTGCTTATACAAATATCAGGTCATTGCCATCAGCACCAAGAACCCACTACAGGTGAGCTGTAGGTGTAAAGGGCAGCGCTGTAGACATTTAACAGGAAAAGAGCTGGATGAGAAGCCAAGATTTTATCACCGTGTGTGAAAATATTTATAAGTTGGCGATCATGACCAAGTTATTGTGGGTTCTTGGAAAAAGGAGGTTTTGGCAAGTTAGCAGTCAGATGAAAAACTCAAAACACTGAGTACTAAAATGTCTGTTTTGCCCTATGGTTTTGCCATGTCATTAGGAGAAGTCTTGGGGATTATGAGCATACGGGTAGATAGCCCACGGCCCTTCTCCTCTGGGACTCATTTGGATGCATTTTTGTTTTTCATGTCAAAATTTATGTGAAGGGCCGACAAAACACCATTTACAGGAATTAAGCTGTCTTGACTGCAGCTGTAGTTGTACTCCGATAATAAACCGAGAAATTCAACTAAAAATGAAAGCAGTCTCTCAGTTTTAGACTTTGATGATACGACAAAGGCGTTTGGGAGTGGACATAGAAATGCTAAACAAAATGACAGATATAAATAGTTCAAATGTTTTGCATATATACCTGTATACCTGCCCGCCATCTCCCTCCCCATGGTAGCATTCCCTTTTAGAGGAAAAGTTTTCTGATTATCGGCATGGTTAACTTATAATGTGAATGTGTGCTTTTTAATCAGTGATTTTACCCACTGATTGCATCTTTCCCTTGTTGATACTCTTAATGTACTTGTTCTTGTTTTTGTCCCACTGTGTTTTCCAAGTATTCAGTAAAGTTAAAAGAGAAATGAGAATGAAATACAAAGAGCTGTACTGTGGTGTGTGTCTTCCTGCAGTGGCAGGCCATCTCCTTGACAGTGATAGAGAAAGTGCAGATAGCAGCCGCCATCTTGGGCTCCCTGTTCCTGATGGCCAGCATCTCCTGGCTGGTGTGGTCGTCTTTCAGCCCGTCAGCCCGCTGGCAGCGACAGGATCTGCTTTTCCAGATCTGCTACGGCATGTACGGCTTCATGGATATCGTCTGCATCGGTGAGGAGCTAGATTTCACATTGGTTTATTACTTGTTTGATATAATTTAATCCTCATAATTCCTCTTGGAATTGATGTGTGCGTTTCAAGACTGAGAATGGTATTTACTGTAGTGTGTCCGGCCTGGTACATTATGTATTCGACAGGCAAAGCAAACATAATGTCAAAGGTTTTCAGTAGAGTCTGTAATTACACCCACCGGCTGTGGCTTGAAAAGTTTACACTATTGATAATCAATACTGCTTCATATCAATATGAATGTGTGGAGTCTTTTCATGTAACACTGGCTTATATTTGTATTGCACACATGCTAGTTTGGCCACTTTTATCAATATTTTTGTACTATTCGCTATGTTACAGTTAGTATATTAAAGTGCTCAGTCAAAGCTTAGTTGATTATTAAACATAAATGCAACATAAAATTGCAGCAGCTGGAGTGGTTTACCTGGTATATATTAAAATGCGTTTCACTCCATAATAAAAGCTGCAACGCCAAATTCAGGCAATCTTTGACGACCACCGTGCGCTGAAAAAAGGTGCATCGAAGCATTTTTAACCATCTTCTTGATTTGGGTGGGTGTCCAAATTCAAACTTGTAGCATCCCCTTTAAAGGACCAATATGTAACATATTTACTGTAATAAATCATAAAATGGCCATGATATGTCATCAGAGATTAAGGAAACATGCTATACTGGCTATACAGGCGGTATGTTCTCCTTTGAAATTTCCACTCCGGTCCAGAACGTCTGTTTTTGTTTTGGCCGGTGTGATCCCGTCCACTGACCTATTCAACACCCTGTTGTCACATATGAAACAAATTGGCACGCAAACAGCCTTCTGCAGCCACTGAAGCAAGCAAACAAAACTGCTATGAGTCACACCGGAGGAGTGGACGGACCACGGCTCCAATGTTTTTAATTTGGACCGCAGTACCCATTTTAAACGCTAGCTGTCAGAGACCTATTGTTCCTTTAAACCTGCTGTCATTGTCGTGATATTTTTTTCCTATTATCGTGAACGCATTCCTGTACTACTCTGCCTCTGATGGGCTTACCCTTACTCGTGATTTAGCGTCTTCCTCCGGAGCTGTTTTGGATGACTGTGATGGCATCTCACATTAAGAAAACTCTAACTGCCACTGCAGTAGACAGCAGGATAAGAGGAAGAGGAGATTGATTGTCTCCGGTTTGGTGGCGAGGATTGACTGTGAAGTCATTAACTCTGCACTTTACAGAGATTAACTTGTCACCTGGCAGACACAAAGACCTGACTTTCACGTATCCACAAAGTGGAGTGGGAGAGAAGCAGAGCTGAAGAAGAGAGACAGGATTGTAGCTATAAACTCTGTAAATATAGAAGAGGCTGGGAGTTATTAAGTGTCCATTTTTAGCAGACTGCTGCGGCAGAGAGCGGTATTTAACTTCTTACATCAGAGGGTAATATTGTACCATGACTATAATAAAAGACATTATAGCTGTATGATGATGGTACAAAGCATCCCATTCATACAGTATTTCCCTCTACATGACTGTAAAATGAAAGAAAATGCAGTAAAATCCAAGCATCTCTTGTTACAGATTGATTTCAATTTTCCAGATACTGAGTTCAATGAGCATGAATCAATAAGCAATTTTAAACTGTGATAAGATGTTATCGAACAACCCCAGAGAACAGATGCATCATTTTTGCTAACCTAAATCCATTAGTGGTGAGTATTGCTGTGTCGTAAATTGTGCCATGTCTACAATTTTTCTAAGAAATAAATATCATATCTCAGGCAGGGTTGTGGTGCGATTCTTTAGAGATGAGTTGTTTTGTTCTGCTATTCCCTCAGCTAATACTTCCTGCAGGCTTTAACGCAGCGAATGTACCACTGCAGAGATATATATCACTGTGTGGTGTCATTAAGACTGCTGCCCGACAGTGACATTGTCTAATTGATGCTCTGATCTCCACAGCACTAATCGTCCACGAGGGACCTTCTGTGTTTCGTATCTTCCACCGCTGGCAGGCCGTGAACCAGCAGTGGAAGGTCCTGAACTATTGTAAGTCTATGGACAACAATGACGTGAAGAACACTACCGTGGACAGGACTGTGTCTCAGCCCAGTCCAGGCTATCAGACGGGGGTAGGAGTGTCCACCTCCACCTCCTCGCTGATGGTGGTAGCCTCCACGGTCGACGGTTCCACTTCTACGACCGCGGTGACGGCCGCAGGAGGACTGGGAACACACATGGACCCAAACAGCGGCAGCACAGTGCCGGACCAACACTGTCCCTACAACATCCTCCACCTCCTCAGCCACCTCAGGCAGCCGGAGGCCCGCAGCCAACCCAGCAATAGCACACGAGAGCTGGTCATGAGAGTCACCACAGTCTGAGGAGACAGTTTGAGGCCTTATCTCACATGGAGGTAAAACATTTATGAACCAGCAGACAGTTGAAAAAAAAGTCATATCTTAACTGCACTGGATTAATACCATGTTCTTGTTTGTTTCAAATGCATCTCTGATGTCCTTACATGGATTGAATAAAAGTCAAAGTTGTTTGATTTGCAGAATTGGTTGGAAAATTGTTATTTTAGATATTTGGCGTAAAGAATATTTGCTTTATTTTTTTAAATATTTGTTTTAAACCAGATGCACCAGATACACCTGATGCATCTCAGCAGCCCTACAGTTGGATCAGGTGTCAGAGCAGAGAGAAGTTTAAAATGGGCAGGTAGGGGGTCTGGAGGTCTGGAGCTGGAAACCCAGGGTCTAGGCTACAGACTAGATGAAATATAATTAATGAAACTGTATTTAAAGGTTTTCTGAATCTGCTCTATTGATTCACAGAATATGATTTGACATGGCAAACGTTGCAAGAAGAATTAAATGTTCAGATGAAGGCTGTGTAAATAATAAAAAAAAATGATCATAGAAAGCTTTGTTTTCAAGCTTTTTGGGCATTATCAATAGTAATAAAAATGGTCCAGATCTATTTAAAATTGCATAATTTTAGGTCAAAAACCTTAACATTTTCTTGGGGGAGGACCCCCAAACCCCCACCCCAAATTTATAGCAGCTCTTTGCCTGTGATGTTTGTGGGTTCGTAATTGAAAAGACTGATCTTCTTGTGTTGCCGCTGTGCACACAGGACTACTTGGCTCACTTACCTAGCTTTGTGTTAATGTATTGTCTTATAATGATGACTTTCATATTCTGTTTACTGACTAGTAGGGGACTCTTAATATTTGTCGCTGTCCATTGACGGTTCTGAATTAAAGTTGCCCTGGCATACTGTGAAGGGATGGGAGGGCCTCCAAAACGTCAAGTCATATTAAGGCACCCATGTAAATGACAGGCAAGATATGGAGCGGTAAACAGACAACCTGAACTAATTTGTAAACGTTATTTTTTCCCTGCTAAATCAGTTCCGGTTTGACGCACTGTTTTGTACTTTGTCTTCGATGTGCCCTTTTTTTTTGTTCCGGCATTTTCTTTCCAGCCTCCATTATGTGATTTTGTTGAGTTTTGAGAAATGCATTTGCTCTTTTCCGGAGCACAGTTTTGTGCCACCTTTTCTCAAAACGGTGCCTTTTACAGTGTATACCATCCATCTATGCAACAATGGGGGAAAACTACACTAAAAGAACAGTCATTAGCTGGTTCGCTTAACTGCTTAACTGCCGGTATCTCCAAGCATGAAAACATGTTTCTGCTCCAAAGCAGTGGTGTCACTTGCAGTCCATTAGACCCATATTCATGTTCACATTTGGCTCACAAAGCTGGTGATTTCCTCATCTCTTGGCTCCCAGATTCAGATATGCTCTTTGATATTTCTCCACAGCTCTTGTTTCATGTCCACGAAAGATCAGTTTCATCCCAGGGGATAACAGATTTCTAAAGCATGTTGTAGGAGGGAAGAGACACACAAAACATGCTCATAGCAGGGAGGAGATGGGGGGGGGGGAGGTTGGGGGTTATTGCTGTTACCCATTTTTTTCCGACAACTTCAACAGACTGATGCTGTGCAGGGATAGACACTGTCCATTACTCTACAGTCTCTCATTTAGATGCAGCCTCCTAAAAAAATGATGCTAATATTAATCCATTACAAGCAAAAAGCCCAAAGCTGATCATAGTGTGAATCATTTCTCAGGAGCTCTTCCTCAGATGCCTTTGAGTCTTTTCCAACATGCATTACATTAAAACACATCATTAGCTTAAAAATACATCTGATATGAATGAGGAGCTTAATGTCACGCAATTTATTTTTTTATTCCTGTCGTTTTTTGTGCAGTGCAGCAGTACACTGTAACCTTGTCTTATCAATATAACACTTAACTTGAGAATTGTAGTGCTGTATTGAAGGAAAACCGCATAATCATGAGGTGCATTACCCGCTTTCTGTTTAGCCTTCTTTTCCCTCCTAATGAATCTCCGTGTTACCTGGTGGATTTGCTATTTTCTCTGCTGCTCCTCATCATCATCAAATGCCAGGAGTACAGTATATCTGCAGAGAATCAGGTAGCGCCGTGATTTTCTGCTGAATTATTTAAGCCATGAAGTGCTGATATCAATGGGTGGGAGCTGCTGTATAGAACCAGCTTGCAAAGAGCTGAGGAGGTTGCAGAGAGTTCATCGTGAATCTGCTTGCCTCAGATCTCTTCACACCTTGTCTCTCTGAACTCACACGTAGCTTTGATAAAACTCACAAAACAACCAAATGCACAGGAATCCATTACCTGGATGTTATCTTTCAGGGTTAACATGGAGTTAGCTGTTTTAATATTTACCTGTGCTCGGTTGCACGTGTTGAAATCATATCTGTTTCATGCTTTGGAAATAACATGTTGGACTGAGCAGGGAGTGTGAAGACACACTTTTAACGCTGTATTTTCAATTTAAAGTTATCTCTTTTTATTGCACGGCTTTGTTGAATACTCGATTCTGATTGGTCAATCACTGCGTTCTACGGTCTGTTATTTCTTTATAACAGACCGTTGCTAAGGGCGCAGTTCTGATGTCGGACTCTGGCGGACCATTTTTGTGTCAAATTATTGATTTCTTAAATAAGTAGCCGTGTAATAAGCAGGATAATGTACAGCTAGCCGGTCATCGTTGTGAAATAAGCCCCTTCAGGGCAAAGCAAGACCATCGGTCGTGGTTTATTTCACAACAATGACCGGCTCGCTGTACATTATCCCTAACGTAAACAATACACCAATCCCTTCAAGGTGTGCTTTCCATTTCATATAGTTTCCATGTTTCATTTAATCACTTGATAACCTCAACACTATTCTCCCATCAGGAATTAATATTTTTATTAGGGCTGTCAACGCGATAATAACGCGCTAACGCAAATTCGTTTTAACGCCACTAATTTCTTTAACGCAACTTGTAATTTTTAGGTAGTAGCGGGCTCAGTGTTAAAACTAGAGTGAAAACTACAAAACCTAAGGAATCCATTGGTACCAACCATGTCATAGTAGCTTGTTGTGAAGGAGGATAAATAACGCTCCAAACTTCCGCAAAATTTTGGCGAGGAAAAACTTGCCATTTTCAAAGGGGTCCCTTGACCTCTGACCTCAAGATATGTGAATGAAAATGGGTTCTATGGGTACCCACGAGTCTCCCCTTTACAGACATGCCCACTTTATGATAATCACATGCAGTTTGGGTCAAGTCATAGTCAAGTCAGCACACTGACACACTGACAGCTGTTGTTGCCTGTTGGGCTGCAGTTTGCCATGTTATGATTTGAGCATATTTTTTATGCTAAATGCAGTACCTGTGAGGGCTTCTGGACAATATTTGTCATTGTTTTGTATTGTTAACTGATTTCCAATAATAAATATATACATACATTTGCAACGATTTTAATCGATGGACAGCCCTAACATGATATGGTGGTTTTGTAAATTTCCGCTCAACAAAAAGTCTTTCATGAAACTCATCAATCAGAATTTCTATCAAATGTAAAAGCTTTTAATGTTCCTAACGTCTCTGCTAAAGCAAATAATTGAGGCACTTTGCAGAGCGTGAATGTGTGAAACTCATACGAAGCAGTGATTTCAGACGGTTGTCTTTCTCCTGGTTGGTTGTAATAAATCCATTGTACGCATTGCTTTCATCTGCAGAAAATTGACCCAAAAAGGATTTTTTTGCAGACTATATACAACACTGAACCTTTGAAACTGGGTAAATTGCATACAGCTAATGTGTTATTGAAGCAGGTCATCTGAAGTCTGAATCAGACGGGCAGAAAGCACCGCATTCACTCCCTGCAACTTCTCCCGCCTCTGAAAATGAAAAGGAGTGTTGTTGATGTCATTTTTTTTTAGGTGAGATGAAATGACAGCTAGAAGCAGTGACAATGCTGGTAGAAATTGCAGGAGAGGTAGCTTTCTTTTTGAATGCAGACACATACATCCGTCCCTTTTCTTAACGCACTTATACCTGTTCAGAGTCAGGGGGCTGCTGAAGCCTGAGGCACAGAAAAACAAAAATAGGGGCAATTCAGAGGTTGCAGTTCAACTCATCTGCGTGTTTTTAGACTGTGGGAGGAAAACTACACACACACACAGGAAGACTTGGTGTGAGATGACAAGACTGACTCTGCTAGGGCATTCAGGGATTTTAAATCTGAAACCATTATAGTCATCACTTTATCTGGGATCCTCCATCAAGTAGAAATAGACTTTTACAAGCCAGGAACCAATTGAAAAGATGAAGGTCAGTCTGTACTTCAGTTGTCAAAAAAGATCATCAGTAATAGAAATGATTCACATTCTTTAGTAGCTTGTGTTCTCCCCCTGGTGGCTCACTGGTGTACTGCCCAGGAGGACTTAGACAAAACTGCCTGGTCTGAGCACAACAGCTTTATATAAAGTGGGTAAATCTGAGATTTAGAGGCAACTCTTAGTACGCACTTTCAACATTTCTATATATTCTGATGTACAGTTTCAATAATGCAATTGCAACTACAAGCAGGAGTTTATAATATATAGACATATAATATAATAGAAATATGCATGTCTTTTTGATACCTCTAAAGAATATAATCAGTACTGATAACTGTATTATTCCTACTGAAGTCTACAATGGTGCTAGCTTGACAAATCCTATGATGCAGTTCCTACCTGTGACCACTGGAGGGCATTGAAACTCCTGATTTTATATTGTTTGATTATATTCATTAGAGGTATCAATAAGACATTTATATTAAATAGTATCTGTATTTCTAATGTGTACTTTGTTATAAAAGAATGCAAAGCCCTGCATCATGTAATGTGCTAAGAAAATGTACATTTCGCAGAAGTGTGAGTATGTTAACATGGCTGCATTGATGCTAACTTGATGAATTTAATATTGCAGTTGTTCACAGTGACCACTAGAGGGCAGTGAAAACTCGTGATTTGAAATACACAGCTCATCTCTTTGCTTTGTACAACCTGCGAGCAATTTGTTTTGCCTTTTACCTTAGATTTAACAGAAACAAAGGAAAACACTAATGGGACGTTGTGCTTCTTTTCCTTTACGTGTACAAAATAATCTCTGAAAAATACTCTGTATAACATTATATAATTACACAAAATATAATGTATTTGTCATGTTATTATTGGCCAATCATTGGCATGACTATACACTGCGCTCCCGCGGTGAACACGAGTAACTACACCTCTTTGTATGTTGAAAGTTTTATTTTGAAATTATTTACCGGAAATGTGAGTATGCTATAATGTCTGCATTGACGTCACCTTGACTAATTTAGAAGTTCCTCGCTGTCGCCACTAGAGGGCAGCAAACACTCGTGTTGTGTATTTAAAATCAGGAGATGCCCTCCAGTGGTCACAGATAGGAACTGCATCATAGGATTAGTCAAGCTAGCGCAATTGCAGACTTTAGTAGGAATAATACAGTTATCAGTTCTGATTATATTCTTTATGGGTATAAGACAAGTTAGCAACAGGACATTTTTATTTACCAGTGTAAATATTTTTTATTATATTTACCTATTTTTTAAGCACTATCAGTTCCTGAGTCTCCCTCTATGTTGATGCTAGGAGATGTTGATCTGTGTATTTAAAATCATGAGTGTTTGCTGCCCTCTAGTGGTGACAGCAAGGACCTGTTAAATTAGTCAAAGTAGCGTCAATATTGACATTATAGACTCACACTTCCGGTAAATCGTTTCAAAATAAAGCTTTCAACGTGCACGAAGGTGTAGTTACTCGTGGTCACCGCGGGAGGGCAGTGTACAGTCGTAGCAATGATTGCCAATAAGCAATAATAATACGAAAAATACACAATATTTTACATTGTATATATTATATATTTTATAAAGAAGCACAGCATCCTTATAGTGTTTATAATGTATATCTAAGGTAAAAGGCAAATCAACACTGAAATGTTGCTTAAATATCTATAAATACATCAGTAATGATAATGCAACATTATAATATGAAGCCAATTTGCATAATGACCATTATTATTACTGTGATCCTTATGTAGATGTTTGTGCTAATAGGCTAAGTATTTCTACTTAAAGCTACTATGTGAAGAATTTAAAAATTCTTTATCTTTACTACTGGCACCATCCAGTGGTAGTATCAAGAATGAAATTGTGGCGGATGCAGATCTTCCCATAACACCTATCATGACTGTTCCATTTTACAAACTGTTTAATGCAGGACTTTTACTTGTAATAAGGTATGTTTACATTGTGGTTTGATTTTGGTTTATTGACAGTCTAATATATTATAAAAATCCAACATTTCAGACAGAAAAAGACAAGTAAAACACTTGTGCGCCCCTGTTTGTGTCATAAACTGTAACATATATGGGCTCCCTTAGTCACAATTTAAATATGTTCTGCCATAAAAGAAGTACTTATGTGTTATCAGCATACATATATAATCAGTTAAGGGTGCCATTACTGTACTAATGTGTAAGATACTTGTGTGTAACTGTACTCATTGTTCCTCGTTCCTCTCATCGTGGTGCACAGCTGCTCTACCTGTAAATGTTAATCTGGATGCAGCAGGCATTTAAAGAGAGTTACTCGAGAGAAAGAATCGCTTAATCGCTCACTTGCTACCTCAGCATCTCTTCAGAAATGCACCACACACACACACAGACACACACACACACACACACACACTTGGGTGCTCTATAAACAGCAGCAGCACTCTGTGAGCAGGTCAATAGCAGCACCACTGCGTTTCTCCAACTGAGCCCCTGATGAGGGACTTCCTGAGCATGCTGCCTCTGAATGTCGATAAACACACCGCCTTGTACACTAATGCATTCCTGCTGATGACAGTGAACAGAGTGTGACCTGATTAAAATACATCTCTCAAACTAGGGCACATGCCTCTAAATGTCCAATCCCAAAAGTGCAGCAGTCCCAAATTTCACTGTTGAACATGACTGCCTTGTTTTGTTTGCACTTTGCATGACTGGAACCTATTCTAAACAACATAGGTTTACAGTATGTGGACAATTTTGAATTTCTTATAAACCTTTTATTGACAAATAGCAAAGAGAACACAGAACAGATACAAAAAAAGGATAATGCCAGTGAGGGGATCAGGGCACTGACAGAAAACATAGATCACTTCATAAAAAATGTATACAGGGTGCATAGATTTATGGTTTTGATAGCCTTTCTATTTTTAGAATATAAGATTGAAGCCATGTATTGTTTGAGTTCATTTTCAGAGATGAAAAAGAATGCTTTATGATCTGAAAATTTAGATTTATGAATATGAGATTTTGCATTTATGAAGTAATAACATAAAGTTAATAATATATTATTGGTTTGCTTTAAGAAAAGAAGACAAAACATATGTTTTCATAGGAAAGGGAAAATTCTGAATCAATATATTGGGAAATAAAAGTGCAAATGTGTTGCCAAAAAATACAAGACCAAAACAGGTGACATAAATCTTCTGAAACCAATTGACAAAATGAGCAGTCCACAACAATGTCCTTTTTTATATATTTATAGAAATAACTTAGAGGGATAAATGCAATGAATCAATTTAAAAGTCACTTCCGTGACAATTTTATTGAGTAAAATCTGGATCAGCCATACCATTATATAATTTCCTGATTTGACAGGGCTATACTTAGTAATCCAGCTTGCTGAAAAATGTCTGTTTTTCACAACTTTTTATGTTTATGCATATTTTTTTCTATGTTTTTCCTGTCTTTGTTTTGTTTTAGACAGTAAAAGAGTTCACAATTCACTTGAGGATCATATTTCAGTGGTGATGGAGATCTGGTATTCCCAAGTATGGCAACTAGACAAACAGCAAATGGTTTATGTGAGGGTCAGGTCTTCTCATCTATTCTCTACTATCCTTATATGCTCTTCTCTCCAAGCTTACACCTACTGTACCTCGCTACTGGTATCTTACTGTGGAATCAAAATAGGGTCTAAAGTATTGTAGCTGTGTATCACCATATCTGAATGTGTGAAAACATTTTATATGAATAGCCTACATTCAAATGTGTTTCTGAACAAATTAATTCAAATGTTTGGATTGTGTAAAAAAATATCTGAACAAATATATTTATTTTTTGAATCTGAAAGGAGATCTGTGGCTTTGCATGACATTTTGTGAACAAATGACAAAGATTTTCGCAAATAATTTGTGAGCGCATAAAGATGATTTTTCAGAAATGGTTTCCAGTTATAAAAAAGACTTTCAGCAAAAAAAAAAATGTTTGCAGTTACACATCTATCTGTTTGTGGGTGAAAAAAAAGTTAACACAGAACTCAACTGTATGTGTGAATCTCAAATTTACAGCTACGAATGAAATCTATGATTACAAGTATTTTTTTGACCCTATTTTGACGCTTCCTCCTGAACAGCCAATGGGGATGCTGAGACATTTGACTATCCAATCAGGGAGCCGGGGGGCGTGCCTTCTGTGCTGTGTGCCTGCAACCGAACTTGATCGTCGTCAATTTCACCAGTTTCCGATCGGTGGCTGTAAGCGAGCTACACGGAAGAATCAACAGAAGCATATTTCTCTATTATTAGCGATGTCTGCCAGATTTACTACGGATAAAGTCAACGATGTACACAGACGAGTCGACGTACTTTCACATGCAGCCAACAGCTAACGGGAGAAAGTTGTACAAATCAAGTTACGTCGACGGTTACCATGGTAAGTGATGAAGCCTGTAGCGTTAGCCTAGCATGTAGCCTAGCTCGATATCCGGAGCGTTAAACGTGTGTTTGTCTTCACAGAGTTTGGTTAGATGGAAAGACAGAGTGCGGACAGTAACGTTATCTGCATCCTTAATGAACCGAGTTTGTGTTTTTTCTCAGTATCCAAGATCAAGACACATGTAGTGAGTGTGTGAGGGCGGTTCGCTGGATCACCAGAAGACATCTGATCTTACACCAGGTGAGACAGAGAAACTGTAATCAGTGCAGGTAGATAATCCAGCTCACCATGATAGACATTTCAGAATGATTTGATGATGCTCTGAACTGCTCAGCCACAAATGCAATTTCATCTACTAGAGACTGAATCAGAAAGTATTCTTACTTTCATATCCGTAAAGATTGCTTCTGCCTTTAGTGTGTAAAATACATTTTTTTATAGCTGCTTGGAAATAGCCTTCTTAATGCTATTTGTGAACACTTATTATATATTTATATTATATAGGTTATTATTGTAAGTTAAATGTTCTTAGCCACTTGACTTAAAATTATTTGGCCCGTTTTCCTATTGCTTCTAGAAGAAGAAGAAGAAGAAAGGCACTTTATTAAAGTTAAATTAAATTAAATTTTTTCACTCTGTTATTTACACATACATAGTACACAAAGGCCCGAAATACACACATGCACAAACAGGAACTACATACATGCATTAATGGAGAGATGTCAGAGCGAGGGGGCTGCCCCTGACAGGCGCCCCGAGCAGTTGGGGGTTTGGTGCACTTGCTCAAGGGCACCTTGGCAGTGCCCAAGAGGCAAACTGGCATCTCTCCAGCTACCAGTTCACCCTCAGTTCTTGGTCCATGCGGGGACTTGAACCGGCGACCCTCCGGTTCCCAAAGCCAAGTCCCTATGGACTGAGCTACTGCCGCCCCCATTCTATGTCTCACTTTAAGACTCACTCACGTCATATACAGTATCCTGAGTATAATGTGTGTTTTGTTTTAAAGATTCCCCTCCTATGATCATCTGATGGCATCCTGGACTCTCATGGAACCAGCGACATCTAGGATGGTGCAGGGCTACAAGGGCCAGAGGAGCCTCGGCTTTCAGCAGACCCACAGTGAGTACATGGCTGTCACTGTAAAAGTCGCCCCATAGCAATACAAAAGAGATATACTGTGTAATATTAATCAAGCCTTTTTTTTAACGTGGACCAACTTTCTCTACTACCTGCTTGCAAATTTAGGGATTGATCAATATTTTCTTCCCTGAATTTGTTCTAACTCTGCGAACAAATTTAGAACTGCCTCAGACCATGCATACGCACCAATTATGTGTCTTAATGCAAACACACACCTTTTAACTAAATGCTGCGTGTAGTGTTGCGGACATGAAGCCACTTTCCCAGTAAAAGTCTCCACCGCACATTTAGTTTAGTTTAGCAGGTTGTCAGCTGTGTGTCTACCCGTCGTAACTAGAGGTCGACCGATATGGGTTTTTTATGGCCGATGCCGATGCCGATTTTTTACAGAATCAGGACAGCCGATGGCCGATATATGATGCCGATTTTTTTTTGCCGATATGTTTGGCTGGTTTTCTTTTTTTCCTCCATCTGATAAAATATAACAGCTTAATAATAACAAATAATACACAAAATGTCTTAACTTAAGTAAACATTTATTGAACAACACTTATGGTCTGTCTCTCCAATTTGCACTTTGTGTCTGCACTGCAGTGCATATTTTATTTTGTGCATGATGGTTAATAGTAGTAATAGTGCAGGGCTCAAAACCTTTTAAGCACCTTTCCAAAACTGTCCTAAAGCATGTTTTTTATTTATGTTTGTTGACAGACACTGTTAGAAGCTATATGGCCATAATCTAAGTGATCAAAACATAATAATAACTTTGTTCACTCGTATTACACAGCCTGCTGCTCATATCTGCTGCGGACTACAAACAGGCCAGTGACGTCATAGACGCTATGAAGGACCCATAGACCGTAGACACGTTTAATGAGGAAGTGAACTTTTTGCTAAATGTTTAGACAAATTGCTCGTGTTTCCGCGCTCACACGCAAACTTGCACTTATGACAAGCATTGTCAGCATCAACTCTAGTAAAGTGTAATCACGCTTTATAAGTTTAGTTTTCTCCGCCATAGTTACTAAGAGCAGAAGCTCTGTGTGTGTGTCTGTGAGAGCTGCTCCGCCCCGCACACAGCTAACGTCACCTACGGAGAGAAATTCTCCGTTACCAAAAACAGAATTGATAACGTCGGAGCATTTCATATCTAACCAATTAAATATATAGGGCTTTGAAAGAGAAGAATTTAAGCCTACCGGTTTCTCCCGGCAGAATGGCAATTTGATTGACACACAAGGGGCGGTGTCACACGTGTTCCACAGCAACAACAACACTGGCTGCCCGCAGATGTGCCTGCTTGATAATCGGCTTAATATGCTCAGGCATCGGCCGATGCCGATTATGAAAAAATGTCAAATAATCGGCCCGATTAATCGGCCGACCGATAAATCGGTCGACCTCTAGTCGTAACTTTAGCGAGTGTCCGACAAACGGTGTGTGTGTTTGTGCTACGTTAGCAGCTCTAGCTGCCTTCGTGCTCGCCGCCGCTTCGAATGTCTGTTGTCATATTTTATGACGCCATCACTCTAAAAGAAAAAAAAGAACAATAGTAGCAAATAGCAAACTGTTTTTTGACCGCAGTGAAAATGTTGTTTTTGAAATGCTAAACGCCAACAAATATGGAATAAATTTCTTTGTCTACTTGCCTTTACAACGCTCCAGAGTTATTGGAAACGTTTGGCTCACGCGAGTTGGAAACAACGTAGCCACCACTGGAATCTTAATTTTTCAAATAGTATAATACTAATATTGTTAATATAGCATAATCTTTATCTGCTACTGTGCAGAAATATAGAGTTTAAACAGAATGAATAGAAACAGAGTATCAGATTAAAACAAATAACTGCGCAGCATTCGAATGTTGATTTAGAATTTGAATGTCAACGTTATGAATGAAGCATTGGACTATTCGGTACAGCCCTAATACAATTATGAAAAAGATGACCTCTGGGTGAAAGTCCTTGCTGGGTGTCATCACTTCCACCCTCATTATTTGGACATATTTCACTTATGGATGTTTGTCCAATGATTGCAGCGAGTTTCTCATCTTGGGCTGACAGATCAGGTGGTCCTCCTCCTCCACCTGTTTCCTTCATTTTCTTCTGGTCTGTTATTCTTTTTTCGCATCAAATTTAATATCAAACTATTTTTTTTTTACCTGAGCCACAGGCCGTAGCCTCAGGGAACACAACATTCACTGCCTCGGTTATTGCAGCTTTAGCCTCTTTTTTTTATCATCATCCCTTTGTCCATGATAAACCTCTTGGCAAATGTATTTCCTTATATAGAGAAATGGGGGTTTGGCAGTATGCTGATTGCAAATAGCAAGCATGTGCCTGGCAATTTAGAATGATTCTGATTTATTAACATACGCAAAAGTGGTAATAACAAAATTTGCTGGTGCGCATGCATCATAAATCCAACGGTAATTTTGTGTGTACACTTATTTTTTGTGCGTAAAGTAAGAATATTTTTATGCACATGTTGGTGAACGAGGCTCATTGTGATTACAAGATCAGATTATCAATGTATGACCCAATATACCTACCTGTGTTTTGTGTTGTACAATGTTTTGATCTATCTTCCTTGAAAACTGATGCAAAAAGTCTGTTAAAGAAAGTGGTGAACCAGGGTCTGTTATTGGAGCAGGAGGGACCTTATGTGTTTTGTAAATGTTGGAATAAATGTCTCTGTTTTCTGTCCAGACTTCTGAAAGAACAAAGGGACGAGGAGACAAGAACTGGAGCGCATGGAACAAACATTTGCTAACTATCAAATCTAGTAGTAGTGGTAGTTGTAGTAGTGTTGTTGTATTTGTAATATTTGTTGTTGTAGCAGTAGTAGTAGTTGTTGAGGTAGCTGCTGTAGTAACGTTGATGGTAGTAGTTGTTGTAGTAGTCATAAAGGTCACACTATAGTAAGTCAAAAATATCATAGTATATTATAAAAAATGCCATTAAAATGTCATAGAATAGTCTGCCATTAAAAAATGATAATATAGTATGTTGTAAAAAAATGCCATAAAAAAGTCATAGTATAGTATACCATAAAAAATATCATAAATATGTCATAATATAGTATGTCATGACAAATAATATAGTATGTCGTAAAAAATGTCATTGTATATTATGCCATAAAACATAACAATATAGTATGTCATAGAAAGTGTCATAGTATAGTATGCCATAAAAATAATAATATAGTATGTCATAAAAATGCCATAGTATGGTATCTTGCAAAAAACAAACTCATAGAAAGTCATAGTATAGTATACAATAAAAAAAGCCATAAATATGTCATAGTATAGTATGTCATGAAAAAAAATATAGTATGTCATAAAAAAGTCATAGTATGGTATGCCATTAAAAATGTCATGATATAGTATGCTTTAAAAAATAATAATAATATTGTATGTCATAAAAATGTCAGAATATAGTATGCCATAAGAAATGATAATATAGTATGTCTAAAAATGTCCTAGTATAGTATATCATTAAAAATGTTGTCGTAGTTGTAGAAGTAATTGTTGTTGTTGCAGTAGTAGCTGTTGTAGTAACGTTAGTTGTTGTAGTAGTCATGAAGTAGTCAGTCAGTCCTAAAAAATGTCATGGTATAGTATGCCATAAAAAATAATGATATCGTATGTCATAAAAAATTCCATGAAAATGTCATAGTATAGTATGTCATAATAAATTATGTAGCATGGTATAAAAGTCATTAAAAGTGTCATAAAATATGTCATAGTATGTCCAGGGTGCGATTTGTTAAAAAATCACAGGGGGGAATGTTTTTAAAATACATTTTTATTCATGAAAATAAGTCACGAACCACGGTGTAATTATATATACGATGAAGCTTGTTAAGCTATTTCTTCTTGCAGCTTTTAAGGTAACATTTATGGAATAATTGTGATTATTTTAATTTTTTTTTTAATTTAATTCATCAAGTAACATGATATTTTCACTCTCTTGCCTAAACATTTCCTCATGCAGACACCTAGGGAATGTGATCATACTCAACAAAACAAAAGGTTAAATGCTAATTTAACATGCCAGAAATAAATCCCCCTTTCAGTAACAGGGATAGCGCGACTCGGCCAGGCGTGCCAACACACTTATTAATTAACTTAAACAAATAAACAAAAAAAAATAATCACAAAATGCAATAGCACAGCGTACTGTCAACATAAAAATAAATAGGCAACAGTATATGTCTACTTGTCGGATTAAGAAAACAGTCTGCTTCGATGACGGACTTCTTTCTTCTTTTTCTGCTTTCCTGTGGAGGGGTCGTCTGCTGTTCTCTGCAAATCTCCGGGCAGAGAAGGAGGCAACCCCAGGTACTGAGATGAAAAGCAGACTGTTCATCACGTAGCCGAGACACACTAACGAAGGACCTGAAGGAGAAGAAAACTGGTGCGCATGGAACAAACATTTGGTAACTATCAAATCACTCGACTTTTTCGACATTACTTTTTTTTTTTTCAACAGGCAGCGGTATGACTTTATTTTTAATGATTTTTGACTTTGGTATGACTTTTAATGTTTTTTGACATTACTTTTTTTTCGTGATTTTCGACAGGCGCGGTATGGCTTTTTTTGAATGATTTTCGACATACTATACTATGACTTTTTTTACAACTTTTTTCGACATACTGTACTATGACTTTTTTTTCATGAAATTTTTCGAAATACTATACTATGACTTTTTTTTTGCAAAAAAGTTCGACGTACTATAGTATGACTTTTTTCCCCCAAAAATTGACATACTATAGTATAATTTCTTTTTTCACAAAAATTTCGACATACTATAGTATGACTTTTTTACGACTTTTTCAAAAACTCATAGTATAGAATGTCGAAAATTTTCCTGAAAGAAAGTCATACTATAGTATGTCGAAATTTTTGTGAAAAAAAGTCATAGTATAGTATGTCGAAATTTTCGTCAATTTTCAAAAAAAGTCATACTATAGCATGACTTTTTTCTTGAAAATGTCGAAATTTTAAACTGAGTTTTTTTTCCACCAAATTAATCGACAGACTATACTATGCCTTTTTTCATGAAAATTTTCGATATTCAATACTATGACAATTTTTTACGAATATTTTCGAAAATTTTCCTGAAAAAAGTCATACGAAAATATTCGTAAAAAAATGTCATAGTATAGAATGTCGAAAATTTTCATGAAAAAAGGCATAGTATAGTCTGTCGATTAATTTGGTGGAAAAAAAACTCAGTTTAAAATTTCGTCAATTTTCAAAAAAAGTCATACTATAGCATGACTTTTTTCTTGAAAATGTCGAAATTTTAAACTGAGTTTTTTTTCCACCAAATTAATCGACAGACTATACTATGCCTTTTTTCATGAAAATTTTCGATATTCAATACTATGACAATTTTTTACGAATATTTTCGAAAATTTTCATGAAAAAAGTCATACGAAAATATTCGTAAAAAAATGTCATAGTATAGAATGTGAAAATTTTCATGAAAAAAGGCATAGTATAGTCTGTCGATTAATTTGGTGGAAAAAAAACTCAGTTTAAAATTTCGTCAATTTTCAAAAAAAGTCATACTATAGCATGACTTTTTTCTTGGAAATGTCGAAATTTTAAACTGAGTTTTTTTTCCACCAAATTAATCGACAGACTATACTATGCCTTTTTTCATGAAAATTTTCGATATTCAATACTATGACAATTTTTTACGAATATTTTCGAAAATTTTCCTGAAAAAAGTCATACGAAAATATTCGTAAAAAAATGTCATAGTATAGAATGTCGAAAATTTTCATGAAAAAAGGCATAGTATAGTCTGTCGATTAAATTGGTGGAAAAAAAACTCAGTTTAAAATTTCGTCAATTTTCAAAAAAGTCATACTATATTTTC
>CAKAOJ020000283.1:0-225000 GCA_916701645.2 Sebastolobus alascanus
CCCAGGATGAGGAATCCAACTGTCCCAAGGATGAGGAATCCAACTGTCCCCAGGATGAGGAATCCAATTGTCCCAAGGACGAGGAATCCAACTCTCCAAAGGATGAGAAAGCCAACTCTCCAAAGGATGAGGAATCCAACTGTCCCCAGGATGAGGAATCCAACTTTCCCAAGGATGAGGAATCCTACTCTCCAAAGTATGAGGAATCCAACCCTCCAAAGGATGAGGATGCTAGAGACTCAAAATTGGTCAGTGACTCCACTGATAGCAGTCTCTCTAGTAACGAAGACAGCACATCTGAAGACTCGGACAGCAAATCTGAGGACTCGGACAGAACATCTGAGGACTCGGACAGCACATCTGAGGACTCGGACAGCACATCTGAGGACTCGGACAGCACATCTGAGGACTCGGACAGCACATCTGAGGACTCGGACAGCGTGATCATCCCATCGGCTCCTCAATACAGCCCAGAATCCTCTCACACACCTGGTAGGAAATATTCACCTCCACCCGTCCTTCCACTCTCCATTTACAGTAATACCTTCATGATTCATGACTTTGCGATTAAAACACAGACTACACTTGTAATTTGCAGCAGCCAATGAGCCCAAGAAGGAGAAGAAGAGAGGAATCCGAAGATTCTTGTCCATCTTGAAGAGGAAGGTTTTCTGCTGCTTCTGTGCGCCAAAGAACGACGATGACTGAAGCAGCGAGTCCCCCGATAAGAGTCACTGACCGGTGAACGGCTGAGACCAAAGGGGACCATGACTCACTGACCGGTGAACGGCTGAGACCAAAGGGGACCATGACTCACTGACCGGTGAACGGCTGAGACCAAAGGGGACCATGACTCACTGACCGGTGAACGGCTGAGACCAAAGGGGACCATGACTCACTAACCGGTGAACGGCTGAGACCAAAGGGGACCATGACTCACTGACCGGTGAACGGCTGAGACCAAAGGGGACCATGACTCACTGACCGGTGAACGGCTGAGACCAAAGGGGACCATGAGTCACTGACCGGTGAACGGCTGAGACCAAAGGGGACCATGACTCACTGACCGGTGAACGGCTGAGACCAAAGGGGACCATGAGTCACTGACCGGTGAACGGCTGAGACCAAAGGGGACCATGACTCACTGACCGGTGAACGGCTGAGACCAAAGGGGACCATGACTCACTGACCGGTGAACGGCTGAGACCAAAGGGGACCATGAACGCCTGTCATAGAAGAACTCCTACTCCTACTAAGGTATGCAAACTATGATGAATACAACTTTACATGTGACGCTGTATTTGAAAGTTGAGCTGAATTTTTTTGAATCATTTAAAAACGTTAATGCCATGTCTATGACACAAATGTCATTAATGACACCAACATTTGCACAACCTTTTCTCAACAGCCTTCCAAAATATAGTCCAGGAAGAAAGATACTACCAGAAGCTAAACGTCTGTGACTTGGAGTCACAATAATCAAGGCCTATTGAAGGAGGCTGGGACACGGGCAGACACGGGTCTTGGGGTATAACACATGCGCAGTGTAACTGAAGCTGCGGTCGTGCGTTACGATTGGTTCAGTTTCGGCAGGTGAAGACCAGATTTTACTGCGCATGTGTTGTACCCCAAAGATATGACGCGGTGATGACGCGTGACCCCGCCTCCTTCAATAGGCCTTGACAATAATCCGACTGGTTAGCCATTTTTCCCAAAGAACCACTCCACAACCACTCCATCCGACACATGTTATCTGTCTGTCCGTCCTGGAAGAGGGATCCCTCCTCTGTTGCTCTTCCTGAGGTTTCTTCCATTTTAACCCTGTTAAAAGGGTTTTTCTGGCTAAGTTTTTCCTCATCCGATGTGAGGGTCGTACTGTAAAGGACAGAGGGTGTCGTATGCTCTACAGATTGTAAAGCCCCCTGATGCAAGTGATTTGTGTCATTGGGCTATACAAATAAAATTGACCTATTTACTTAATTGAAGAAAAGCCTGTGGATTTGGTAATCGCTGGAGAGTAGAGTGTGGGAGCATCGGCTGGTGGCCTGTGAAGGGCCGCCGGTACGATACTTTCACGCTACTTCTTGCTGATTGCTGCACCATGGTGGGAAAGGAAGTAGACAAACTTCGAAGTCAGTTACAACAGCATGGAGTTGAGTGAGGACTGATAAAGGAATGGGAAGGCTAGTGGGAGTAGGAGGAATAAACAGGATAAATAAATAAATATCTTTATGAAATAAACACATGGTAAACCTATTTTTGTAAACTCCTGTGTGAATTCTTGACAAATGAAAAGCCCAGAGTATTTTCTCATTTTAAGAACTTGAACATAACAGTTTTAGGTGAAATTAATGAGAAAAAATAAATAAATGTAGACCTAGCCTATATCGCGATAGAAACGATATAGAAAAATATATACAGTAGACATTTTTATATCGTTTTGATGATATATATATATATTATATTATATTATTATATATTACTTCTATATCGTCATATTGCCCAGCTCTAGTGGTGATGAGGTTTGAGGGGGAAGGAGGAGTAAAGAAAATGGACTGTAATTTGCCAGCAGGGCAGAACGTTTCTCACCTGGAAACAGACAAGTATCACAAGAACAAGAAGAAACTTACACTTACTTTTATCAACTCTTCAATTATTTGCCTTTACCCACTTAATCATTATATCCACATTACCGATGATTATTTAGTCAAAATCTCATTGTGTAAACATTTTGTGAAATCACCAATGTCGTCCTGCATTTTAGTGCATGTGAGTCTCTTTGTTTTGCCCCACTGGCTAACTAATGGCCGCCACTCTGCAGTGCGCTCATACGGCGGGGTGATGACGGGGTGTTAACAGATCATCAGCTACTAAAGGTGATTTTCAAATGCACATGCGTATAGTGTGTAAATGTTGTCTTCTGTGTGTATGAATCATTTCTAAGACTCGAAGAGTGTCCGACCCACCTTGGTCTCCGAGCAGGCCACGATGCTGAACCTGCTGAACAGACGCACTAGAGCCATTTTGATTTCCAGCTGGGCGAGCCTCATTCCCACACAGTTACGGGGACCGGCCCCGAACGGCAGGTATACGAAGGGATGTCGACTGGCCTTGGCCTCTGGTGTGAACCTGGAGATTAAACCACAACTTATATATTATGGATGAATTAAAAGCAGTAGAGAATAGGAGTCAATCAGTATTAAAATAGTGTTTCATTTAGACCAGAGGTCAGAGGTCAGCAACCTGCAGCTCTTTAGCTCCTCTCCAGTGGCTCCCTGTGGATTTTTAAAAACGGAAATTTTTTGTTTACATTTTCATTTTTATTCATCATTGTTGTAGGTCTATGGTACGACGGTACGACGGAGTATTAGGGCCACATTGAGGAAAAAAAAAAAATCTGAGATTTAGAGAATAAAGTCATAATATTACGAGAATGAAGTCATAATATTACGAGAATAAAGTCATAATATTACGAGAATAAAGTCATAATATTATGAGAATAAAGTCATAGGTTTACGAGAATAAAGTCATAGGTTTACGAGAAAAAAAGTCGGAATATTATGAGAATAAAGTAGTAATACTATAATAGTAATTTTACGTGTTATTTTCTGTTTTTTTCTCGTAAAGTTATGACTTTATTCTGGTAATATTACGACATTTTTTCTCGTAAAGTTATGACTTTATTCTCATAATATTACGACTTTTTCTCGTAAAGTTATGACTTTATTCTGGTAATATTACGACATTTTTTCTCGTAAAGTAATGACTTTATTCTCGTAATATTATGACTATTTTCTTGTAATATTAAGACTTTATTCTGGTAATATTACGACTTTTTTTCTCGTAATATTATGACTTTATTCTGTAAATCTCAGATGTTTTTTCCCTCAATGTGACCCTAATACTCCGTAGTAGATTAACACTTTGGCCCTCACTGCATTAGACTTATATTATATATACTTAGACTATAAACTGTGTAACCTTCATCACAATGATCAAATGTTTTGCGGCCCCAGACAGATTTTTTTTTTTTTGCCTAAAATGGCTGTTTTGATAGTGACGGTTGCTGACCCCTGACCCCTGACCCCTGGTATATGGGCTGCTGTCTTCATGTAAATCATAGTTTATACAGTATTTATCAGCTTTATGACTCTGTGGGAGCTTCATATGTTAACAGTTTTTCTAGCTTACTTTTTTAACAAAAGCCTGACACAAATCCAACAAACTGACGATGATGATGATGAGGAAGGTCCCCCTTCCATTTCCTTTATCTCTGGCACTAAGATGAAGCACTTTCACATTTATCCTTCAGATAGATGATACAAAACAATCTGCATTGGAAAGATCTCAGGATGGTTTTTGCTATTGAACATGTTTATTTAACACTGGGCTGTAATTTAAAAGAGCAAAGTGATTATTATTATTATTATTATTATTAATAAGTGATTATGGATGTGGAGTTAACACCAACCAGTGCTCCTATTGAGAGAGTGGTGATCAATACCCTGACGAGCCAGTAGAGGTCACTGGCTAGTTGAACCAGTGCTGGTAGAAGAGGGAATAACACCAGGTAGGCATCGGTCAGGCCTTCTCAAATGAACCAGAGCAACATGCGCCCAGCTTGTTATTATCTGTATAGAAAACACTTTTCAATAAGAGCAGAGACCACGTGTAAAAATCTGTGATATATCTGCTAGAATCTAAGCTCACACTCCTCAAGAAGAGACACTGAATCCTGCTGGTTTTCTGGATACTGCTGCCTCGTTTCAAGATACTGAAAGCTGCTTGATAAAAGGTCTGTAGCGGGAGCTACAGAGGCCATGGACACCTTGTCTGACCAGCTGCTCTCTATTTTTTATTAGCAATAAAAATAAGATGGCATGCTGTGATAATATATATTCATCTAAGGCTGGACATACTGATCAAGTAATAAAAGTAGAATCCTTTCAGTAAAACACAGTCCTGAACAATCCTGATGACCTTTTCACTGCAGTAAACCAAAGGCTGAGACGAACAAAACAAACACGATGTAAAGATTAACATTAACATATTTGGGGGTTACATGGCACATGAAATAATAGGCTCATTGGAGACAAGCCAGGCCTGCACAGAATCGATCACCGGTTAGATTTGTGTCCGACTTCATGCCGACTCGCTCTGACGTCATGCACACGTGGGCAACGATAACTTCACGAGATCGAGGCGGCCGCAGTTTTTAGAGCCAGGTGCTGCAGTTGCTCTCCACCGACTGCAAGACCCAGTGCATTATGGGAAACACCTCGTCTGATCAGAGAGCTGATTGGCTCTTAGTTTTGACAGCAAACACCAGAGGCCTGTTCTACGAAGAGAGTTCATCATACCCAGGGTATCTTCTCGTTATCTTCACTAACCCTAACAAACGAGATCCCGCTAAGCGGTCCTATGAAGGTGGTTATCAACTCTGTAAGTCAACCCAGGGTTTCTCAGTCTGGTTATGAGCGTGTTCACATGAAGAGGGAGGTGTTTACAGCATCTGAACAATCACAGACATGGACAACTCTGCTGACTTGCAGACAGACAGGCAGAGCGGCACATTTTACAAAGGAAGAGCAAACTATATTAGACAAATACGAAGAAGTTAAACACTTAATCCAGACTAAAAGTAACAGTTGAAGCTGCCAAATGCAGGAAGGACAGCTGGTGAAAGAAAAAACTCCAGATGTGTGAATGCGTAAATTAACAGACTTATTAATTTAACGGAACACTCAAAAGTCAGATATAGTCGTCCAGATATAAAAAGCTTTTAGGAGTGTTAAGGATGAATGGATTACACTCCATTATGCCCTTTGATAACATTGTGGTGTGTTTGACTATTTCAGCCTTCTTTCAGCTGCGTCCTCGTCTCTGGCGCTGTGAAACGGACTCAAGACCAAGTAGAAAAAATAAATATAAAAACATAATTCAAAGCGGTAAACACCCACAGCATAAATCCAGCTGTCCTTCCTGTATTTGTCAGTTTAAACTGTGTTGTTTTTAGTCTGATTATGACTTAAACTTCTTCATATTTGTGTAATATTATCATACGATCCGCACACTGAGCTCTGATTGGTCAGTAGACGGTGCTTTTATACGAGTTGATCTCTTATCTGGAACATAACCTGCTCTGGAGCAGGTCAGGTGTTCAGCATCAGTTACCATGGTGATCTACCCCGATAAGAAGGCATCAGTTACCATGGTGATCTACCCCCTATAAGAAGTGATCCACCTTCGTAGGACTGACATCCCTGAAGTTACCTCGATAACCACAAATCCTGCTTCGTAGTTCAGGCCTCTGGTGTTGTAGAAAGTCACAACTTTCTGTGTAATTGTAATATTTAACACTAGATTGTAGTTTATTAGTCTCATGTTGAAGGTTTCATCTGTTAAACACATCTGGTGTGGTTGATAATAATAATTATTATAATAATGAAGGTTATTTATTTAACACTTATTACGAAGTGCTTTACAAGGAGGACATAATAATAATAAAGGATAGAACACCAGATACACGCACATTTACACACATATATACAAACTAATATAAATAAATCCCAACGTGGTCTGAAAACTACAAGTAGCCTACAGATCTAACAGGAAGTCAGTACTTCTGTGACTTCCTGTGAATTCAGTGAAGGCTGCTGGTCTCGTTTACTCCAACGAGCCTAACCTGGACAATCTCGCGAGAGTTCCAGCTGGCGGGAAACACTGCGGAACATCAACACTGCGCTGGGATCAGTTGAGTGTAAAGGCGTCAGAACAATGGTTCAGATAGTCGTCAGGTAAGAAGGGCAACGTTTGTGTTTCTACCGATTTACAGGCTGACGGTACCTCAGGTTAATGATATGTGCAGGACCACCCCACTATAGGTATATATATATATATATATGTGATTTCGGTTCCGGAACGTTTTGTTCTGGCGTGTTCAAAACCACGGACACAATTAGGGACGGAGTAACTTCCTGTAAGTACTTCCGGCGTTTGCAGCAGCGGCAGCATGTGTTTTGAATGTTTTTAATTACAGTTACTTGTAAGCTAACTCGCCGAATCGCACCGCAACAGGCTGCGTGTGTTTCCAGAGACGTTGAGCTATGAATGCTGTATTTCGAAAGGTAAAGTTATTCTCTCCGTAAATCTTAAATGTTTTGGTTTTCTTCACAGAGGTCACAGCTGCAGCACTGCTTATGTCAAACTACTCCACAGTGCTTTGCATATTACTGTAAGATTAGATTTATTTTTGTAAAGATTTATTTTGTAGATTACCTGTATTTTCTCAGATTTATTATTAGAATCGACGTAAGTTAATTAATGGCAATCACACATTGTATATATACATATTGTATTCTGCTCCTTAAAGTGGCAGTAGGCAACAATTTTTTGGCATAATTTGGCAAAAATTCCATAATAACCTTTCAGCATATTGTAATTCAAGTGTTCTGAGAGAAAACTAGAGTTCTGCTCCTCGTCGTGGCTCTGTTTTCAGGCTTTGGAAGGATCTAGCCCGTGACGGCAGATTTTGACCAATCACAGGTCATTTCAGAGAGAGAGAGAGAGCGTTCCTATTGGCTGTGCTCCGGTCATGTGACCAGAACTTGGCTTCCTTCAACAGATTTTACAATGGCGGCGGAGTCACAAACTTTCTCATTTTACAGCTAAACAGTAACTACATGATGATTCTGAAAACATTTGAGGAGAAAAATAGGCATTACAGTAACAGAATATTGATTCATATTTTAATCCTTCAGATGCCGTTAGGAGCACCGGAGGACACAGTAGGACACAGAGGAACATGATTTTTTTCAGGTTACCTGTTTCATGTACTACTGTCACGATATAGCGGCCGTTTTCTAAAAATAACTTTTTTAAATCATATTTGCGCCAATATCGCGCACTGCAGCTTTAATTTAGATCTGGGACTATATAATATGGCGCACCTTACTTTGCTTGTAAGGTGAGTGATGATTAAGATTGGCGGAGTGATATATGATGTTAAGAAGTGATGTGCCACCTTTTTGGGGGTTATCGGTGTTGAGTTGTCCTACGCTTGAGTTGAGACATTAAAGTGGATCCTGTTTATTAGTCCAAGTTAAAGGCGTTTTTACGGCTTTTGTCCGTGTTTGTTTGCGAGATTGTGTGCAGATTCAACTTGTACTAACCCTGGTCATTGGTGTGAAAGGGGTTAATAGACATTTTTCACCAATTTATAGACCAAACAACTAGAGGTCGACCGATATGGGTTTTTTATGGCCGATGCCGATGCCGATTTTTTACAGAATCAGGACAGCCGATGGCCGATATATGATGCCGATTTTTTTTTTTTGCCGATATGTTTGGCTGGTTTTCTTTTTTTCCTCCATCTGATAAAATATAACAGCTTAATAATAACAAATAATACACAAAATGTCTTAACTTAGGTAAACATTTATTGAACAACACTTATGGTCTGTCTCTCCAATTTGCACTTTGTGTCTGCACTGCAGTGCATATTTATTTTGTACATGATGGTTAATAGTAGTAATAGTACAGGGCTCAAAACCTTTTAAGCACCTTTCCAAAACTGTCCTAAAGCATGTTTTTTATTTATGTTTGTTGACAGACACTGTTTAAAGGCTATATGGCCATAATCTAAGTGATCAAAACATAATAATAACTTTGTTCACTCGTATTACACAGCCTGCTGCTCATATCTGCTATGCTGCAGACTACACACAGGCCACTAGCGGTGACGTCATAGACGCTATGAAGGACCCATAGACCGTAGAGTTTAATGACGAAGTGAACTTTTTGCTAAATGTTTCGACAAATTGCTCGTGTTTCCGCCCTGACACGCAAACTTGCACTTATGACAAGCATTGTCAGCATCAACTCTAAGTTTAGGTTTTCCGCCATAGTTACTAAGAGCAGAAGCTCTGTGTGTGTGTGTGTGTGTGTGTGTGTGTGTGTGTGTGTGTCTGCGCTGCAGCAGCGTGTCTGTGAGAGCTGCTCCGCCCCGCACACAGCTAACGTTACCGACGGAGAAATTCTCCGTTACCAAAAACAGAATTGATAACGTCGGAGCATTTCATATCTAACCAATTAAATATTTAGGGCTTTGAAAGAGAAGAATTTAAGCCTACCGGTTTCTCCCGGCAGAATGGCAATTTGATTGACACACAAGGGGCGGTGTCACACGTGTTCCACAGCAACAACAACACTGGGCTGCCCGCAGATGTGCCTGCTTGATAATCGGCTTAATATGCTCAGGCATCGGCCGATGCCGATTATGAAAAAATGTCAAATAATCGGCCCGATTAATCGGCCGACCGATAAATCGGTCGACCTCTACAAACAACTAATCGATTAGTCAAGAAATGAACAGACCGATTAATCGACAATTAAAATAATGGTTAGTTGCGGATCTAGCTGTGAGGATATTGAGAAACGCATGTTATATAGAAGCTGATGTTGTTCTTGTTTTGTCCAGTTGCAGGTGTCACTCACACAACAGGGATTTGTGTTAAGTCAAGCACTTGCATTATGCAGGTAAGTCTTTGCAGTGCTTATTTACTTCTCATACCTCATGTTGGCCTACCTAAAGGCTAAATTGTAAGGGTGTGATCATTGTAGTCTTTCTTAAAAACTACAACTATTTTTACCTAAAACTTCAAAGATTTTATTACAACTTGGGTATTATTTTTGTCCATTTTTTGTTAGTTATGATAACATTTTGTGCAACAAAGTAACTGCTGAGATTCAGGAAGATGGCGACAGCCCGACAACTAAGTCTCATACTGCAAGAAAGGTGCGGTCAAGTCAAAATTCAAGACAGATTTTCTCTCAGCCACTTAGTTTGGCGGTAAATCACCAATATGAGAGATGGAAAAATACTACAAAAGATATGATCAAAGTTATACTAAACCGTAACTATCCAATAAGCTGCAGCTGTACAACCAGCGGTTGTTTACTACTTGTTATTCACAAGAATGCAGAGTATTTACTGGTGACCCTTGGTGATATGAATCATCTCTTTCTAATACTGTTTTTGACTAATACATATACTGTTGTATTTAAAGGGCCACACCATCCATCCAGCATCCGGTTTGGGGTGAGTATTTAAAAGACTACCATGAATAAACAAACAATCAAACTTGTCCTTTGCATGTAAAATACTGTATTTGTGTGTTACTGCTATCAGACAAACTCTCGCCTGTTAAATTTATCTTGCAAATACCAAGATGTGTAGCATGCAGGGTCTGAAATTCACCTTTTAGTGTGGCGGGCCTGATGATTTTATCCGCTACTGCCAACAATTTACCCGCATTTGGTTGGTGGCGGGTGCTAATTTCAGAACCTGGTAGCATGTGTTTACAGAATATGGACAACTTGTCTCTTCATCCACAGCTTCTGTGAACGAAAGACAATACAAATCCATGCCGACCCACGGGATTGGGAGGTGGAGACATCTTTTACCTAAAGAAGCGGTAAGATTCTTTTTTTCTTTTTGGGAAAACGTCAATTATTTCTGCTGCGAATTAATGAGTCATAAGTGTGTGGCTAAGATTAGGCAGAATAGTTTTAGAAAATTGAATTACCAAAAGGCCAGACTTCCCATGGGAGGCTGTAATAACATAACGTCTAAAAGCTGATTCCCTTTTTTTTTTAAGATTACATTTGCGAAGTCAACGTTTCAAGCTTCAATTAAAGTCATTCACCCATAAAAACATGGAAATTACAATGCTCACATCCATATCAACCAACGCTGACACAAAGTATAGAAGCAAAGAGGCCAAACTCAGGTGTTTTTTTTCGACCGCTAGATGGTGCTGTGGTCGCGCTGACGCTATTTTGGCCTGAAAGCGCCAATGAGTCCATTGCCATGAATGTATAAACAGACGAGGTAAATCAACTTCTCAGTAGGAACACTTAAATAGCCCTCATTTAAATCATTATGTCCTAAAAGTTGTCAAATTCACTAATAACCGAATCCAGATTTATTTTCCTCGGCATAATAAACGTGCATCAGACCCATGGGACTGCACCGCCCTGCATGCTCATATGACATATCCGGATCTGCCAGCTTCCTGCCAGCTGTATGCGGCTGTAATAACGGATATATCGGCTGTAATTCATCACTTTTATTATCTTATAATACACCCGTGGGCTGTATGCTGTAAGCCTGTACCGCGGTGGATGTATTAACGTCTCTGTTCCCAAACAACCGGCTATCGGCCAGTAGCTAGTAGCGCTAGTAGCATGACATAAACAGAATTTAATGTAGTTGTAGGCTATTTACTAACACGCAGGTTAAAAGCACAGGACACAACCTCTTATACGTCCATGGTCTGTGGCGTGAAAACGACTTTGCGTTGAGGCGTTATCGCGTTAACTTTGACGAAATTTTGATTTAAAAGTGACTGCCCCATAGCTTACAGTGGACACACGGTATAAAATGACTGTTTTTAAACGTTGTAAATGTCTGTTGTAAAGTGACTTGTGTTTTTGTTTTTGTTGTTGTTGTTTTTAGCCAAAGAAAAAGAAAGACAAACACCAGATGAAAGAGATCATGGCAGAGACGGACACAACACACGGGTCTCTGAATGTGAAAGTGTCGGGTTACGACATGACGGTGGTGGAGCATTACTCCCAGTACATCCACAACCTCTGCAACCGGCTCGGCATCAAAGTGGCAGAAAGGTGAGGATTTTTAGAACAACACACAACTGTGTACGTGAGTTTTTCAGTTATGGAATTGGTTAATTTTATGTGGGAGAAAGCAGGCTGACAAGAAACAATTAGGCAGTAAAGCTGGGAATACACTGTATGATTTTAGAAATGTGTTACTCCAACTGTACGAGTAGATCGTTTGCGATGTAATGTGCTCACACTGTACGGTCCGATCGTCAGCCACGACCTGAGTGCTCACACTGTTCGTGTAAAATATAAAAGAAACACGTTCTGGCTGTTGACAGTTGTCAATGAAGATTGGTTTGAAAGCTCCGAGGCAGGTAAAGTTTGTTTGCTAGCAGAGGTCTGTACGGGTCACAATGCTAACAAGGCTGAAACGTGCTGCCTTGATCATCTGTGCCATCCTGTCTGCTGAAACGTCTAAAAAAAAAAAAAAAAAAAGGCGTCGGCGTAGATTGACTTACAGTTGGCTAGAAAGACGTAGACAGTATGGCTTGTCCATTTCGCAGAGAATTGGAGGTAAGCTAGCTACGTTTTACTATATCTATAAGGGCTAGGACGATACACCCATCTCCCGATTCGATATGTATTGCGATTCGATATTATGATATATTGTGATTTTTGTTAACTTTTTTTTAAAACTAGACCATGGGAAAAAAAGTTGAATCATACACTTCTAGGGACTTTTAATTTCAAAAATATCTAAATTGATACAGATTATATTTGTTTTTGCTCACACAGCTACGCTTTGCCAACCAAGAGCACAGAGGTCATGCTGATGCAAGAGCAAGGCACCAAGATGTACGTCGATGCCGTCCTGAAGACTCATCAGCGAGTCGTCCAGGTAAAACTGATCCGCTTTGACTTTTTAACTCCCGAGTTGCTGTATGCTTTGCTGGTTTCCTGTGGAAATTTGGAAGACCCGACCGTTGAACCGTGTTATTTATCCGTTTGTCTAGTTGAGCAGTCTGAACGCCACGTTGTGTCCCGTTTTCATGGACGTTCTCTTGAAGAATCAACCAGAGGGAGTTCAGCTCTCTGTGAAGGAGGTGAGTTAGCATGATGACATCTCTGCCACATTATACTGAAGCATGATCCTGGGAAATCAGACATTTTTTTTCCCTGTTAACCTGTGTCAAAATTCAGGGTGTTGGTCAGTTAGTTTCACTTAATGGCCAAATGTATGTGGACACCCAAAACATGACACCCATGTTGAGGGATGGGTAACGAAACCCGGTATTAAACAGGCACCGGTGCTAAATTATTAAAGACCGGATTATTGATAATATCGTTTCTTTTATCAGTACTTTTTTAACGTTTTGGTGTAATTTATTACCATGCTGCACGGCTGAGCTCCAACTGCAAACACTTACACAGCGAAGTCAGCAAATAGCAGAGCAGAGTGGCTGCGGTGGAGACAGTGAAGTAAACCAGGTGAAGTGATAAGATCACTTTGACAACTACGCTCGTTACTGTAAGTGCAATAAAACCTTAGCGAGTACAAAGCCAATACTTTATCAATACACCTGTTCAACAAGCATAAACATGATGTAAAGATGTAGAAAAACGATATTTCAATCTGCTCTGCAGACACACACTCTGCAGTCTCTCATCCACCGCCGCTATGTTCACACAAGCACAGCGCGCTAGCTCGGCTAATAGCGAATTGTTACACACAAGCTAAAACAAAAGCAGTCCCTATGTAGTCTAACTGCTTAGCTTAGTTTGCCACGTATCGAGAGGACAGCATGAATGACTGATACTGACATTTGTGTTCTTCATTCTTTATCAACTTCACTCAGGAATATTATTTATTTCACTGACATTCTAGATTAGTTTCCAGTAAGACATTATTGTGTTTATACAGTGATTTGCTGTCGTAAACATTACAGTTGCTGCTCTAGAAATATTTAGTTGCAATAAAATATAAATTCATAAATAATAATAATAATAATAATAATAAATCCTGTTCTGAATTTATCCTTTTTTTGAATAATATATTACAAAGAAATTATTTAATAATGAAAAAGAACCGATAAAAGTGGCGATAAAGAACCGAACCGATAAGCAGTATCGAAAAGAGTAGTAGTATCAATAAAATCCTAACGATACCTATCCCTACATATGTTATAATTTTTTTTTGTGGAAGGGAAGCTATGGATTTTGTCCCCAAACCCCTTGCATTGAACAGGAGGAATGATTACAGCGGGCAAAACCTGTTTCAGTGTTAATACGGGTCCCTGATTATTGTTTTAAGACTGACTTGAAAAATTGTGAACCCTTTAATTGGGACTAAGAGACCAAGCCCAAACCATGTAAAGACTAGGGCTGTCAATCGATTAAAATAATCAAGATTAATCGCATGGCGGTCCATAGTTAACCTTTCTTATCTATTCAAAATTTACCCTAAAGAGAGATTTGTCAAGTATTTAATAGTCTCATCAACATGGGAGTGGACAAATATGCTTGCTTTATGCAAATCTATGTATACATTTATTATTGGAAATCAACTAACACAAAACAATGACAGATATTGTGCAGAAACCCTCACAGGTACTGCATTTAGCATAAAAAATATGCTCAAATCATAACATGGCAAACTGCAGCCCAACAGGCAACAACAGCTGTCAGTGTGTCAGTGTTCTGACTTGACTATGACTTGCCCCAAACTGCATGTGATTATCATAAAGTGGGCATGTCTGTAAAGGGGAGACTTGTGGGTACCCATAAAACCCATTTTCATTCACATATCTTGAGGTCAAAGGTCAAGGGACCCATTTGAAAATTGCCATGCCAGTTTTTCCTCGCCAAAATGTTGCGCAAGTTTGGAGCGTTATTTAGCCTCCTTCTCAACAAGCATGTATGTGTGTACAGTAAGTATGACATGGTTGGTACCAATGGATTCATTAGGTTTTATAGTTCCATACGATGCCAGTATCTTCACTCTAGCTTGAAAACTCAGCCCGCTACGACCTCCGAAAGATCGACGGCGGCCTGTTGGATTTAGGGGTTATTTAAAAATCGCATTTTGCGTCAAAGAAATTAGTAGCGTTAAAACGAATTTGTGTTCACACGTTATGGCGTTAACTTTGACAGCCCTAGTAAAGACAGACAGAAGTATACAGTTAGTCAGGTGTGTCAACATACTTTTGGCCATATAGTGTATATAAATAAGAACCCAATTAAACACTAATTTATTATGCAAGTCGGGAGCGGTTTACAGATTCAAAACTACATTAAAGTCAGAAAAAATATCACTTTACCACGAGCAACTTCGGCCCTGGTCAATCATCTTGTGATTATGTATTTTAACACAGAAGTAATGATGATCTCTCCGCCTCTCCTCTTCCTATTTTCCTCTCAGCACACCAAGGCTGATTTCGAAGCGCGGTTCAAGGGCCGTCCAGAGCTGGAGGGGCTCATCGCTCAGATGAGCTACAAGGACATGTGACATTCTCAAGTTTGACCTTCCTGTCTTCCAAAACTGTATATGGCACAGACGTTACACCTCGTTGACTGTTTGATTTTGTTAATTTATTCCCTGGCGTTCCTTAACTGAATGCCTGTTAAAGGTGATCATTTGCATTTAAAAAAAATTGTACAAATTCATGTTTAACATTCTTTTGTGACCTCTGGAAAATAAAACCCTGTATATTTTGCAAACTTAAGACATTGTCATATTTAATGCTTCAATTTTGTTCTTTTAGAGTAAATAAAAACAGTTTTCCTCAAGAATTCAAGCTAACATGGGGTGAGTTATTGATATACAAATGGACATTTTTTGGGTGATGTATTCCTTTAATTTGTGTAAAAGTGTTTCACTGATCTCTTTGCATGCCTAGACTATGTCCTTTCCTTTACTTCTCTTTTGTTCACCTTCAAGTTTGAGGCTTAACTCACTTTTTGCATGTCGAATGAACACCTCAAAAAGGGGGTTCCTCTTCTCACATGTGAGCTTAAGTTTCTGTGGAGGAAATATTGTGTTAAAACGTGACGGACAGTATCCGAGTAGTGTAATAAATGTGAGCTATTGAGAGTGAAAGTATTGAAATGGACCGCAGATTATTAACATTAATACAGGAATTTCTTGAAAAGTCATGTGTTCTTCCTTATATACTTAGATTTTTTTTGACACCCTAGGTGGAGCTCTGTCCAGTTTCTGGCTAGATGAAGAAGATAAATCTACTCTCAAAAGCTTTAGAACAGTCACATACAACTCGAACAACATTTAATGTAAAACTATAGACTGTGTACAAAGATGGACGACATGACAGCTCCCCAAAAGTGAAGCCAAAATATCTCAATCGCCCCCTGGTGGCTGGCTGCAGTACAGGTCATAAGTCCCGCCTCCTCCATGTTAGTGGATAGGACATGGGCCAAACTAAAAAGTCTAAGTAAACGTCAAATACATTTTTCCCAAAGATGGTTTCTGTCATTTTAGGTCTTATCACGCTGATGTACAGTATTTTCAATCGTTAATTTTTCTGATAAGTTTGGTTTTAATTAGTTACTTAATGCTATAAAAAAGGCAAGAGTCTCTCTCGCTGACCTCTGGCTCCAAATGACATCAAAATCAATCAATCACTCAATCAACATTTATTTGTATAGCCCTTTACAATAACCAAAAGGTACCCAAAGTGCTTTACATTGACAACAAGAAATAAAACAGGAATAAAAACACAACATAACATAAAAAGGTACATTAAAAGCATAAGGAAAATGTCACAGCGCTACTAGGTATTAAAAGCCAATCTAAATAAAAAAGTCTTGAGCTTAGATTTAAAAAGTACTAGGTCAGTGATGGTGCGTATATCGGGGGGTAACTTGTTCCATAATTTAGGAGCAGCGACAGCAAAAGCACGATCACCCCACAGCTTATGCCTCGACCTCGGGACTTCTAAAAAAAGTTGACCCGATGACCGTAAAGCCCTGTTATGCTCGCGGAGAGTTAAAATCTCGGACAGATATGGTGGGGCGAGGCCGTTAATGGCTTTAAAAACAAACATCAAGAGCTTAAAATCGATTCTAAAAGCGAACTGGAAGCCAATGGAGTGAGTAAAGTGCGGGGGGTGATGTGTTCTCGTCTGGAAGTGTTAGTTAAAAAGCGAGCAGCAGCATTTTGCACAAGTTGGAGGCGCGCGAGGGAAGACAGGTTGAGACCAACATACAGTGCATTACAGTAATCAAGTCTTGAGCTAATAAAAGCTTGCCTTCTCAAGATCATGTCGGTTGAGGAAGGGCTTTACTTTGGCCAGAAGACGAAGCTGGAAAAAGCTCATTCGAACAGCAGAGTTAATCTGTTTATCAAATTTCAAACAGCTGTCAAATGTCACCCCCAGATTTTTTACAGTTGGTTTGAAATAAGAGGCCAGAGCACCAAAGCTTGAGACTGCAACATTAGTCATGCACGAAGTACCGAACATTATGCATTCAGTTTTACATTCAGTTAAATGAAGGAAATGTTGTGACAGCTACTGCTTTATGTCACTAATACAGTTCAACAGAGAGTTCAGTGCATTACTTCCATTAGGCTTCATAGGTAGATAGATTTGTAAATCATCTGCATAACAATGAAAAGACAGATTGTGCTTGACTATAATTGACCCCTAGAGGCAGCATATATAATGAAAAGAGGATAGGTCCTAGAATAGAACCCTGTGGCACCCCACAAGAGAGAGAAGTCTGTCGTGAGGAGAAGTCACCAATCATTACAGAAAAGCTCCTGTTGGCCAAATAAGAGCTAAACCACTTTAAGTGCGGTGCCGCGGATGCCTACATGTTGATTAAGGCGAGAGATAAGGACTGCATGGTCCACCGTATCAAAAGCAGCTGTGAGGTCCAACAGCACCAGCAAAGCAGGATTCCCAGCATCAACAGTTAAGGCAATGTCATTGTGCACTTTTAACAGTGCTGACTCAGTGCTATGTCGTGATCTGATCCCAGATTGGAATTTTTCAAGAACAGAGTTATTATCTAAGAAGGACTGTAACTGTATAAAACCAACCTTTTCCAAAACCCCATTAACATATAAGAAAGGAATAAAAATACTGATACTATATTACAAAAAAATATATTTTCCACTGACAATACATGTTTCTTTATTTGTTGCTTAGTCTTTAGTAGTCTTAAGAGGTTTAATATTTGTATGTGTTGATGTTTCAGAAATCCATAAACAAAATGCTAAAATAGATACTATGCAAATGATAAAAGTTTTAGGAGCTTAATTTTGTTATCGTTCGATCAGCCGATATAAAGGACCTGTAGCATTCCTTTTCACAGCAGACATGAATAAGTCCATTTCTAAAAGTGCTGTTTGACCAGTACATTAAGGATCCTAAACATTTCATGGATAACATTGTGTCCAGTGCGTCATTTTTTTTGACGTTTTGCTCCTTTATTCAGATCCCTGAAGCTCAGCGATCAGAGGCCTCATACTCCTCATCCTTTTAAGGATTTCATAGAGAGCGTCTTTGCCGGCTGAAGTCAAACACTGTAGGATGCCGCACATCTTGTCTTGCGTGTTGTTTAAAGATCTCACAGCCTCATAGTTCTCGTTTGAGATCAACCTCACATCCTTGAGCTTATCCAGGATGGTTCCTGTATCGCTCACTCTTGTTATCAGGGCTGTCTGATGGCGATCCACGAAATGCTGACCTGAGGCGGGAGATGGAAGCAAAGCAAACAATACAAGAAGTTGTAACAGTCATATGTTAAAATTCTAAAACAAGGAACTTGTTTGAGCAATGGTGTTCTAGACAAGTCATCTTATCATTTCTCAATCCTAATTTTTATTTTTGCATATTACTTACCGCTAGTGGTATCTTCTGGTTTTCTTTGCTCGGGTTCTGAGCTAACCGTCCCTGAGGTTTCTGCTGCCACTGAGTACAATAGAATGGGATTTTGTTAGTGGTACACACGGCCATGAAAAATAACATGAATCAAGAGCAATGTGTCTGTCGAAAAACAACTCTGAATAATCTACAGACCTTCCTGTGAACAGTCTTACTATTTTCTAAGATTCTAATCAAAATACACACAGAACTAACAAATAAGGGGCCGTGTCCACCAAAGTGTTTTTTCCTGAGGCCAGCATATTTTTTTTCAATGGTTTGCAATGGGAGCACCGCGTATTTACACTATGGTAAAAACACCAACAGTGTTACAAGGTGCAGAGCGTCTTTTCTGCGCCGAAAACTGCGCGTTTTGCATTTTTGAGAGTCGAAAAATGTTCCACTTTGATAAAACGCTACGCTCACAGAGGAGGAGGGGCGGGAAAAATAGCCTACCACAAAGACGTGATCAAAAGTGTTTTATTATGGGTATGTTGTTGTCTTTTTTTTACTGTGGACTTTATGTTGTCCTCATGTCTGGAGCACTGGACCAAACAAATTTGCCCATGTGGGATAATAAAGTTGATCTGAATCTGAATCTGAACCAAGCGATCATCTTCGCCGAGACATTTCCTTATCCACAAAATCTCATGAATCCACATGACCAGCAGGTCCGTCCTCTACATGCTTCAGCCTTCCCTTCGTCCAGAGCAAGCCATATCTATGGAGCAAGCACTCTACCTTGTACCGACGGACATGTTTATTTCCGCGGATATAGAGTGTTCCAGTGTGACGTATTTTGTAGGCCAACTAGGAAGTTCCCTCGACAAAAAGCCAATGGGATATTTCCATTGGGTTTTGGATTATTGCAGCAAAATAAGCTCGATGGCAAACAAACGTTTATGATACTTACACAGCAAGATAATCTTCACGAATGAACATCACTTTTATGATTTTTGAAGTGTGAATGCAATCACCAGAAGTAAAAAGCTAACATTAGGCTATAAACGTACTACACCACGGTCGCATGAGCGTGAGTATACACAACGAGGCTGTAAAGGCGGAGGAGTTGGTGTGATGACGTTTTGTAGTTTCATTTAGCCACTTGTTAGCAACCGCCTTTTTTAAGACACGTAAGAGCTTCAAAATTCACCAGTGCGGTATTTACTGACGTATTTTATGTCGTAGAACAAAACTTTAAAATCACAGACCTTATTTCAGGCATCTAACTAAAAACCCATTAAAAAAAAAAACATAGACTTTGAGGCGAGGGAACCGGAAGTGCTAAAATCCTAACTCATTTCCGGGTTGTAGCACTCTCTTCCGTATCATAGCATCCAGACGCAACCAAACGTCTCAACTGAAAAAACGCTGCACCTCCAAAGCGCTCACAAACGCTTTGGTGGACACCTGCCCTAAGAATAAGTCCTGGAACTATTTTTGCCAGGTAGATATTTATTTATGCTTAAGTTATAATATGTTACCATTCTTTTCCTTTTCTGCAGGTTTTGTCTGGATGTGAAAGGCCACAGGACCTCTGATGGTAAAGCCAAGGTAAAAGGAAACTAGGCGTCGTCTCCAGAGGCTGTTTTTGCGGTTTGCGTCAACCTCAATCGCTGCGCCACCAATAGTTGCATAGACTCTGTAGTTTTGTACCACCCCTTTGACTTTGAGAAGGCGTGCTTGGACCTTGGGATCCTGGAAAATCTTCTCGTTGCTCCAATCTTGCATCGTTTCCGTATTTTGCTCAAGAAACATGTCTTCGAGGACCTTTCTGTGAACAATTCTGTTCAGATCTTGACCATTTCCAATGAAAAACAGAGGGCGGAGGTACCTCGAACGAAAGTGCATCATATATGCATGATCATAAGAGCAACGCATACGCAGAATTAATTTACTGAGGTCAAGGACACACCTGACGTCACTGTCTGTAGGCCAGCACAGGAGGAGCGTCAACATGTGGAGCTCAGGTGAATCTTCGTGGATCAGAGGCATTTTCTCTTTAAATGCAGTTAAATGTTGGCAATCAGAAGGAAGCATTGCTCCCATATTTCTCAACATGATATGATCGAGGATGTAGTTGACCAGAGACGTTACCGAATCTTTTTGTAGAAAGATTTCTTCCCACCATGTAGTTATTTCTTTGGGGTCTGATTCAGTGCATTCTCTGTCAAGACATGAGAGTACTCCAGCGGAGGTGTCCGCTAGGTTTTGTTTCAGCTTCTGGATGAGATCAGCGCCCTTTTGTTTGAATTCTTCTGAAGGGGAGTTTCCGACATACTTCCTGTAGCATTCTGAGGTGTCTTCGGAAATGTATGCGAGATCATCTTTCTTCATATCAGGCTTTGAATAAGTCAGATATTTATTAAGAAATGCACATTTCCTCTCAATCTCATCTCCGAGGCTCTTTATCAGATCGTCAAATCTGAAGAGTTTGTTGTCTCCAAGTGATTCCAGGACAGAGCCCAACGAGACGCTCTTTGTGAGAACTCTTCTCCAAATATCGTTCTGCTCGACAAGTAGGTCGTACACAAGGTTGCAAACCTGCAGATAACCTAACAGCCCCCTGGTGTTAAAAACAGTCGAGACTTTGGTATTGCCATCTCCTCTCATGTCTATCCCACATTCATTTTCTGCAAGTCTTTCTTCATCTTTGAAAGCTTCAATGGCCTTTGTGGCCAGTTGCAAAATTTCTCTTGGATTGGGAGGACCCTCCAATTTCTTCAACTGCTTCAAATGGTTCTTATGGACTTGGCCCAGTGTATCAGCAACAAATGAATTTTGGGGATCTCTAAGCTTTGCTCTCTCTGCCCACATTTCTGCCTGATTGTAGTCGTTTAGCTCTGTGTAATAAAAACGAGCAAGTGCTTGTGGAAAAAATGGATTTTGAGAAAACAAACGTGACGCCACTTTTAGGACTGATGTACTCTGTTTTTCGCCCTCATTCTTTTGAATGTCTAGAATCAGCCTAGAATACCTTTCTTGCTCCTCTTTAATCTCTGTACTAGGGATTGTGCTCCCTTCTTTTCCCGTTTCTTTTGGTTTGGGTCTTCGTTTGGTTAGCATGTCTTTGACAAAACCATGCAAAAATGGAGGAACCTCATCTCTGCACCAACAGGCCAAGAAGTTTCTTGCTGTGTTACTTCTGGTCACACCCGCCTCAGCCATCAATTCAGTGCAGCACTGTGCTATCATAGGGTGAGCCATGCAGACTTTTTTTTCAGATCCTATATCTTGTTGGAAGGTGATGATGAGATGGCTAAAGGGCTCAAGTCTGTCCTCCAGGGAAAAGTCTCCGTGCAAGTAGCCTTCGTGTCCGAAGAAGTCCAGGCACTGAGACTCCAGGAGATATGAGCCTGGTACGTAGTGATTCAGCAGGGATAGGAAGGCAGCAAGCTGGGTCTTCTGTGTTCTATTTGCTCTTTTGACGGTTTTGAATACAGAACATGCCTCCTGGATGTAAGCCTGAGAGAAATTAGTTTGCATTATGTTAAAGCCGTGGAATTGTTTGCATTTATCACCGTACCTTCTGTAAAGTTCTTTCTTTTTCTCAGAGAATGTTTGCTTCTCTGTGTCAGAAAGTACTTTTTGTAGGACGACATGGTCATTCTTTAGAACTACATCCTTTCGAACACAGTTGAGTAAAATCACCACAGGCATGTGGGTGACTATCTTCTGCTCAGCAATCGTCATCCTTATGTGGTCTTGCAGATTTTCCAAAATCTTCTCATCATTCACCAACAGCAGCACAGTGTTCTGGTTGCCTCGACTGCCTGCTGTGAAAAGGTGGACCACGTCCTCTGCAACTTTTGTGGAGTCTGAGGTTGAGCCTGTTAAAACAGCGCTCCTGAAGCTTTTCCTCAAGTCCCACAACACCTTCATGGCCAGTGTGGTTCCCCCACACCCTGGCTGGTGGAACAGTTTAACGGATGATATTCCAGGCAGTTTTCTTCTTTGGTGAATTTGTTCCACAAGTGTATCATATCCATCTCGTTTGATGAAAGGAGTGCCTTCTGACTCTGCTTGATTACTAATATGAAAGTTTAACCATTTGGGTGGGGCCCCTCTGTAAAAGCTTTCCTCTGTCTGATCAAGAAGTTCCCGATTGAAAGACTCTCTTTCAAACTGATTTGCATAGAGAACATCCAGCAGTGAGAGGGAATGTCTGATTTCGCTTCCGACGTAAATTTCCCCTCTTTTAGCAGTGGACAGAGCCGGTCCATTTGCCATCTCAGACTTTCAGTTTCCTGTACCTTAATGGATGTCAAGAAAACAAACAAAAAAGTGGAAAACACAAGTATGTTATATTGGACTGTACTATTGGGCTACACACATGTAAATATATATATATATATTTATATACTGTGTATTTATATAAGTATATAAATATATATACATACTGTATATATATGTATATATATATTTATTATGGCAAGCCGTTTAGGAAATTATTATATATATAATGTGAAATTTGAGAATATTGAATGAAATCCTGAATATATGGAATGAAATCCTGAGAATATTGAATGAAATCCTGAGAATATTGAATGAACTCTGAATATATTGAATGAACCCTGAATATATTGAATGAACTCTGAATATATTGAATGAACCCTGAATATATTGAATGAACTCTGAATATAGGGAATGAAATCCTGAGAATATTGAATGAACTCTGAATATATTGAATGAAATCCTGGGAATATTGAATGAAATCCTGAGAATATTGAATGAACTCTGAATATATTGAATGAACTCTGAATATATTTAATGAATCCTGAATATATTGAATGAACTCTGAATATATTGAATGAAGTCTGAATATATTGAATGAAGTCTGAATATATTGAATGAAGTCTGAATATATTGAATGCAGTCTGAATATATTGAATGAATCCTGAATATATTGAATGAAGTCTGAATATATTGAATGAACTCTGAATATATTGAATGAACTCTGAATATATTGAATGAACTCTGAATATATTGAATGAACCCTGAATATATTGAATGAACCCTGAATATATTGAATGAACTCTGAATATATGGAACGAAATCTGACGTCATAAAGGCCCTGCTGCCATCTTGGTTTTAGGGTCATTATCCGTACAGATCTTGGTGCTGCTAGACGTGTGTGTCACTATGAGCGAGTCAGCACAAAATCTAGTATCAGCCATCCTCAGTAATGAGGAGATAATTAACACTCTGGTGAATGTATGTACCACAGACCAAAATAATACTGGTAAACATATTGAATACCGTTCTACAGATGAAGAGTTTATTCACTTTTTCATCCGTGGTCTCTATGCGCGGCCGGCTGTGGGAGAGTGCTCAGGGACCGTCTACAAAGTGCAACGCCGAAAAGAGTTGCTACAAAAATATTCAATAACTTCACTATTATACAGTGTTGATACCAAAATCACTTCACACATCATCGATGGTCTCTTCCTGGTTATACTACAATGCTTATTTTGGAAAAATGTGCTTTTGGTGAATTTATAATGGGAAAAATATTCAATGCACTTTGTGGACGGTCCCTGACCACTCGTCTTACAGCCGGCCGCGCATAGAGACCATGATAGGGACCAATGTAATGTGTCCAGCTCGTTTTGATCTAAATAAGGTTGTAGCTCGTTGTCTACCTTACTACAGTTAGAAAGAGCCCTCATTGGTGTTTAGACAACATTTCGTTTGTGAGTTATTGATCCAGGAAGTTCAAATCTGTCAATATCTTTCCAACTTTAGTGAACTAGTTCAGTTCTGCATCACTCTTCCATGATGAAAAAGTGAATATACTCTTCATCTGTAGAACGGTATTCAATATGTTTACCAGTATTATTTTGGTCCGTGGTACATACATTCACCAGAGTGTTAATTATCTCCTCATTACTGAGGATGGCTGATACTAGATTTCGTGCTGACTTGCTCATAGTGACACACACATCTAACAGCACCAAGATCTGAAGGGATGATGACCCTAAAACCAAGATGGCAGCAGGGCCTTTATGACGTCAGATTTCATTCAATATATTCAGAGTTCATTCAATATATTCAGACTTCATTCAATATATTCAGACTTCATTCAATATATTCAGACTTCATTCAATATATTCAGGATTCATTCAATATATTCAGACTTCATTCAATATATTCAGACTTCATTCAATATATTCGGAGTTCATTCAATATTCTCAGCATTCATTCAATATATTCAGGGTTCATTCAATATATTCAGGATTTCATTCCATATTCTCAAATTTCACATTATATATATATCATAATTTCCTAAACGGCTTGCCATAATTTATATATATATATATATATATATATATATATATATACTGTATATATATGTATATGTATATATATATATATATATATATATATACATATACAGTATATATACTGTATACATATACAGTATATATACTGTGTATATATATATATATATATATATATATGTACTGTATATACATATAGAGTATATATACTGTATATATATTCATATTCATTATCCGTAACCGCACACTCACGTTCACACCTACGGGCAATTTAGAGTCAACAATTAACCTAACCTGCATGTCTTTGGACTGTGGGAGGAAACCGGAGAACCCGGAGAAAACCCACACTAACAATGGGGAAAACATGCAAACTCCACGCACGCTGTATCATGTTTCAGTTTGTTTTGGAGCGGAGACACGGCGGAGAGGAAAAAAAAAAAAAAAGCGCTCAACAGCATGGTGCTTCTAAACCTGAGGGGCGCACCCGTTTTTTCCCTGATAATGTGACACTGTGAACAATAAATCCGTGCTGAAATCAACAGGAGGAGAGTTAGTAACGTAACCTGTTAGTAGCAGGTGGGCAGCACAGTCCTGCTGGGAGAAATAGCGGAGCTACTAACGTTAACGGAGATGCCATTCAGTGACTGTATTATTATGAGGCGTTCACGGTCTGCTCGGCAAAATGACCATTGGTAAATCACAACATCATCATGATGTGTTCAAATGTAATCTCGTAAAATGAAGTTTTTGGCGAGAAACTTGAATAAATCCAGTTGTTTGAAGGGAGATGTTTTCCCAGCAATATAAAATAGATATTAGAGAGGGTATTATGACCTGTTTAACTTCCTAACAACTTACCAAGATTTTTTTTTCAATCAAAGCAAATGTTTAAATAATCATAATCATTTGAATTGTGTGTTTTTATGCAAATAACCACTATAGATGACAATAACAAAGTACAGTACTGTGTAGAGTACCCTCCCTCCCCCCAAAAACAGGGCTCCCCCAGAAGCTACGGTGTAATTCGAACACTGGAATTTACCATGTATATAATGTTTTTTATGTTAAATATATCGAACATTGAATGACATCAGATCTAAAATGTTATTTCTTCATTTAGCGCAGAGATTACAAAAGTGGCAGATAAATTTCTGAGTGGCAGACAAAAAAAAATACTTGCATGCCACAGTGGCAGGAAGTGAAAAAAGTTAATTTCAGACCCTGCATATATACATATACTGTGTATGTTTATATATGTAAATATATATATGCAAATATATATATATAAATATGAATATATGTATATATCTATGTATATATATATATATGTATGTATGTATATATATGTGTGTGTATATATGTATGTAAAAATTATATTCATAGATGCCCTATATAGGCTAGCCTGTGATCCTGAAGAAGGACAGCTGCAGGGGAGAGAGCACCAGAGAGGAAATGTTAAACCTCCTGTGAACGCCTTGTGAACCTCTCACTGTTTAGCTTTATGTTACCTAGCAACCAGGGTCTGAAATTAAGTTTTTTCCTCACGTGCCACTGTGGAAGGTCACTGAACATTTTTTACTTGCCACACAATTCTTTTGTCTGCCACTTCTGAAATCTATGTAGAACGCTTTAGAATTGTAAACACTAGGGCTGTGTATTGGCAAGAATCTGGCGATACGATACGTATCATGATACAGGGGTTACGATCCAATATATTGCAATATATTGTGGTACTGTAAGCAAGGTAATGTATTGCGTTTTTAAAAAAAATCTAATTTTAGGAAAATTGTCATAGTACACACCACCATATGCATAAAATCTGAGTAAAAAAAAAATGATTTTTTTATGCAATCAGAACAGTGGGATCTAAATTTTCCACACACCTACAGGCAATTTAGAGTCAACAATTAACCTAACCTGCATGTCTTTGGACATGAAACGTGCAATTTGACAGGTATTATGCATTGATGTAATGAGAGAGCTGTATTTGGTGCCGCCACTCAGTCTTGCTACACTCTTTGTGTCAAGATACAGATTTACAGCATGTGAACTTCACTAAAAACGTCAGCGAAACTAAAACATTTCAACAGGATGTACCTTTTTAGTCTAGCTGAAACTTCAACATGTTTGCAGATGTGGAATATTTCTTACCTTTTTCCAGATAATGCAGAAGTCTCTGAAGTTTTGTGAACATGTCATGCACTCAGTATTTGTGACCGGTAACTATGTACTGAAACCTGACAGGTGGTTAATATAGCCACATGCCACACCCACAGTAGGTGGGTGGATTTACATGTAGCATCATCAAGGTCACATTTGTACTGGGAAATACAATTCTTCCGGTGGTAGAAAAGCACTGTTTGAAAGCACAATTGTCTTATATCAACCGCTTATTATCATGCCTGTATTCATTTAATGTTTGTGTGAGTTCTTGTATAGAGGTGCAGTATTGGCCTTGATGCCTCAGCATATTATCACAGTGTAAATGCTAAATGTGAGAAGCTGTGCATAATCAACAAGGCACACATAACTCTGTGTATCGAGCACATCAGAATATGTACCAAAAATGTATTAAAACACAGCTGTGGACTCTGAGGGTAGAGCAGGTCATCCACTAATCGGAAGGTCGGTGGTTCGATCCCCGACCGCTCCGGGTCACATGTGAATAGGTGAATGCTGACATGTAGTCTAAAGCGCTTTGAGTGGTTGGAAGACTAGAAAAGCGCTGTATAAATGCAAGTCCATTTACCATTTACTAAGGTGGCTTTCATATCTGTATAAATAAGTGCCTTATGAGTAAGAGGAATGGCTCTCACAGTCCGAAACTCTGTTGAGGATTGCCCGCTTACAAGTGTGACAATAAAACTCAGTAAAACAGAAAGACACCCTGTTTGTGAGCGTTTAATACAGAAATTTCCACATTTGCTACCTTCTTGTGAGTGAAATCTTGTATTGAGGATGACAAAATGGGAGGAAATAAGACTTTTGGTATTGTCGGGTTATTTTCTTGCAGGAGTATCGTTTCATTTGAAATGCAAGCACTTCCAGTAAAGGATGTGGTTTGATCTATGAAATGTGGTTTTAATGGTTATTGTAAGCACTTTCAGTTTAGTTTCCTGTAATCTTAAACCTAACAATGCATCCCTTCACTAACAGTTCATTCTTTTGGTGATTTAAACATGTTTGTCAGGTTTCAACAGCGTTAGATTAAATCTCAACAACACGACAAAATCAACAGTTGTACTGGACATGTACACGGTTGCTGTGCAGCTGTCAGTTTGCAGTGATGGAGGAATGTGACTGACAGTAGCCGAGTAGTGTATTAAATGTAAGCTATTGAGAGTGAAAGTATTGAAATGGACCGCAGATTATTAACATATAATACAGGAATTTCTTGAAAAGTCATGTGTTCTTCCTTATAAACTTCGATTTTTTTTGACACCCTAGGTGGAGCTCTGCCCAGTTTCTGGCTAGATGAAGAAGATACATCTACTCTCAAAAGCTTTAGAACAGTCACATACAACTCGAATTTAATGTAAAACTATAGACTGTGTACAAAGATGGACGACATGACAGCTCCCCAAAAGTGAAGTCAAAATATCTCAATCGCCCCCTGGTGGCTGGCTGCAGTACAGGTCATAAGTCCTGCCTCCTCCATGTTAGTGGGTAGGACATAGGCCAAACTAAAAAGTCTAAGTAAACGTCAAAAAGTAAACGTCAAATACTATTTCCCAAAGATGGTTTCTGTCATTTTAGGTAGTTCTTATTACGCTGATGTACAGTATGTACAAGTGTTAATTATTTTTTTGGTTTTAATTAGTTACTTGATGCTATAAAAAGGGGGTGAGATGTCATGATTGACAGCTGTCAAGAGTCTCTCTCGCTGACCTCTGGCTCCAAATGACGTCTCAATCAATCAATCAATCAATCAATCAATCAACATTTATTTGTATAGCCCTTTACAATAACCAAAATGTACCCAAAGTGCTTTACATTGACAACAAGAAATAGCAGGAATAAAAACATAACATATCATAAAATCATAAAAAGGTATATTAAAAGCATAAGGAAAATGTCACAGCGCTACTAGGTATTAAAAGCCAATCTAAATAAAAAAGTCTTGAGCTTAGATTTAAAAAGTACTAGGTCAGTGATAGTGCGTATATCGGGGGGTAACTTGTTCCATAATTTAGGAGCAGCGACAGCAAAAGCACGATCACCCCACAGCTTATACCTCGACCTCGGGACTTCGAAAAAAAGTTGACCCGATGTCCGCAAAGCCATGTTATGCTCGCGGAGAGTTAAAATCTCGGACAGATAAGGTGGGGCGAGGCCGTTAATGGCTTTAAAAACAAACATCAAGAGCTTAAAATCGATTCCAAAGTGAACTGGAAGCCAATGGAGTGACTAAAGTGCGGGGGTGATGTGTTCTCTTCTGGAAGTGTTAGTTTAAAAGCGAGCAGCAGCATTTTGCACAAGTTGGAGGCGCGCGAGGGAAGACTGGTTGAGACCAACATACAGTGCATTACAGTAATCAAGTCTTGAGCTAATAAAAGCGTGTACATTGCCTTCTCAAGATCGACCCGGTTGAGGAAGGGCTTTACTTTAGCCAGAAGACGAAGCTGGAAAAAGCTCATTCGAACAGCAGAGTTAATCTGTTTATCAAATTTCAAACAGCTGTCAAATGTCACCCCCAGATTTTTTACAGTTGGTTTGAAATAAGTGGCCAGAGCACCAAAGCTTGAGAATGCAACATTTAGTACCGAACATAATGCATTCAGTTTTACCTTCATTTAAATGAAAGAAATGTTGTGACAGCCACTGCTTTATGTCACTAATACAGTTCAACAGAGAGTTCAGTGCATCACTTCCATTAGGCTTCATAGGTAGATAGATTTGTAAATCATCCGCATTACAATGAAAAGACAGATTGTGCTTGACTATAATTGACCCCTAGAGGCAGCATATATAATGAAAAGAGGATAGGTCCTAGAATAGAACCCTGTGGCACCCCACAAGAGAGAGAAGTATGGGATGAGGAGAAGTCACCAATCAATACAGAAAAGCTCCTGTTGGCCAAATAAGAGCTAAACCACTTAAGTGCGGTGCCGCGGATGCCTACATATTGATTAAGGCGAGAGATAAGGACTGCATGGTCCACCGTATCAAAAGCAGCAGTGAGGTCCAACAGCACCAGCACAGCAGGATTCCCAGCATCAACAGTTAAGGCAATGTCATTGTGCACTTTTAACAATGCTGACTCAGTGCTATATCGTGATCTGAACCCAGATTGGAATTTTTTCAATTTTTCAAGAACAGAGTTATTTTCTAAGAACGACTTTAACTGTATAAAAACAACCTTTTCCAAAACCCCATTAACATATAAGAAAGGAATAAAAATACTGATACTATATTACAAAAAAATATATTTTCCACTGACAATACATGTTTCTTTATTTGCTGCTTAGTCTTTAGTAGTCTTAAGAGGTTTAATATTTTTCTGTGTTTATGTTTCATAAATCCATAAACGAAACGCTAAAATAGATACAATGCAAATGATAAAAGTTTTAGGAGCTTAATTTTGTTATCGTTCGATCAGCCGATATAAATGACCTGTAGCATTCCTTTTCACAGCAGACATGAATAAGTCCATTTCTAAAAGTGCTGTTTGACCAGTACATTAAGGATCCTAAACATTTCATGGATAACATTGTGTCCAGTGCTTCATTTTTTACTTTTTTTTTTTTTTTCACATTTTGCTCCTTTACTCAGATCCCTCAAGCTCAGCGATCAGAGGCCTCATACTCCTCATCCCTTTAAGGATTTCATAGAGAGCGTCTTTGCCGGCTGAAGTCAAACACTGTAGGATGCCGCACATCTTGTCTTGCGTGTTGTTTAGAGATCTCACAGCCTCATACTTCTCGTTTGAGATCAACCTCACATCCTTGAGCTTATCCAGGATGGTTCCTGTATCGCTCACTCTTGTTATCAGGGATGTCTGATGGCGATCCACAAAATGCTGACCTGAGGCGGGAGATGGAAGCAAAGCAAACAATACAAGAAGTTGTAACAGTCATATGATAAAATTCTAAAACAAGGAACTTGTTTGAGCAATGGTGTTCTAGACAAGTCATCTTATCATTTCTCAATCCTAATTTTTATTTTTGCATATTACTTACCTCTAGTGGTATCTTATGGATTTATTTGCTTGGGTTCTGAGCTAGCCATCCCTGAGGTTTCTGCTGCCACTGAGAACAATAGAATGGGATTTTGTTAGTGGTACACACAGCCATGAAACATAACATGAATCAAGAGCAATGTATCTGTCGAAAAGCAACTCTGAATAATCTACAGACCTTCCTGTGAACAGTCTTACTATTTTTCTAAGATTCTAATCAAAACACACACAGAACTAACAAATATGGGGCCGTGTCCACCAAAGTGTTTTTTCCTGAGGCCAGCATATTTTTTTTCAATGCTTTGCAATGAGAGCGCCGCGTATTTACACTATGGTAAAAACACCAACAGTGTGACGAGGTGCAGAACGTCTTCTCTGCGCCGAAAACTGCGCGACGTGATCAAAAGTGTTTTGTAATGGGTATGTTGTGGTCTTTTTTTACTGTGGAATTTATGTTGTCCTCACGTCTGGAGCACTGGACCAAACAAATTTCCCCATGTGGGATAATAAAGTTGATCTGAATCTGAACCAAACGATCATACTCGCCGAGAGGATCCCTCATCCACAAAATCTCATGAATCCACCTGACCGGCAGGTTCGTCCTCTACATGCTTCAGCCTTCCCTTCGTCCAGAGCAAGCCATATCTATGGAGCAAGCACTTCACCTTGTACCGACCGACATGTTTTATTTCCGCGGATATAGAGTGTTCCAGTGTGACGTATTTTGTTGGCCAACTGGGAAGTTAGCAACGCCCTGGTTCCCTCGACAAAAAGCCAATGGGATATTTCCATTGGGATTTGGATTATTGCCGAAAATAAGCTCTGTGGCAAACAAACGTTTATGATACTTACACGTTTTGTTCAGCAAGATAATCTCAACGAATGAACAACACTTTTATGATTTTTGAAGAGTGAATGCAATCGCCAGAAGTAAAAAGCTAACGTTAGGCTATAAACGAACTACACCACGGTCGCACGAGCGTGAGTATACACAACGAGGCTGTAAAGGCGGACGAGTTGGTGTGTTGACGTTTTGTAGTTTCATTTAGCCACTTGTTAGCAACCGCCTTTTTTAAGACACGTAAGAGCTTCAAAATTCACGAGTGGGGTATTTACTGACGTATTTTATGTCGTAGAACAAAACGTTAAAATCAAAGACCTTATTTCAGGCATCTAACTAAAAACCCATTAAAAAAAAACCATTGGGAACGAGGGAACCAGGGGCGAGGGAACCGGAAGTGCTAAAATTCTAACTCTTTTCCGGGTTGTAGCACTCTCTTCCGTATCATAGCAACCAGACGCAGCCAAACGTCTCAGCTGAAAAAATGCTGCGTGGTGGACACGTGCCCTAAGAATAAATCCTGGAACTATTTTTGCCAGGTAGATACTTATTTATGCTTAACTTATAATATGTAACTTGTTATATGTATTATAATATGTTACCATTCTTTTCCTTTTCTGCAGGTTTTGTCTGGATGTGAAAGGCCACAGGACCTCTGATGGTAAAGCCAAGGTAAAAGGAAACTAGGCGTCGTCTCCAGAGGCTGTTTTTGCGGTTTGCGTCAACCTCAATCGCTGCGCCACCAATAGTTGCATAGACTCTGTAGTTTTGTACCACCCCTTTGACTTTGAGAAGGCGTGCTTGGACCTTGGGATCTTGGAAAATCTTCTCGTTGCTCCAATCTTGCGTCGTTTCCGTATTTTGCTCAAGAGACATGTCTTCGAGGACCTTTCTGTGAACAATTCTGTTCAGATCCTGATCATTTCCAATGAAAAACAGAGGGCGGAGGTACCTCGAACGAAAGTGCATCTTATATGCATGATCATAAGAGCAACGCATACGCAGAATTAATTTACTGAGGTCAAGGACGCATCTCTCGTCACTGTCTGTAGGCCAGCACAGGAGGAGCGTCAACATGTGGAGCTCAGGTGAATCTTCGCGGATCAGAGGCATTTTCTCTTTAAATGCAGTTAAATGTTGGCAATCAGAAGGAAGCATTGCTCTCATATTTCTCAACATGATATGATCGAGGATGTAGTTGACCAGAGACGTAACTGAATCTTTTTGTAGAAAGATTTCTTCCCACCATGTAGTTATTTCTTTGGGGTCTGATTCAGTGCATTCTCTGTCAAGACATGAGAGTACTCCAGCGGAGGTGTCCACTAGGTTTTGTTTCAGCTTCTGGATGAGATCAGCGCCCTTTTGTTTGAATTCTTCTGAAGGGGAGTTTCCGACATACTTCCTGTAGCCTTCTGAGGTGTCTTCGGAAATGTATGCGGGATCATCTTTCTTCATATCAGGCTTTGAATAAGTCAGATATCTATTAAGAAATGCACATTTCCTCTCAATCTCATCTCTGAGGCTCTTTATCAGATCGTCAAATCTGAAGAGTTTGTTGTCTCCAAGTGATTCCAGGACAGAGCCCAACGAGACGCTCTTTGTGAGAATTCTTCTCCAAATATCGTTCTGACTGACAAGTAGGTCGTACACAAGGTTGCAAACCTGCAGATAACCTAACAGCCCTCTGGTGTTAAAAACAGTCGAGACTTTGGTACTGCCATCTCCTCTCATGTCTATCCCACATTCATTTTCTGCAAGTCTTTCTTCATCTTTGAAAGCCTCAATGGCCTTTGTGGCCAGTTGCAAAATTTCTCTTGGATTGGGAGGACCACTAAATTTCTTCAACTGCTTCAAATGGTTCTTATGGACTTGGCCCAGTGTATCAGCAACAAATGAATTTTGGGGATCTCTAAGCTTTGCTCTCTCTGCCCACATTTCTGCCTGATTGTAGTCGTTTAGCTCTGTGTAATAAAAACGAGCAAGTGCTTGTGGAAAAAATGGATTTTGAGGAAACAAACGTGACGCCACTTTTAGGACTGATGTACTCTGTTTTTCACCCTCATTCTTTTGAATGTCTAGAATCAGCCTAGAATACCTTTCTTGCTTCTCTTTAATCTCTGTACTAGGGATTGTGCTCCATTCTTTTTCCATTTCTTTTGGCTTGGGTCTTCGTTTGGTTAGCATGTCTTTGACAAAACCATGCAAAAATGGAGGAACCTCATCTCTGCACCAACAGGCCAAGAAGTTTCTTGCTGTGTTACTTCTGGTCACACCCGCCTCAGCCATCAATTCAGTGCAGCACTGTGCTATCATAGGGTGAGCCATGCAGACTTTTTTTTCAGATCCTATATCTTGTTGGAAGGTGATGATGAGATGGCTAAACGGCTCGAGTCTGTCCTCCAGTGAAAAGTCTCCGTGCACGTAGTCGTCGTGTCTGAAGAAGTCCAGGCACTGAGACTCCAGGAGATACGAGCCTGGTACGTAGTTATTCAGCAGGGATAGGAAGGCAGCAAGCTGGGTCTTCTTTGTTCTATTTGCTCTTTTGACGGTTTTGAATACAGAACATGCCTCCTGGATGTAAGCCTGAGAGAAATTAGTTTGCATTATGTTAAAGCCGTGGAATTGTTTGCATTTATCACCGTACCTTCTGTAAAGTTCTTCCTTTTTCTCAGAGAATGTTTGCTTCTCTGTGTCAGAAAGTACTTTTTGTAGGACGACATGGTCATTCTTTAGAACTACATCCTTTCTAACACAGTTGAGTAAAATCACCACAGGCATGTGGGTGACTATCTTCTGCTCAGCAATCGTCATCCTTATGTGGTCTTGCAGATTTTCCAAAATCTTCTCATCATTCACCAACAGCAGCACAGTGTTCTGGTTGCCTCGACTGCCTGCTGTGAAAAGGTGGACCACGTCCTCTGCAACTTTTGTGGAGTCTGAGGTTGAGCCTGTTAAAACAGCGCTCCTGAAGCTTTTCCTCAAGTCCCACAACACCTTCATGACCAGTGTGGTTCCCCCACACCCTGGCTGGTGGAACAGTTTAACGGTTGATATTCCAGGGAGTTTTCTTCTTTGGTGAATTTGATTCACAAGTGTATCATATCCATCTCGTTTGATGAAAGGAGTGCCTTCTGACTCTGCGTGTTCGCTAATATGAAAGTTTAACCATTTGGGTGGGGCCCCTCTGTAAAAGTTTTCCTCTGTCTGATCAAGAAGTTCCCGATTGAAAGACTCTCTTTCAAACTGATTTGCATAGAGAACATCCAGCAGTGAGAGGGAATCTCTGATTTCGCTTCGAACGTAAATTTCCCCTCTTTTAGCAGTGGACAGAGCCGGTCCATTTGCCATCTCAGACTTTCAGTTTCCTGTACCTTAATGAATGTGAAGAAAACAAACAAAAAAGTGGAAAACACAAGTATGTTATATTGGACTGTACTATTGGGCTACACACATGTAAATATATGTATATATATATATATATATATATATATATACATATACTGTATATGTATGTATATGTATATATATATATATATATATATATATACTGTATATACATATACAGTATATATACTGTATATATATACAGTATATATACTGTATATATATATATATATATATATATGTACTGTATATACATATACAGTATATATACTGTATATATATTCATATTCATTATCCGTAACCGCACACTCACGTTCACACCTACAGGCAATTTAGAGTCAACAATTAACCTAACCTGCATGTCTTTGGACTGTGGGAGGAAACCGGAGAACCCGGAGAAAACCCACACTAACATGTGGAGAACATGCAAACTCCACGCATGCTGTATCATGTTTCAGTTTGTTTTGGACCGGAGACACGGCGGAGAGAAAAAAAAAGCGCTCAACAGCATGGTGCTTCTAAACCTGAGGGGCGCACCCTGTTTTTCCCTGATAATGCGACACTGTTAACCATTAATCCGTGCTGAAATCAACAGGAGGAGAGTTAGAAACGTCACCTGTTAGCAGCAGGTGGGCGGCACTGTCCTGCTGGGATAAAGGCGAAGGTAATCATAACATCATCATAATGTTTTCAAATGTAATCTCGTAAAATTAAGTTTTTGGCGAGAAACTTGAATAAATCCAGTTGTTTGAAGGGAGATGTTTTCACAGCAATATAAAATAGATATTAGAGAGGGGATTATGACCCCTTTTACTTCCTAACAACTTACCAAGATTATTCTTTCAATCAAAGCAAATATTTAAATAATCATAATTATTTGAATTGTGTGTTTTTATGCAAATAACCACTATAGATGACAATAACAAAGTACAGTACTGTGTACGGTACCCTCCCTCCCCCCAAAAACAGGGCTCCCCCAGAAGCTACGGCGTAATTCCAACACTGGAATTTACCATGTATATAATGTTTTTTATGTTAAATATATCGAACATTGAATGACATCAGATCTAAAATGTTATTCCTTCATTTAGCACTGATTTAAAAAGTGGCAGATAAAATTTCAGATTGGCAGACAAAAAAAATACTATACTGCAGGAAGTGAAAAAAGTTAATTTCAAACCCTGCATACATACATATACTGTATATGTGTATATATATATATATATATATATATATATATATATATATGTTTATATATATATACATATACATATACATATACATATATACATATATATATATATATATATATATATATATACATATACATATACATATACATATACATATACATATACTGTATTTTGTGTAACCACCAACAACAGCAAAAAAATCTATAATATAAGTGGATTTATATACAAATTATATTCATAGATGCCCTATATAGGCTAGCCTGTGATCCTGAAGAAGGACAGCTGCAGGGGAGAGAGCACCAGAGAGGAAATGTTGAACCTCCTGTGAACGCCTTGTGAACCTCTCCCTGTTCAGCTTGATGTTACCTAGCAACCAGGGTCTGAAATTAATTTAGAATTGTAAACACTAGGGCTGTGTATTGGCAAGAATCTGGCGATACGATACGTATCATGATCATAGGCGGCGCCAGGGTGGGGCTTGGTTAGGCTATAGCCCCACCAAGAATTGTGTTAGCCCTACCATAAGCCAACCAAGAAAAAGAAAAAAGAAAAGTGCGGAGTCCAACAACGCCACTGCGGCGCGTACGTCACTCATGTGAGCGCGCGCGCTTTTCAGACAGACAGTAGTAACAACCTGGCTCTAGTAATTAGCGTGATACCCGAAACAGCAACTTGGCCCTGTTGTCAATCAATAAACAGAGGACAAAGACTTTGGATGTCCAGCACATCATCGACAACTTTGCCTCCAGCCACAAAAACCGGAGGATTGTGCTCATGTGAAAATCAGCCTGGTCAGTCTAATATTGTATATTGTTTTAATGACTTTGTTAAGCGTTGTGCGTTTTGCCTCCTTGCTGCGGTCTTGTTGCCTGCATATTTAATTTGTTGGAGATGTGTTTACACTGTTGGCTGTTGTGTGGAAGACTATATATGGCTTTAGGACAACTAGAGAAAATGTGTGGTGTTGAATTGGGTGATCTGTGTATTAAAGTTTGCCTTATGGCCCCTCTGATCATATATTGGTCTCATCGCCTCCTATCTATGCCTTATTTTCACTCCGATCCACCTGCTGTGCTGTTAACGTAACTATTAGCGTCTCTCTCTCCCTCTCTGTGTGTGCGTGCGTGTTTCTAGCTGTGGTGGGAGGGTGTTGTTTTATTAAATGTATATTCACATTGAAATTCTGGCATTTATTTGAGCCCCGCCACCATATGGGTTAGCCCCACCGTAGTTGAACCAGAAAAAATACTCTGGCGCCGCCACTGATCATGATACAGGGGTTACGATCCAATATATTGCAATATATTGTGGTACTGTAAGCAAGGCAATGTATTGCGTTTTTAAAAAAAATCTAATTTTAGGAAAATTGTCATAGTACACAGTACACACAACCATATGCATAAAATCTGAGTAAAAATGTTTTTTTTTTATGCAATCAGGACAGTGGGATCTGAATTTTCCACACACCTACAGGCAATTTAGAGTCAACAATTAACCTAACCTGCATGTCTTTGGACTGTGGGGGGAAGCCAGAGCACACGGAGAAAACCCACGCGAATATGCACATTACAATCATGAAACGTGTAATTTGACAGGTATTATGCATTGACGTAATGAGAGAGCTGTATTTGGTGCCGCCACTCAGTCTTGCTATATATATTATATATATATAGCACTCTTTGTGTCAAGATACAGATTTACAGTATGTGAACTTCACTAAAAACGTCAGCGAAACTAAAACATTTCAACAGCATGTACCTTTTTAGTCTAACTGAAACTTCAACATGTTTGCAGATTTTGAATATTTCTTACCTTTTTCCAGATAATGCAGAAGTCTGAAGTCTTGTGAACATGTCATGCACTCAGTATTTGTGACCGGTAACTATGTACTGAAACCTGACAGGTGGTTAATATAGCCACATGCCACACCCACAGTAGGTGGGTGGATTTACATGTAGCATCATCAAGGTCACATTTGTACTGGGAAATACAATTCTTCCGGTGGTAGACAAGCACTGTTTGAAAGCACAATTGTCTTATATCAACCGCTTATTATCATGCCTGTATTCATTTAATGTGTGTCTGAGTTCTTATATAGAGGTGCAGTATTGGCCTTGATGCCTCAGCATATTATCACAGTGTAACTGCTAAATGTGAGAAGCTGTGCATAATCAACAAGGCACACATAACTCTGTGTACCGAGCATATCAGAATATATACCAAAAATATATTAAAACACAGCTGTGGACTCTGAGGGTAGAGCAGGTCGTCCACCAATCGGAAAGTCGGTGGTTCGATCCCCGGCCGCTCCGGGTCACATGTGAATAGGTGAATGCTGACAATAGTGTAAAGCGCTTTGAGTGGTCGGAAGACTAGAAAAGCGCTGTATAAATGCAAGTCCATTTACCATTTACTAAGGTGGCTTTCATATCTGTATAAATAAGTGCCTATGAGTAAGACACATTGCTCTCACAGTCCGAAACTCTGTTGAGGATTGCCCGCTTACAAGTGTGAAAATAAAACTCAGAAAAACAGACAGACACCCTGTTTGTGAGCGTTTAATACAGAAATTTCTACATTTGCTACCTTCTTGTGAGTGAAATCTTGTATTGAGGATGACAAAATGGGAGGTAATAAGACTTGGTATTGTCGGGTTATTTTCTTGCAGGAGTATCGTTTCATTTGAAATGCGAGCACTTCCAGTAAAGGGTAAGATTTGATCTATGAAATGTTGTTTTAATGATTATTATAATGCCCTTTCAGTTTAGTTTCCTCTAATCTTAAACCTAACAATGCATCCCTTCACTAACAGTTCATTCCTTTGGTGATTTAACCTGTTTGTCAGGTTTCAACAGCGTTAGATTAAATCTCAACAACACGATCCCTTCACTAACAGTTCATTCCTTTGGTGATTTAACCTGTTTGTCAGGTTTCAACAGCGTTAGATTAAATCTCAACAACACGATAAAATCAACAGTTGTACTGGACATGTACACGGTTGCTGTGCAGCTGTCAGTTTGCAATGCTGGAGGACATATTCAGATCCCTTACTTAAGTATAAGTACTAATACCACACTGTTTAAATACTCCATTACAAGTCCATTACAGTTACTTAATCAAAGTATCTATGAACAATCAGGAAAATGCACTTAGTGTAAGACTTATGACTTATGTTATTATTATTACTTATTATATTATAATTATCCATGCATGAATGTGTAAAGAGAATTCACTGTTGCAGCTGGTTGAGGTTATTTTTTAACTATTTTATGTGAGTCTAATAATTATTTTCAAGATTAATCTGCTTATTATTATGTTTGGTCTGTAAAAAAATGAGAGAAATGCCCATCACAATTACCCTAAAGTTTAAAGTGACACCTTCATAATGCTTGTTTTGTCAGTACAATAGTTTTGTAAGTGTAATTATTAAAATAATTACATTTCAGAAGCTGAAAACACAAAATGTTTGCCATTTTTTGCATAAAAAATGACTTTAAAATTAGTGTCTGAGCACTTGTACTGTAGCACTGAATACCCTTTTATTTATCTTAAAAGGGATACACTCCCAATTTTGGATAACATCTTCATCCTACAGGGTTTGAATGCACTCAATATAAGTCGCTTTGGACAAAAGCATATGCCAAATGTCATAATAATATAATAAACACATAGCAAGAATCTATAATATAAGTGGATTTATATACAAATTATATTCATAGATGCCCTATATAGGCTAGCCTGTGATCCTGAAGAAGGACAGCTGCAGGGGAGAGAGCAGCAGAGAGGAAATGTTAAACCTCCTGTGAACGCCTTGTGAACCTCTCCCTGTTCAGCTTGATGTTACCTAGCAACCAGGGTCTGAAATTAAGTTTTTTCCTCACGTGCCACTGTGGCAGGAGACTGAACATTTCTACTGGCCACACAATTCTTTTGTCTGCCACTTCTGAAATCTATGTAGAATGCTTTAGAATTGTAAACACTAGGGCTGTGTATTGGCAAGAATCTGGCGATACGATACGTATCATGATACAGGGGTTACGATCCAATATATTGCAATATATTGTGGTACTGTAAGCAAGGCAATGTATTGCGTTTTTGAAAAAAATCTAATTTTAGGAAAATTGTCATAGCACACACAACCATATGCATAAAATCTGAGTAAAAATGTTTTTTTTTTATGCAATCAGAACAGTGGGATCTGAATTTTCCACACACCTACAGGCAATTTAGAGTCAACAATTAACCTAACCTGCATGTCTTTGGACTGTGGGGGGAAGCCAGAGCACACGGAGAAAACCCACGCGAATTATGCACAATACAATCATGAAACGTGTAATTTGACAGGTATTATGCATTGATGTAATGAGAGAGCTGTATTTGGTGCCGCCACTCAGTCTTGCTATATATATTATATATATATAGCACTCTTTGTGTCAAGATACAGATTTACAGTATGTGAACTTCACTAAAAACGTCAGCGAAACTAAAACATTTCAACAGCATGTACCTTTTTAGTCTAACTGAAACTTCAACATGTTTGCAGATTTTGAATATTTCTTACCTTTTTCCAGATAATGCAGAAGTCTCTGAAGTCTTGTGAACATGTCATGCACTCAGTATTTGTGACCGGGAACTATGTACTGAAACCTGACAGGTGGTTAATATAGCCACATGCCACACCCACAGTAGGTGGGTGGATTTACATGTAGCATCATCAAGGTCACATTTGTACTGGGAAATACAATTCTTACGGTGGTAGAAAAGCACTGTTTGAAAGCACAATTGTCTTATATCAACCGCTTATTATCATGCCTGTATTCATTTAATGTGTGTCTGAGTTCTTATATAGAGGTGCAGTATTGGCCTTGATGCCTCAGCATATTATCACAGTGTAACTGCTAAATGTGAGAAGCTGTGCATAATCAACAAGGCATACATAACTCTGTACCGAGCATATCAGAATATATACCAAAAATATATTAAAACACAGCTGTGGACTCTGAGGGTAGAGCAGGTCGTCCACCAATCGGAAAGTCGGTGGTTCGATCCCCGACCGCTCCGGGTCACATGTCGCATAGCCATCGGTGTGTGAATTAGTATTTACATTACCTTGAATGGCTTGCCTCTGCCATTAGTGTATGAATGTGTGTGTGAATAGGTGAATGCTGACATGTAGTGTAAAGCGCTTTGAGTGGTCGAAAACAAGAAAAGCGCTGTATAAATGCAAGTCCATTTACTAAGGTGGCTTTCATATCTGTATAAATAAGTGCCTATGAGTAAGAGACATTGCTCTCACAGTCCGAAACTCTGTTTAGGATTGCCCGCTTACAAGTGTGACAATAAAACTCAGAAAATCAGAAAGACACTCTGTTTGTGAGCCTTTAATACAGAAATTTCCACATTTGCTACCTTCTTGTGAGTGAAATCTTGTATTGAGGATGACAAAATGTGAGGTAATAAGACTTTTGGTATTGTCGGGTTAGTTTCTTGCAGGAGTCACACCCTTTACTGGAAGTGCTTGCATTTTTTCATTTGAAATGCAAGCACTTCCAGTAAAGGGTCTGATTTGATCTATGAAATGTTGTTTTAATGGTTATTGTAAGCACTTTCAGTTTAGTTTCCTGTAATCTTAAACCTAACAATGCATCCCTTCACTAACAGTTCATTCCTTTGGTGATTTAAACCTGTTTGTCAGGTTTCAACAGCGTTAGATTAAATCTCAACAACACGATAAAATCAACAGTTGTACTGGACATGTACACGGTTGCTGTGCAGCTGTCAGTTTGCAATGCTGGAGGAAATATTCAGATCCCTTACTTAAGTATAAGTACTAATACCACACTGTATAAATACTCCATTACAAGTCCATTACAGTTACTTAATCAAAGTATCTATGAACAATCAGGAAAATGCACTTAGTGTAAGACTTATGACTTATGTTATTATTATTACTTATTATATTATAATTATCCATGCATGAATGTGTAAAGAGAATTCACTGTTGCAGCTGGTTGAGATTATTTTTTAACTATTTTATGTGAGTCTAATAATTATTTTCAAGATTAATCTGCTTATTATTATGTTTGGTCTGTAAAAAAATGAGAGAAATGCCCATCACAATTACCCTAAAGTTTAAAGTGACACCTTCATAATGCTTGTTTTGTCAGTACAATAGTTTTGTAAGTGTAATTATTAAAATAATTACATTTCAGAAGCTGAAAACACAAAATGTTTGCCATTTTTTGCATAAAAAATGACTTTAAAATTAGTGTCTGAGCACTTGTACCCTGAATACCCTTTTATTTATCTTAAAAGGGATACACTCCCAATTTTGGATAACATCTTCATCCTACAGGGTTTGAATGCACTCAATATAAGTCGCTTTGGACAAAAGCATATGCCAAATGAATGTCATAATAATATAATAAAAAATAATAGTAGTGGAGTAAAAAGTACTCTGAAATGTAGTGGAGTAGTATGGAGAACAGAACCTGCCAAAATCAAAAATAAATGAATAAATATATAAATGAGTTGATAAATAAATATGTCATTAAAGTGACAGTAGGCAGTATATTATACAAAAATTCCATAATAACCTTTCAGCATATTGTAATTCAAGTGTTCTGAGAGATAACTAGACATCTGCACCTCATCATTGCTTTGTTTTCAGGCTTTAGAAAATCTAGCCTGTGACGGCAGATTTTGACCAATCAAAGGTCATTTCAGAGAGAGAGAGAGCGTTCCTATTGGCTGTGCTCCGGTCATGCGACGGAACTTGGCGTTCCTTAACTGATTTTACAATGACGGCCGTGTCACAAACTTCTCATTTTACAGCTAAACCGTGCACTACAAGATGATTCTGAAAACACTTTAGGTGAGAAATAGGCATTAACGTAACAGAATAGGCAGATCAGCTCTTACTGCTTGTTTTCCTCCGGTAAGTGAAATCTTTCAGATGCCGTTAGGAGCACCGGGGGACACCAGAGGACACAGAAGCACAAGATTTTTTCAGGTTACCTGTTTCATGTACTACTGTCACGATATATTATAAAAATAACTTTTTTTAAATCATATTTGCTCCAATCTCGCCTACTTCAGCTTTAAATGTAGCAGAAATAATATTAAAAATAAACGTAGCTATTAATGAATTGATAAAATGTGACATAAATTGATATTTCTGTTTCAATTTGCTTCTTTATTTATTTATCTTTGTAATAATTCCCTTATTTATTTACTCTTCTTTCTTTCTATTTAATTTTCCTTTCATTTTTCAATTTAATTTTCTTTGCATATATATTTTATTTATTTATTTTTGCATAATTATTATTATTTTATATTTATTTTTAAATGTATGTATTTCTTTATGTATTTATGCATTTATTTATTTATTTATTTCTGCATGATTTTCCCTTAGCATTTCACCCCTTATTTATTTCCCCAAACTTATTTATTTCTGTATTATTTTCTTTATACATTCCTTTACATGCTAGCCAGCTAACTGCACTCCAGTCTTCATCCCCAGCTCCGTACACAAATAAAATGGAAAATTAAACAGAAAAGTAAATAAATGAGGGAATTAATACAAAGATAAATTGTCGTGTTTGGCCTAGAACAATGGACTTAAAAACCCCCACTAAATACCACCGGGTTATTTAGGGTTCCTTTACCCCCTTTACCCCTATTTTACTTTTACTAGGCGGGTAACAAGAAACCTAGCTGATTCCCACGAACTGTGTTCGTGCACCAACTAATGGGGCCAAGGCGGCTGGTATTGTCCTCCCTCGTGTTACCTGGTAGAACTCGAAATACGGGCTCCGGCAAGGCCGACAATTGAGGGGTTCCCTGTGTTCCTGTGGACTCTTAGTGATGACTCAAAAGAGGGTAACTCAACCTGATAGCCTTTTTAGGAGAGAAATGGTCCTCGATCACCACCCTAAGAGACACGACCGCTTGTCTAGGATTTTATCAAAAGTTTAGAGTGGAAGTGTCCTCCTGAAGAACCACCTTCAACCTCTTCTAATAAGAGCGCTGAGAGACGATGAGACAGAATTATATAAGCTCCTATTAGGTCTTGGCTATTTTACTACTGATCCTTATTATTATCCTTTTTGTTAGGCGTTCTTACACGTTCTTCCCAGAATACCCCAGCGTAGCCACAAGCTCCCCCAGAAAACAAGATTTAAGATTTCTCGTACAACTGGGATCTCCACTTAATGGAGAGGGGGTCTTACCTTAAGACGGTTGGAGGAGGACCAGACAGCCAAAGGAGATGAGGAGAGGGAGGAATTGTCTTTTAGATTCAATTTATTTGAGCACAATTATAACTGGTTACAGTAAATCTATCCTAACAAGTTTCTAAGACACAGCCGTGTCCAGAAATAGAATTACAGGGCGTAAAAAATTAGCGGTCTTCTTCCTTCCCGTCCGGGCTGGAGCTCTTCTGGTTTGTCTTTTTGTCTCTCTGTCTCTTGATTCAGCATTTATACAAACAGGGACATCTTGAACAATAACAAACTCTATAAGGTTGTCAGATTCACAGAGGTTGGCACATTATATCCGGAAAACTGGTAGGAAGCCCATACACGGTGTCTTTTATGACGCACATTGTCCAGAGGAAGCTCATAATATAGATTTATTATGTTATGTATTCTCTACAGAATGTGTATGCCTGTCTCTGCTGAAGTTAAGGGTTATATCACCAGCAGTCACAGATAAAAATGGCCTGTAACCGTACATACATCCTGTGGAGGAATCCCCTCTCTACTTCCCTTCTTGTGGCAGACACTATGACAGATATGAGGAGAGAAAAGGAGAAAATGCAACCACAATATCCAACACAAAATGCATAAGTACTAATACCACACTGTATAAATACTCCATTACAAGTCCATTACAGTTACTTAATCAAAGTATCTATGAACAATCAGGAAAATGCACTTAGTGTAAGACTTATGACTTATGTTATTATTATTACTTATTATATTATAATTATCCATGCATGAATGTGTAAAGAGAATTCACTGTTGCAGCTGGTTGAGGTTATTTTTTAACTATTTTATGTGAGTCTAATAATTATTTTCAAGATTAATCTGCTTATTATTATGTTTGGTCTGTAAAAAAATGAGAGAAATGCCCATCACAATTACCCTAAAGTTTAAAGTGACACCTTCATAATGCTTGTTTTGTCAGTACAATAGTTTTGTAAGTGTAATTATTAAAATAATTACATTTCAGAAGCTGAAAACACAAAATGTTTGCCATTTTTTGCATAAAAAATGACTTTAAAATTAGTGTCTGAGCACTTGTACTGTAGCACTGAATACCCTTTTATTTATCTTAAAAGGGATACACTCCCAATTTTGGATAACATCTTCATCCTACAGGGTTTGAATGCACTCAATATAAGTCGCTTTGGACAAAAGCATATGCCAAATGTCATAATAATATAATAAAAAATAATAGTAGTGGAATAAAAAGTACTCTGAAATGTAGTGGAGTAGTATGGAGAACAGAACCTGCCAAAATCAAAAATAAATGAATAAATATATAAATGAGTTGATAAATAAATATGTCATTAAAGTGACAGTAGGCAGTATATTATACAAAAATTCCATAATAACCTTTCAGCATATTGTAATTCAAGTGTTCTGAGAGATAACTAGACTTCTGCACCTCATCATTGCTTTGTTTTCAGGCTTTAGAAAATCTAGCCTGTGACGGCAGATTTTGACCAATCAAAGGTCATTTCAGAGAGAGAGAGAGCGTTCCTATTGGCTGTGCTCCGGTCATGCGACGGAACTTGACGTTCCTTAACTGATTTTACAATGACGGCCGTTTCACAAACTTCTCATTTTACAGCTAAACCGTGCACTACAAGATGATTCTGAAAACACTTGAGGTGAGAAATAGGCATTAACGTAACAGAATAGGCAGATCAGCTCTTACTGCTTGTTTTCCTCCGGTAAGTGAAATCTTTCAGATGCCGTTAGGAGCACCGGGGGACACCAGAGGACACAGAAGCACAAGATTTTTTCAGGTTACCTGTTTCATGTACTACTGTCACGATATATTATAAAAATAACTTTTTTTAAATCATATTTGCTCCAATCTCGCCTACTTCAGCTTTAAATGTAGCAGAAATAATATTAAAAATAAACGTAGCTATTAATGAATTGATAAAATGTGACATAAATTGATATTTCTGTTTCAATTTGCTTCTTTATTTATTTATCTTTGTATTAATTCCCTCATTTATTTACTCTTCTTTCTTTCTATTTAATTTTCCTTTCATTTTTTAATTAAATTTTCTTTGCATATATGTTTTATTTATTTATTTTTGCATAATTATTATTATTTTATATTTATTTTTAAATGTATGTATTTCTTTATGTATTTATGCATTTATTTATTTATTTCTGCATGATTTTCCCTTAGCATTTCACCCCTTATTTATTTCCCCAAACTTATTTATTTCTGTATTCTTTTCTTTATACATTCCTTTACATGCTAGCCAGCTAACTGCACTCCAGTCTTCATCCCCAGCTCCGTACACAAATAAAATGGAAAATTAAACAGAAAAGTAAATAAATGAGGGAATTAATACAAAGATAAATTGCTGTGTTTGGCCTAGAACCTTGGACTTAAAAATCCCCACTAAATGCCACCGGGTTATTTAGGGTTCCTTTACCCCCTTTACCCCTATTTTACTTAGGCTGCCCTTGGAGGTGGGTAACAAGAAACCTAGCTGACCCCTACGAACTGTGTTTGTGCACCGACTAATGGGGCCAAGGCGGGTGGTATGGTCCTCCCTCGTGTTACCTGGTAGAACTCAAAATACGGGCTCCCAGGCCGAGAATTGAGGGGTTCCCTGTGTTCCTGTGGAAACCCTACTTGTGGCACAAGGATTTTATCAAGAGTTTAGAGTAGAAGTGGCGTCCTGAAGAACCACCTTCAACCTCTTCTAATAAGAGCGCTGAGAGACGATGAGACAGAATTATATAAGCTCCTATTAGGTCTTGGCTATCTTATTTTACTACTGATCCTTATTACCTGGGCAGTTAGGCGTTCTTACACGTTCTTCCCAGAATACCCCAGCGTAGCCACAAGCTCCCCCAGAAAACAAGATTTAAGATTTCTCGTACAACTGGGATCTCCACTTAATGGAGAGGGGGTCTTACCTTAAGACGGTTGGAGGAGGACCAGACAGCCAAAGGAGATGAGGAGAGGGAGGAATTGTCTTTTAGATTCAATTTATTTGAGCACAATTATAACTGGTTACAGTAAATCTATCCTAACAAGTTTCTAAGACACAGCCGTGTCCAGAAATAGAATTACAGGGCGTAAAAAATTAGCGGTCTTCTTCCTTCCCGTCCGGGCTGGAGCTCTTCTGGTTTGTCTTTTTGTCTCTCTGTCTCTTGATTCAGCATTTATACAAACAGGGACATCTTGAACAATAACAAACTCTATAAGGTTGTCAGATTCACAGAGGTTGGCACATTATATCCGGAAAACTGGTAGGAAGCCCATACACAGTGTCTTTTATGACGCACATTGTCCAGAGGAAGCTCATAATATAGATTTATTAAGTTATGTATTCTCTACAGAATGTGTATGCCTGTCTCTGCTGAAGTTAAGGGTTATATCACCAGCAGTCACAGATAAAAAGGGCCTGTAACCGTACATACATCCTGTGGAGGAATCCCCTCTCTACTTCCCTTCTTGTGGCAGACACTATGACAGATATGAGGAGAGAAAAGGAGAAAATGCAACCACAATATCCAACACAAAATGCATAAGGCATAATAAAACACAAGTTTATAAAGTTAAATAACCTACTGATTATTCCTGAAAAGCACGTGATGCATAAAACACACTTGTTTTATGAATGCTGCATAAGCATAATGGGTACACGAGTATAAGGCACATGAGCATTTAAAGCTTATTAATGATTACATGATTCTGAGTCTAAATATCTAAACATATTGATATTGTCACTCAGTAAAAGCTACTACCCAAGCATCTGTATGGCTCTGATATAGTGAGCTCTGATAAAGAGGGAGAAGATTACATTTCAGAACCCTCAACAAAATATAGAAGCAAATTAAAACGTTAATATCAATTTATGTCACATTTTAATCAATTAATTAATGGCTACATTTATTTTTCATATTAGGTTTTGCTACATTTAATGATATATTTATCGAGTCATTTATTTATTTATTGATTGATTTTTTATTTTGACAGGTTCCGTCGTCCATAGAGTAGAAGTAGAAAGTAGCATGAAAAGAAAATATTCAAGTAAAGTACAAATACCTGCAATTTATCAATACAGTACTTGAGTAACAGTCCAAATAAACTGTTATTTTTCTTCTTCAAGATGATATCTTCGTATTTTGTAACCTCTCGACAATCTTTGAAAGAAAGCAACTTCACACAGTATAGGTTAGCAAATATATTTTAATATATAATATTTATATTTATTTTAGCACAATGACAATGGCATAATTTCAGTTCAGTCTCATTTAAATCATGACAAAAAGCCACACCTTTATATTTGTTTGAATAATACCTCATATCATATTATGTTGCACTCGTTGCAAAATAAATCCTGAAGTACTTCTTGCCCCATGGGAGGAAAACCTTAGCAGAAGTTTCTAACAGCATTGAGCCCACGGCATCCAACGGGGTCATGTTATGAGCTCTATGCGAAAATGTAGAAATGGATGTAATGACGCACGTCACTGCACAGTGTCACATCCCCCAAAAACCGGTTTCTTTGTCACTGAGACAGAACTGTATCACTTCATTGTCTCAAACGAAATTCAACTGCCAAGAGCAATAAATCTTTACTAACATGATGGAAAAAACAACAACACACCTGTCACTTGCTACACCATTTGAGAACGAAGCACATTACAAAATAACAAGCAGAATACGAGAGAAAACATCCCACCGACTCTCAAGGCAGTGACACACAGGGCAACTCAAGAATTTAAATCAGCAATTTTACTTAAATCAAAATGATGTTTTTCAAGCTTGTTCTGAATGCTGCCCATCTGCACTAATGGGAAAAAAAAGCTGTCAACAGTGGAGTTAGCAGCTGAAAAATGAAGAGTTTCAATTCAAAACCTGCAGATGCATTTTGGGAAAATCTCTGCTACTGGGAGGTTAGTGTTTCAAAATCACAGATGTGTCCACCCTCAAAGGTATTGAGATATTTTGTATAATACTAACACATTATTAGACTTTTCAAGTCCTGTCTGACACCTCTGTAAAAACCTCCTCTAACCTGCAACTTCTCCAATGCTGAGTCAAATTATTAGATGCCTATAAAACTTAAATCACACCACAGGAATGTTTTTCAGTTAAACCTCCAGTCACAAAGATCAGATTACACCTCAAAATAGCCTCTATTGCCCACTACTGCAAAAACACACACTTCAGAAAATCTCTGATCGAGCCACAATGTGACCGTCTGCAATAAAGATTGTTCACTACAAACCTCACGAGACGCTGCTAAAAGTCAAACATGGCATGATTTCAAGTCCATCCACCCCAGCAGTTGGCACTTTTACCTACAATGTGAAAGCGTGTTGTTTTTTTGTGCATAAATGTAAACTTTATTTGTCAAAATGATAAGAAAAACAGCTCTAGATTAATGTAAGTAGGTGTGGTTAAAAAGCTTGTGCACAATATTCAGGAACACTGTCCCTGTGACGGTTAAAAGGTGCAAAGGAAAACATGAAAACGTTGCAGCACAACTTCATACTATGTGACTCTGACCGGACATTCAGCATTCCTAACATTAACACACCTTATGATCGCATCTCACCATTTTACAGCAATCTTGTGCAAGATCTGCCACATTCAAAGTGATACTAACCAGATGCAAGGGTGTGACGTCTTGTACTCACACCAGAGATGTTTATCAAACCTACATATTTCTCTCTGCTCACACCTCAAACAACTACAACCCTGCATACTATTCTTCACTACTTACACAACTCTACCCAGCACTGATACTCATATAATTAGGCCTACCTCTTCACTCTGTCAATTCAACCATTTGCCCTTTAACCATTCACTGACACCTTACTTTAAAAATAGCGAATAAAACAATGGAGCCTCAAGTGTTCAATATTGAATAAACATTATGAAATAAAAAACAACATGCATACATTGTGTAAAATATATGAATGAACCAATAAATTGTGAAGTAATTTAAGAAATGTATTTAAGCCCAACTACATTATTGTTAAATGTTATTTCATCATTCTTATTTTCATATTAAGAAAGGTTTACTTGATTTGTATTTCAAAATGCCCTTTCAGCCAATCACATGCCCCCAGCTTCTCCTTACCTAGATATCTAGTGGCTGAATGTTAACAATGTTATCAATACTACCTTTAACAACAATTGCTCAATTGATAATTTTACACAATCTATTCATGTGACTATGTACTTTTAGAAATACTTATTTTTCCATTTAATATTGAACATTTTGGTGCTTGAGGGTTATCAATGTTGTTTATCTTGTTTTTTTCATAGTCAGTGGGTTGTCTTTTTTTTTTTTAAGTGAGTAGAATGAGACAATATTTTTCATGAAAACACTGCTAACGATCTGGTAATAAAGACAGGGTTCAACATTTCTTGAACTTTCTATACGCACCTAGCCCAACATTTTAAGACGCTATAGCCTACTCTTTAAATTTCCTGCTCTTGGTGCAATGTGCAAGTGACAACATGTCTCGTACGAACAAAATGGCAGATTATGACTTTGTGACTGCTTTTATCTTTTGTCATGATTTGGAAACTCTCTGAATAAATCATTTTACGAGCAGTGACCACGACACATCTGATCAAATACGACACAGTAAAACATAATATGTTACATATCAGTAAATACAATGAAATGAATATCACTTTTTTTTTTCCTTTTTCTTTTGTAAAATCGTCAACCAAAGCTGAAACAGCAAAACAGGAATGAAGAATAACATGAATTATAAAAGTATTGATGCATGGTCTGCTTAACATTAGATAAGCAACATGTTTTCCTCACCTTGATTTGTTTCCAGTTAGTAAAACAAAATCAGGACAACAAAACAACAATATATAGGCATTAAATAAATTAATCAAGTTCAAAACAAACACAGTGATATATATTCAAAATACATATTTACAACCGAATAAAATGAAAAAAAAACCCACAGTCTTATCCTTAAGGGAAAATTATACTATTGTTTGAATGAATTTTAATTGACGGTTAGCATTACATGCTGAATAACTTCACACAATATCTGCCTCTTCATTTCCTACTTCATCTATACTCATGTATTGGTTATAATCAGGTATTCACCCTAAATACATATATATATTTTAGTAGAATTATACTTTTGCAGCATTTACTAAGTTGATATGTACTTGGTACATGGAAATCCAAATTTGACATCATTTGCGACTGATATGTTGATATATTATGTGCCGATTGGCTACCAAAGAAAACGCTAAGCAATGCCAAACATATAATCCACCTGGTGATGAAGTCAGAGGGGCTGTGCCACGGTTACCAAGGTGACACTGAGGGGGGTTGACTTTAGGGGAGTAGGTAACAGGAAGTGGATGTGAAAAACATAAAAATAATTGGGAAGGGTGCAGCACAGCCACATTTCGATGCTGACAGAAAATTTAACACTCCAGTGAATACACTGCTAACCAGGAGCATCAAGAGCATCACATAGTTGGATTTGTTTTCTTTTTTGAGGTTTACAGATATTGCATGGACAAACTAGCCTACGGACAAACTACCACGCAATTGTTAACATGAGTCCATTGTCTACTGAAATTCTGAGAGAGAGAAAAAAAATAAAAGTCACTTGGTCACATACATCTAAATTCACAAGTTGCTATTAAAAAAGCACTTCAAATAAAAGACAAGAAAAAATAAAAAAATGGCCCAAATCCTCCCTTGCTGAAATTTTGTACAATAATGGAAACATGCTAAGATCTGGAAAGAAAACCTGCCTTTTGGTTTGTAAAGTCACCAAAGCTCTTCATTGTGTGGAATTCATTTATGGCCAATAATCAAATGCATTTTAATGCTGGGAAAGACCATTACCCACAGGTCATAGCAGTAAGTACAACTGCCTCCCTTTGCCTGACAATATGCTCTCAGTTCAGCTCTGTTATAAATGCAGTGGTCCCACTTTGTGTTCACTAGGCTCAAGCTACAGGAGGGCAGCTACCGCTTCACTTGGGGTCAGGCCTAGCGAGGGCTAGTCTGGACGCTGAAGGGAAAATCCACCCAGAAATACATCTAACACTTATATATTATTATCAGTGCGTATACCTGGATATATTTTGTGATGAAGTGTTGCATTCTACAGTTTTTGGTTAGACTTTTGTAAACACCTACGTTAGTTTCTCCCCATATGACTGTTAAAAGTTGGTGCAAAACTACAAAAACAGAGTTTAAAAGAAGCCCTTTCTCTTTGATTCTAAGGGACAAAAACATAAGGGTTGATGCTGTGGAAGAATAGAACAAAAATGTTAAAAACTAAGATGTGGCTTCACATATAAACAGGACTAAGAGTTAGAGAGCTGGTGGCACAGTGGTGCTTCCAGCTAAATGCTAATGTCAGCATGCTAACATGCTGATATAGCAGGTATAATGTTTACCATGTTCACCGTCTTAGCGTAGTGTGTTAGCATGCTAACATTTCTTACTTTGAGCTAAACATGAAGTACAGCTTAGGCTTATGGGAATGTCATTAATTTTGCAAGTATTTGGTCATAAACCAAAGTATTGGATAAATATTAATTTTGACCTGATGGTGGCGCTAGATGAAAAGTCAGGGGAATCATTAGAGTTATTATAATTCATCCTGAGTGGACAATGAATCTTCAAAATTCATAGCAATCCACCCAATAGTTGTTGAGACATTTTACACTGAACAACAAACGTCAACCTGATGGTGGCGCTAGAGGAAAGGTCAGAGGAACACCAAAATAATCAGCATTCATCGTTTGGTGACCATGAATGGGTGTACCAAAGTTCGTGGCAATCAATCAAATACTTGTTGAGATATTTCAGTTGTGAAGGAATTCACCTTCATATTTGGTCTTAGTTAATATTAAGTCTTAGTTTGGCTTATAATATTTATGAGTAGCCTAAGGCAATAGTTCAATGGCTAGCTGGGAAGATACTGATAAAGTATGGTGGTTGCCCTAGCAACCCAAGTCATTCACAGACCCTATGCTGATAGGTAAACAGTCAAAAGCAGCCAGCCTCCTTTCCTGGAAAGGATGACAGACTATACAGGTTAACGACGGTTTATGTTTATGATTTGGTACCCAATTAGATCTTTACATGTACGGCTTGATGATGTTGCCCCATGTAGAATATCCTGAATATCCTTATTTGGGCAGGTAGTCAGTTCTGTAAGGGGTGAAGATTCCCTGCAAGGATGATAATCTCCAGAATTGGGCTGGAACTACACTGTCTCCACTTGTATCGCTCCGCTCTATTCTCCTTGGCCCAAGCTTCATTAAATATTTCTGCTTAAGAGAGCAGTGTATAGGATCTGGCTGTATCTAGCAGTGAGGTTGCAGATTGCAACCAACTGAAGCCTCTCCCGTGTGCCAATAATAGTAATAATAGTAATATAAAGAACTACGGTAAACAAAAACGTGAATGGCCCTATCTAGAGCCAGTTGTTGTAAGAGTAGCGTAGTTCATTTAGAGCAGAGCCAGTGTGTGTGTGTACGTGGGAAGTGAGTCGTGAAGCAAGAGAGAGAGAATCAAATTCAAAGCATATATAACAGTGTTAAAGTATTTAAGGGTGGACTATTCCTTTAACAGTACAATAAAAAGTTTGATCTGGCCTAGATTAACTCAATGTTTTATGCAAAGAAACCACTGTTTGTAAACTATTAAACCTCCTCACACAATTGCAGGCATTAAAGGACTATTGAATGTTTGTTAGTTTAAGACTTTGCTTGCAAAAGAGTAGAATGGGAGTTCTACAGTATAGTTGGTCTGACAAGTATTTTCCCCCAGTTTTAAACAATGAACATTGGGTAACAAGAATTCATTTTCTTTCCCGAAACTTTCCTCTTATCGAGTGCCACCCAGCACATCCGTCATGCAGATTCAGCACAAGAATATCAGGATCTTGTCAAACACCCTGACGTGTCACAATTAAATACTTCAGTTCTTTAGATTACGCGATTTGTTGGGAGGATATGTTACAATGCAGTTTTCCTACAGACGTAAATGCATAGGATACAAATCAGTCCAACACTACGATATACAGAGAGCAATACAAAAAAAAAAAAAACAGATCACGGAAACTGTGATCGAAGTAAAAGTCTTGGTCGTTGGCACTGGGGTTGGAGTGGAGCGTGGTGGCGAGGGAAAGAAAGTAGGGAGGTAGCGGGGCTGGGAATAATGACTAGTCATACACTGATAGATTTTTATGTTGGTTCATTTTTTTTTTTTTATCCTACAGCTTTGATAACAACAAAAACGGGGGCAGAAATAGACCAACAGACATTCTGTACACACTGAAGTCCTTAGCAAATTTCAGAATAAAAGCACTCTCTTTAAAAGCGAGAGCCGTTTTGATCACGTGCGTCTGCCTCCGCTTCACACGCACAATCTCTCACAGTAGTGAAAAACTTCGGGGTAAACACAAAGTCAGCTAAGGCTTCGACGCGGGGGAAAAAAGAGACACAGTGTTCAAAAGAGCAGTTATTATAGTTTAGTTTCAACAGTCTTGCTAGCTATTATGTTGGTGCATGGCGGGAATGGCATAGTCAGCGGGTTATGAGCCGTTGTGTTCATTAGAGATCCTTGTCACTATCTACTTTATGTACAGTTTATTAAAGGACATGTTTTATGATCACATGCCATGTTTGCTTTCGGACATTTTCTCCTTTCTGTCTGTATTTTCGCCTCTTTCATTCAGTGAAAAACCACAAGCTGGTCAGTTATTTTCAGTGCAACAAATGAGATGGCGACAGACGGGTGAAATAAAGTTTAGTGTTTGTCTCATTATGTGTCAAGCAACACAACATTTCCACTCAGTAAATATAATATCCGATATGATCTCTCAAAATAATCTTTTGTATCCTCTAATGTAATTTTAGTGCTCGGTAAGTGTTTTTCATCTAAATAGTTTCAGATTAGATAAAATCAAGTGTCAAAACCAGACACGGTGAAACTGAACGTACAGTGGAAATTCAAGTGTCCTCTATGGAACACACACTGCAGGTCAATATATTATTTCTTCTATATTTTCTTCTAATATATTATTTGTATATTTACATCTCTAGCCAGCTCATACGACAGACTTTCATGCTAACTGGTCCCCTTGATGAAAAGAGAACCTATGGACAGGGAACATCCATAGTATAGAAATAATTGCTATAACTTTCTCATCTAAATATTTTCTCTAAATAACTTCTGCTATGATTATAAGCTAAAGGCAAATATTGGCTTTTCCTATGAAAATCAACTTTAAATATCTTTCTAAAATATTACTTTTTTTTTGCTCTTGAAACATGATATAATTATCTGCGTAAGAGTAAAGGGAATGCGTACAGAACCTCCAGCTGAGGAACAGTGATCGTCCAGTCCTTTAAGTTCGACTTAAAGTTTAGTTTCAAATGCAGCGACCTCATGGCAATGTGGCCAAAAGAGGCAAGAAGATGGTAACTAAATATTTTTAATGAACTATATGGATTTTTAAAGGAATAGTTCGACATTTTGTGGAATTCTTTCATTTGCCTTTTTGCCAGGAGTTAGTTGAGAAGATTGATACCACACATGTTTATATCGTAAATATGAAGCTGTAATAAGGGTTAGCTTAGTTTAGCTTAGCAGAAAGACAACAAATTGCTAGCCTGGTTCTGTCCAAACGTAATAAAATCTGCCTCTAAAGGCATATTAACACTACATATCTCATTTATTTAATCCCTATAAAAACCAAAATGTAAAAACAAGGCTTTCAGTTTCCGTTTTTATGCTAAGTAAAGCTAAGCTAAGCTAAGCTAACCTGCTTTAAGTAGCTTTATATGTAAAAGACAGAGGTGAATGTGGTATCAATCTTCTCGTCCAAGTAACAGCAAAAATGTTGAACTATCACTTTCACATTACAAACACGCCTGAACTATTAAAGCAGCTACACACAAAAACAAGAACCTTCATCGAAATTAACCAAAGTCTACGATGGTGTATTAGGGCCATTGTAGGTAAAAAAAAATAATAATTACAGAGTCAGGGGAGGGGGGTAATATTTTGAGAAAAAAAATAATTCTGAGATTAGAGTGGCAAATTTACGAGAAAAAGAAAATTCTCGTTATGCCTTTAATCTTTGAAATTCAGAGTTTTTTCTCAGAATATTACCTCCCTCCTCCGGATCCGTATTTTATTTTATTTGTTTTTTACCTACAATGGCCCTAATATGTCATCATAGTCATATACTGTATGTGAGATTTAGATTAGTTTTTCCATTTCCTTTTAAGTATTAACTTTAGCTGCAGTTTTGTTTTGAACATTTTTTTTGATAATGTAAACTATGTATTTACATGTTTTAGTTTCATCTTATCTCCAGATAGTTTTCAGTCCGTCAGTTATGACATTTTGGCTATCTTGCATATTCAAATTGAATATTAATTGAACAATTAAGCACTGCTGAATTATGTTAGTCATAGTTATGTATCACTGTTAATACAACGCGTACACAGTTTTCTATGGTTACCTATCAGCTTTCTGACATTTTCAGAAATTCTAAAAAAATAAAACTTTGCCATTTCACTTCGTTGGTAAGTTTTGAAGGCAGGGTTTGTAGTTTCAAATGCTTCATGGGTGGATGTTTTAACTACAACAACCTTCAATGACACGCACAAACACACACACACACAGACAGTTGCATATCAGCACAGCATCACAGATTCAACAGTGGTTATAGATGACACTCATTCTGAACTGACCCACTCAGCGTTTGAATCGAGGCTTTGGCTCTCTCTCTCTCTCTCTCTCTCTCTATCTCTCTCTCTCTCTCTCTCTCTCTCTCTCCTCACACACATACACTGTCGGTCCGTCCCAGATTTCTTCTTCTAGTGTCTCTTTTTCCGCAGCTTCCCGTCTCCGGGAAGCTTGGGAAGAGGCTGCGTCGCTACGATCAAATTGGTTGCTTGGCCGGTGGCTGCCTGCCCGGTTCTGTGTCACGGCATGTGTTAGTGCAAGGAGGGTGCGTGGCTGGATGTGGATGTGTGTGAGGGGGTTGAGGTGGGGGAGTGATGGGGTTGGTCAGAAACGGTTGGTCGGTTGATTGGAGTGCCAGGGGAGAAGAAATCAAGGTGCAAAGATCGGGGTTGCGGGTTGCGACCTCACACTTTTTTAGGAGGAGGGGCCAACTTGATGATCTCATCTTCAGAGGGCTGGCGGATGATGTCTTTTAGGAGGTTGGGGTTGGGAAAAGAGGGTAGAGAGAGAGAGAGAGAGAGAGAAATCATAAGAAACCTATTCTTGTATTAACAGAAATTTGTAGCCTAGACAAGTAAAGGAGAGCACATCACACCTGTTTTTTCTTATATGGACCAAAGCTGAGGAATAATTTGCCCATAAATATCCAACATGCAACTTAAAGTTACAATCCTTAAAGAGGACCTATTAAGCTTTTGTGCTTTTCCCTTTCCTTTAGTGTGTAATATAGGGCTGTGTATTGGCAAGAATCTGGCGATACGATACGTATCATGATACAGGGGTTACGATTCAATGTATTGCGATATATGGCGATACTGTAAGCAAGGCTTAATTCTAGACAAAAGAATAAATCATTGGAGCTCTGAGTATATCATTTACAGCACATAAGACACACTAACTTTGCAATAAAAAAAAAGAAATCATGTCCAGGGCTGGATGTTGAACCTCGGTGCTCTGTGTATTGAAAACTAAAATGTACAGAAAGTCTGGTGGGATATGCATTTCAGTCTTTTGCTCTGTCTGGGCTAATCTTATTTATTATTACTTGCATTTGAAGTTTTATTTATAGAGCACCTTTCAAGCAATATGCACAAAGTGCTCTCCAGAGTGGGGAAGATCAAACACAATGACAGAACGCAGCAGCAGAAGGAGATAAACAAAGCAACAAATATTGACATGGCATAGAAAAAAAAAATATTAAAAAGTAGTAATAAAAACTCATATACAACTGTGTAGAAATAGACAAAATCACAGTACAAGATAGGAAAACGTTATTTTAGTGCACGTCATGAAAGTGATGCTTCCTGAATAGAAGTGAGATAAACAGACATTTAATAATTTTTAATAGCAGAGGAATTGATGTTTTTTATTTGGCCAGTGCACCTGTGTTTTTATGTTGTTTTAACTCAACCTTGCTGGAAGCTAAATTTCCCCTGTGAACCGAACTGAGCTGCAAAAAAGCTGTAGAAAAGAAATACAGTACATCTAATAACAGTGGCAAACAGCAGGTTGAAAAAAGGATGAGGGCGAAAAGAGTGAAAAGATGATCTAAATCAGCGTTATCACAATCATTATGTTCTTTTTTATAACTCTAAAATATTAATATTGGTATATTGTCCTTAGAGTCCGATGTCAGGCGGGCTTTAGTGGTGTTGATATAGGCAGTTAGATTCTGAACTGTATAGCATTAGATGCCTTTGTCGACGAGTCATTACAGCAGCAATCCAGACCATGTTTATGCATGTTTACTAAACATATACACAGTTGGTCTGCAGATTATTATTAATATGATATGAATATGATAGTTTGTACCCCTTTGTGAACGCAAAAGACCCTCAAATAGAGTCCCGTTTAATTACAATTAATTACTGAGAATCTTCAATGTAGAACTGACTATGACAAAAATGACAAATACCTGCAAAATTTGGTTTGTTTGTATGTTTTTTGTCTCTGTTTTTCATTAATGAGGTATTTTATTTTCATTTTCATTTTTTTTTTTCAGTAGTATATTTTTGTTTTATTGTTATTTTATATAGGAAAAGTAAGCTAAAAAATATTCACAAAAATGTCATTAATTAAAATCACATTTTATCACTGTTTAAATGGTATGACTGATTTATTAGAATTTTTCTACTTGCAGCTCTTTGTCACAGTTTGCCGTACCGGTTGTGACATATTCGACCAAAGATTTTTTTGTCCTGAAGAATTAAAATTATCCAGTGACTCACAAGAAAAAAGACTCTTTGGTGCTTTTTCTTCTTTCCTATCTTGTTAATCATCTTACGACCCATTTAGGGTCCTGACCCTCAGGTTGGGAACCACTGCGGAGAGGATTTTCGCCGGTTTACCTTGCCTTCAGACAGCTATACAGTCTATGTTTCCGACGGGGAACTGAAGCCGTGGTATCCATCTATGCTCTCAGCAAAGCAACCAGACTCCATTGAAAAAACCTGGAATTTTACCTCACAGAACACGGGGTTGCTGGTCTACCGCTGCTTCGATCGGTTAGTTTGTTTGTGTTATTGTGTGACTTTGGTTAGTTCGGATTCACCAAAGTCACGCAATAACACAAACAAACTAACCGATGGAGGCAGCGGTAGACCAGCAACTCTCGTGTTCTGTGAGGTAAAATTACAGGTTTTTTCAATGGAGTCTGGTGGCTTTGGTGAGAGCATAGATGGATACCACGGCTTCAGTTCCCCATCGGCAAGGGTTGTGTAACAGCAAGGTAAACTGGCAAAAATATTCTAAATATAGCGTACACTTAAACTGATATCGATTTTTTTTAGGTTGGCCTTTCTTTTAGGTGGCTAAAATACGTTTCGCTGCCGGCCCCGTCCCCAGCTCCCGTGCGGTAACTCTTCTCTGCTTCTCCAAACTGGGGGCGTGCCGACCGTCATCTACTGTAGGTAATACACTGACTATGGATAAGTACCTCATACAACCCCACTTCAAAACACCTGTACTATCCTTTTAAGGCAGTTTTCTGTTTAGCCATTAGAGGACAGATCTTGACTGGATTGGGCAGACCAGGAAGCCAATCCAAAAAGTGCTAATATTAGCCTGATTTTATATCGTAGGAAACTCATGCATTGTGTTCTGTGAGTGCGTTACCTTTGTATTTCTTGGCTGATGGGATGCGTGTGAGCTTGGTGTCGATCTCGTCATCCTCGGAGATCTTGAGCACGGTGGTGCGGTACTCGATCACCCTCGTCAGCAGGTCCGGTCGCCGCGAAATCTCGAAGATGTGCTCGATGTACGACAGATTATCTGCGTGAGAAATGTTGTTGTTAGTTTATATCGGAGTTAAAAACTTGGGAGCTCAATCTGTGTCTCTGTGTTTCTCACCCTGGGCCAGCTTGTCGTTCTTCTCCAGGTAGCTGAACCACTCCTTGGAGGAGGTGATGTTGTTGCTCTGGTCCTCGGGGATGTCCTCCTTGCAGGCTGACTTGAGCTGCTCCAAGTCCTCGTTGGTGATGTTTTCAGACAGGTCGCTGAGCAGAGAGCTGTACTCCGCCATGGTCTGCTTAGAGACAGAGAGAGGGAGGGGAAAACAGTTAGAGATGCTGAATAAAATGATTGCCAAAAGTGAACGGGAACTAAAGGGGAGAAAGGAAAGAGCCACTGAAAATAACCCAATGTTGTTAAATTGCTCAATGTGCAAACAGCCCACCTACTTCCCAGACTCCAGAATGGAAAACTTAGCTAATGACAATAGCATACCGTCAGAGTGGGATGGAAAAGCACAAAGACACTGAGAGAACAGATCATATCAAACCGGTCAATCGTCTCTCTTTGTATCTGAAAGAGGAGACTGACTGAAAAGACAGGATGTGACAAAACGGGACGAAACACTGTCTTGCACCTTAATTACAGACGTCCCAAAGGGGGGGATCTATGCACTCAGTGAAGGACTATAGTCAGCATTCGGCTTTTGTTTTCCATCACAAGGTTATCCATTTATATTGACGTTTATTATACTTGAACAGATCTTCAAGTAAAGTACAGTGATATTCAATATGTACCTTATTGTCGAAAAACTCATGAAAATACCAAAACCAACTAAACTTAAAGGTCCCATATTGTAAAAAAGTGAGATTTTCATGTCTTTTATATCTAATCATGTCTATTATAAAGCAGGTTTAAGTGCTGTATAAATACTGTGAAAGTATCGAAATGCTCAATCTCTTTGGTCAAATTTTGTGATGTCACAAATTTACAATATATAGACCATTTTTAAACGTAATTATTCTAAATGTGTCCCAGTTTAGATCCGGCAAAGAGTATAGAAGCAGAGAGACAAAACTCTGGTGTTTTTTTGACAACGGCCGCTGCCGCCATTTTGGACTGAAAACACTAATTATATTTATAATATTTAATTGTTCAACACAGGGCAGTTTGGTAAAATATAACAATAAAATAGAAATAATTTTGTTTTACTTTAGTACGGCACTCTTTAGGCGGATGTTTTACTGCTGTCCGGTAGTCACTTTCAGTCCAAAATGGAGGAAGTGTAGCTTTGCTGCTGGGCGCTGATGTTGCAATGGAACGAACAATTGACTTTCACTTCTTGGCAATATACCTTCTTTGGTTCCAGTATATGTGTATATGTGTATGTGAATGACAGCAGCTGACAGGAAGTAAATATGGACCCAAGCTGTTGCCTAGCAACACAGTTCCATCGCAATTCTGTTGAAATGTGTTAAGACGGAGCGTTTCAGACGGAGGGTAAATACAGGCATATTCAGGCAGACAGTATGAGGAAAATAAAGTGTTTTTTTAAACCGATTACCGTAATCGATTAATCGGTTTGAGTAATTTGATTAAGAACAAATTTCAAGTTCAAAATTCAAGCTTCTTAAATTAAAATATTTTCTGGTTTCTTTCCTCCTCTATGACAGTAAACCGAATCTCTTTGAGTTGTGGACAAAACAAGACATTTGAGGACGTCATCTTGGGCTTTGGGAAACACTGATCAACATTTTTCACCATTTTCTGACATTTTATAAACCAAACAACTAATCGATTAATAAAGAAAATAATCGACAGATTAATCAACAATGAAAATAATCGTTAGTTACAGCCCTAAATGTGTTGATAATAAAAAAATATAGAACATCAGCTTTCCTTATCTTTTAAACTCTGTCACTCTCCACATACAGTATATTAGCAAGTACAGTAAAAATGGACCGACAACATCATGTGTGAAGAGAAGGAGAATAAAAACACCAGTTCTTAGTTGCTTTTCATCAAATCAACTCCAGCTTTAATGAACATTTCTGTGGTTCTCTGTTTCCCTCTAGTGGACTCACTGAAGAAGAGCATTTCTGTGCTACTGAACCACAGAAGCAGGTGGTCAAATTTGGCTCATTCTTTGTTCAACTAACGATTATTTTCATTATTGATAAATTTGCAGAGCATTTTCAATATATTCGATTCATTGTTTGGTTTAAAAAATGTCAGAAAATAGTGAACAATATCCAACCCAGTTTCTCCAAGTCCAAGGTTATTTGTCTTTAAATGTCTTGTTTTGTGCCAAAGATATTCAGTTTAAAATGCTATAGAACAGAGGAACAAGCAGGAAATCTCCATGTTAGAGAGGCTGAAAACAGCATTTTCTGCCATTTTTGCATGAAAAATGACTGAAACGATTATTAAAATAGTTGGCGATTAGTCGACTGATTGTTGCCGCCCTAGTTACATAAAAATTATTTCAAGCAGGGAGATGTACCGATTTTAAATTGTGGTAAAAGAGAATATATTGGATCGGTACTCTGTATCTGCAGATACTCTGAGTTGAGGTGTCAGGATCTGTACAAAAAGTCAGTTCCCTACTCATAACTATCCTTCTTGGACAGAAATAGATCACAGGCAGCTCTGTATGCATGCAAGATATTGAAATACGTGGCTTGTTTTCAGATTTAGAGCTGAAATAGGAACAGTGGTTTGAGGATTCAGTACACAGGCATGCAGTGGTTACGGATCAGGCTAGCGTTAAGAAATGAGTGTTGTCGAGGTCGCGGGGTTTAGGTTACCCTCACAAAGATAGGGTATTAATCTGTGTGTGTGTGTGTGTGTGTGTGTGTGTGTGTGTGTGTGTGGGGGAGTGTGTGTGTTGGCATGCGAGTTGTTCAGAAACAGGCAGCCAGGGAGAGAAAGAGAAGAAACCACAGTGAAAGAGAGACAGAAAAACAGACGCGAGAGAGTGAGTCAGGCGTGTTGTGAGGCCGTCTGCTCCGTTCAGCTGCGTCACTTTTAGAAGAAGCAAAGAAAAACAGATGAAGATGAGAAACGCAGGCTTCAGCTCATATCTCGCTTATTAACAGATTTGGGTCAAGCTATTCATATGCAACTATACATATCCGGATGATCGCAAATATCTGTGCATAGATATTACTGCAGATATTATGGTGAGTTGCACAATGTTAAGTGTTACAAGGGAACAAATTAATCTGTAATTTGAGCAGGAGGTACTGCATATGTACTGCTTATACAAAATCGATGCTAGATCAAAATTAATTGGCAACAATTAGGATAATTCATTAACGGTCAATTTTTATGCAAAAATGTGAAAATCCACTGGTTCGACATTCCCTCTGTTGAAATGATTTAGGGCTGCAATGAATAATTATTTATTTATTTATTATATATAACTTATATTATTATTATTATTATTATTATTATTAATAATAATTTAAATTATTATTATAGATATTATTAATTTATTTATTATTATCAATTAATCTTTTTTGTGTGGACAATTTAGTCTAAAAAACATCAAGAAATAGTTAAAAAATGGCCCTTACAACAATCCAAAACCCCCAAAATATTCAGTTTACAATGATAATGCTCGACCAAAGACATTCTTAGTCGACTAATCGATTAGTTGATTTAATCGACAGATCTGTAACACTAAGTTTCTCCACAAAGAATCACGCAAAAGCACCATTTTAAATCTTGTGTTTACCAGAGATGTGCTCATAAGGTTGTTGGAAATAAGTCACTCAGCATGAAAAAAGCATAAAAAACAACTAATCGACAAAAGAAATCTTAGTCGACTAAGACCAAAACGACAGATTAGTCGACTAATCGACTAAGAGGGGGCAGCCATTTTCATTATCGATTAATCTGCTGATTATTTTTTTGACGATTTTAGTCTACAAAATGTCAAAAAATAGTGACAAAAATGTCCCTTATAATGTCTTCAAATGTCTTGTTTTGTCCAACCAACATTCCAAAAACGCCAAAATATTCAGTTCACAATGATAACGATGTATATCCTCTCATTGGAGATGCTGCAATCAGAATATTTGGCGGGGTTTTTTTTCCACTATTTTTGCTTGAAAAATTGCTAAATAGTTGCTGATTTTTATCTGTCGAGCTGCAAAGATTAATCGATTAGTTGTCAACTATTAAATTAATCGGCAACTATTTTGATTGATCGATTGATTGGTTTGAGTCATTTTTTAAAGAAAAAAAATTCTCTGATTCCAGCTTCTTAACTGTGAATATTTTCTGGTTTCTTTACTCCTCTATGAATATCTTTGAGTTGTGGACAAAACAAGACATTTGAGGACGTCATCTCGGGCTTTGGGAAACACTGAAGATGTTTTTCACCATTTTATAGACCAAAAAATGGAGAAAATAATCAACAACAAAAACAATTGTTAGTTGCAATATGGGCTGGGCAAAATATCAATATTATATTGATATCATGATATGAGACTAGATATTGTCTTAGATTTTGGATATCGTAATATGGCATAAAGGTCTTTCCCTGGTTTTAAAGGCTGCATTACAGTAAAGTGATGTCATTATCTGAACTTACCAGACTGTTCTAGCTGTTCTTTATTACACAGTAGGGCTGTGTATTGGCAAGAATCTGATGATACCATAAGTATCATGATACAAGGGTTACGATACAATATATTGCGATACTGTAAGCAAGGCAATATATTGCAATTTTTTAAAATCTAATTTTAGGAAAACTGTTAGTTTTAGTATAAAGAACACACCACCATAAGCATAAAATCTCAGTGAAGAAATGTTTATGATTTTATGCAATCAGAACAGTGGAATTTGTATTTATTACAGTCCCTATAACATCCAACATCATTCAGAGCACTACTTTGAGAGGGCACATAGCTTTTCAAATGAAATAAAGTATTGACTGAGTTAATCATTGCATGTAAACTTAGTTAGTTAAAAATCGATAGTGTTTTTGAGAATCGATACAGTATCACGAAACACAAGATCCCGATATTCGATATTTCCGATTTTTTCTTACACCCCTATCGCCCAGCCCTAGTTGCATCCCAAATATTGCCATGAAAGCAGATGCTACAGGCCAAAACGAAAAAGGAATCAATAAAGCTAAGCACATGTCTTAATAATCCAGCTGATATCAGCTCATTTCTCCCTTCAACGTCGAGTAAAATGACGAAGTTAAGGATAAAAGTTGTGTAGAAAAAGGCGGAGACAGGAACAGCGAACCAAAAGCGAACTGGAGGTGCTGCTTTTTCAACCTCACGTCCAATCAAATGGCTGCCTCGGGATTTCCATAGGCCTATGATCCCATCCTGGAGAGATTTCCCCCAGCCCTTAGTGAGTTTAACGAGGCGGCGGTTTAGCTATGTGGAAATGATTAAGGTCACCTAAAAACAGCTGCATTGGAGCAGTGTCTTGCTCAGGGACACTTTGGCAACTCTGGGGAGCGATACAAGTCGCCGCCACCCTTCTTACCCATCTCTTCTAACATACGCTTCCCATGACATAAACGTGCATCTCTTTTCTGTGTCACACACAAACCCCCCCCTCCCCCGTCCCTGGCATCCATGCAGCTGGATGAATGCAGTGCATCATGGGCACTGGCACGAAGCTCTGTCTGCCTCTGATCCCCTCAGTCTCATCACAGATAAACACGGCGTACAGAAAGCCCAGAAGAGGCTCTGCTGTGATGAGTGGTGTGACCTATATAACAGCGCTGCTGTTACCTAAAGCCGCCACCAGAGGGCGCCCATTCGCTGCGGAGCATCAGACCAAAGTGAACTTATTAGCATCTTATTAGCATGCTCCTAGGGACGTATGGATGGGAGTTGATGCTTTCTAGCTGAGCTGAAAAGACAACAGTGATGGGAAAAAAAGATGATTTTATGACCACTCATTTATTTAAAAATATGATTAAATCTGACCAGAAACAAAAAAAAATCAGCATTTCCAGCTAATAACTGGTGACTACATGAACAGGTCTACACGCTGTCCTGACCAGTCTTTAAGTCAGCATGTGATGTAAGGGATGCTTCAGTCTCAGAGGCTGATTTTAGGTCGTGATTTGTTTGTCTGTTCTCTAATGGCCAATTGGTGGAATTTGGTTTGTCTGATCCAAGATCTCAGCCTCAGGGCGAGAGCACAATGATGACAGGGCACTTTTACTGTGCATGGGGCCAGAGAGATAGTGTGTGTGAGTGTGTGTGTGTATGTTATTTTTTAGTCTTAAATGTCACATTCATCTCCTCTCTAACCAGAGTAACTTGCTCAATCAACACAAAGCGCTGCGTGGGAGAGAGCAGGGATATGCACCTTAACTCTAGTGAATAAAACAAGGGTCTGTGCATGAATGTGTGTGTGTGTGTGTGTGTGTGTGTGTGTGTGTGTGTGTGTTAGTCCCTGTGCCTCCTCTCTCGACCCGGGTCGCCCTGCCTGCTCTCTGTTTTGCACCACAATGGACCGGCGCTGCTTTTGTGTACTTTTAGAGGAGAACGGGGGAACAAAAAACAACAATGGATAGAGTGGCTACATTTAGCGTTTCTCTCTCCCACCACCTCCCTCACATCGCTCCCTCTCACCACCGCCTTTAACTCTTTCTCAACCACCAAATAAAGATGTTTCTATTAAAATAGTCAGTACCGGCCTTCCATCAAAAAAAAGTAAATGCTACATATGTTATTATTGTTTTTAAATGTATTAAGTACTTTTATTAACCATGTTTTCGTTTAATATTTATGATTTCTTTGCAGTTTTACCTTTTGTTCTATTTTATGTTGTCTTTGAGTTTCAGCTCTAACTCTAAGTGATCAATTATTTTGTGTTTCAGTAAAACCTATCATGCAACTGTGGAGGCTCTTTTCTGCCACTTACAATATCTCATTAAAAAAACTGTAAAAAGTGGATTTTCCTTTACAACAATTAAAGGAAACCTTGTCATAATTATGAATAGAGCTGAATCAATTTATAGATTAATTGATGGGTAAATCAACAGAAAATTAATCTGTAATAATTTTTCATAATTGAGCAGTCTTTAAAAAAAATCATATTTAAAAATCCCCCCCAAAAATCAATTCAGTCAGTTCTAGCTTCTCAATCTGAGGATTTGCTTCTTTTCTCCCTTTTTATATATACTGTCTATGTAAAAACTGAATATTTTGGGGTTTGGATTGTTTGTTATTTGGAGACGTCACCTCGGGCTCTGGGAAGTAGTGATATTTGTCCCTCTTTTCTGACAGTTAATTAGCGATGAATCAATTAATCTTGCAGTCCTAATTATGATATAGTAATGTCTAGGGATGTCACGATAACTGATACTGCGGTACTAAGCCGATGCCAAAATTCTGAAAACGTGACGGTACTCATTTCTCTACAGCATCCTGTTGTCCGAGGGACGTCCGGGACGATAAAAAATTTCCCCGATAATGCTACTTTGTGAACAACAAATCTGTGTTGAAATCGAGCGAGAGAGCTAGTTAACATTAGCTATAAGCAGCCGGTGGGCAGCACAGTCCTGTTTGGCTAAATAATGGCGCTAACAGCTAACGAACGGTTACATTGAAATTGAGTTACATTATGATGCATTCAAGCTCTATTCAGTAAAAATATGAATATTGGGCGTATAATCATAACGTTATGATGTGTTCAAATGTAATCTTCCAAAAATCAAAATAAAATGTAGTTTTTGCCAAGAAACTTGAGGCAGATCATCTGGGATTAATAATAAAATTGCAAAAACCAGTATGCAAATCGTAATAAAGGCGTGTATGTTGAAGAACATGGGATTTATTGTTTTATTTTTGTTTTTTTTCATGGTATCGGATTGAGTATCGAGAATCGTGGAAATTCACTGGTATTGGTATCGACAACTACATTTTTGGCATCATGATATCTCTAGTAATGTCATAATTCTGATATAGTATGTCGCTAAATATGACATTGTACTGTATGCTGTAATTAGGAGGACACTGCAGAAATGGGCTTATAGGTGCTGTCACTGACAGGTCTATCTGTTACTGATGACAGTAAATAATTAAATATTGTTCTTTATTAACGTTTTTTTTTAAAGATCCAATCCCATAATTACAAGAAATTGTGACATAATTATAACTTATCTCACATTTTTTAAGGAAAAGAATCTCAAAGGTTTGTTTTTGGCAGAAATGGGCTTCCATATATAGATCTTCTCAATCATATTTCTTTCTGTTACTGTTATAAGATGAATATAAAGAAGTTAAAATTGTATCATTAAATATTACTTTGTTTTCCACGTTTTGTGGCAAACAAAGCAATATTTAAGTACGAGAAACTTTGTCATAATTATAACTTAATATCTAAAAAAAAAATCCATATGCGATACAGGTGATCTTGATGACATGTCTCTGTGTTCTGCTGTTGGATTAAAGCAGAAAACTTCATTGAGTATTAAATATTTGTCTTCATGGGTCATAAATGCTTCATCTTAAGTTGTATTAAACTGAAATCAATACATCCATGCTTTCGCTGCATATGACAATGAATAAAAGCTGTATTGTGTGATCAGCTATAATGACAAAATGTATACATGATCATAGATAAATGCAACAGAAAGTTAGTTTTAGTACATAGCCATTTCTGCACAGGCAGATTACCATGCATCAGCATTTTGTAAAAAGTTCTGTGACGTAAGGTTAAAATTTGTAAATTCCTGTGCAACATTGTAGTCATGCTCCAAGCAAAAGAGTTTGTGAAATCCCCTAACTAAAGCTGCCCCCCTCCCTCCCTAGTCTCTCTGGGACGAGCCTGACACTGCTTCCATACATAGAGACCCACTGTGCTTCACATTCTCATGAACACAAACATGCTTTTGTCTGCTCAGTCCTCTGTCGCTGCTGCCTGTGTGTGTGTGTGTGTGTGTGTGTGCGTGTGTGTATGTGTGTGTCTTTAAATGTGAGAAAGAGAGAGGGAGAGAAAGAGTTGTCACTGAAATTATAATTACAAAGTCAAATTCAGCTTTATAGTAAACTGTTCAAGGAGTCGAAACAATAAAAGATAACTTAGAACAAATAAATAAAACAGGTTTTGGGACGAGAGCAAAGCAAACACACAGGAAAAATCTACTACTAAGTAAAGATTCTCCACTTTATAAACATATACCATTAATGCTGTATGTGTGTTGGGTTATATATGGAAGCTCATTAGCGACAAAACAATAGAAAATAGCTAGCCTAGGTCTTTCCAAAGGTAAAGAAATCTGCCTACCAACATGTCCAAAGCTCACTAAGACTCCAGGAAGTCACCAGGCTCATTTCCCTCTGTTTCCAGTCTTAATGCTAAGCTAAGCTTCAATAATTCAAATTGGAGTCAATGGCTGCCATAACAGTTTACGGTGTATCTTAGCTGCAAATGTCTACATGTACGTAGGGTTTGAAAATTTTAAATACAAAAACAAAAAACAGCTTGAATTACTTTTGCACTCCATTAGTAGTTTTGGCGTTAATGAACTTCCATAGACTTCATGGCATGAATAGATGTCAAGCAGTCTTCTTCCACTCCGTGACTAAACTGTGAACCCCCCCCCCACCACATCCACCATAGTCTGCTTTACATTGTACAATCAATGGCTATTGTCCATCCAGACGAGACGCACTGTTCTCCCTATACCGCTCTTTTCTCGCTCCTTGTTGACCCTTTCTTGTCTCTTTTCCTGTTCGATCCTTTCTCTCGTGTCTGTCTTTATCTCCATGTCTCACTGCAAATGGGTTTCATAAATGTGCGACAGCATGCAAGCACATAATGACGAGTAGAGTAGACAGCAGCAGCAGATCAATATATTATGTCAAGTACATGAACGCAGTCCTGAGGCAGTGTGTGTGTACAAATAAAGATAATGTCAAGCTCAAATGTGGCAGACCTTGCTCTGAAAGCTGTGACAGTATCTGCGGAGTCCTCGAGCACTTACAGAGATCAGATCTATTATTTTATTTCCCATTATACGCCTCATATTTCACAACGCTTTTATTATTCCCTTTCCATTTTCAATTGCGCTGATAATCAACCTGCTGAGCGCACACACACTCATACAAACATACATATATATACCACAACCACCAAAACTCCCATTCACCCTCCACACCAATGACGTTGCCATGGAGACCAGGCCTGGCTTTGCCTTTAGGCCCGGAGACTGTTACCTAGCGACAGGGCAGAGACCATCCACCCTCCCCTCCTCACTTCACCTCGCACCCTCCCCACCCCTTTTAGAATAAAAGTCCCCATTAGGATGATTGACGCACACAAAAACAATTTACTTTTCTAGACTTAATTATCATGGAAGTTATTAGTCTATGTGCAACACTGAAACGCTATATTTTGTTATTAACAACACCAGTTCTGGTTCGTTATAACCACCATGGTGATACAATGTACCAAACACTGCCAGAAAATACAACACACACATATGTGAGCGAGAACAGAAAGACAATATGAGACATCGTGACAGTCATAAGATCATTGCACAACTCTTTCTCCTCCGTCTCTCTTTTTATCAAAGCCATGCATAAACAGAAACACACACTCTCTCCTTCAAACCCACACATACACACACACACTAACACACACACACACACACACACACACACACACACACAAACACACACACACACACACACAGAGCGCTGGCCAACTGTGCAGGACTGCAGCATGGAGACAAGCCTTTAGATTTCACCATGGCAACCAAACCACCGGGATAGCAGCTCAAAAATCTCTCCGACAGAGATCTGGAAAGAGGAACAGACTCTGTTGTACTGTTTTCTATACAATATATCCAGACCTTGTGTCTGGTCTGTCTCTTTCTCCAATTTTCCTTTTTAACTTGCTCTTTTAATCCATCTCTCCTTCCCCTCACGTATTGTCCTCTTGTATTTGTTGCTGTTAGTCTTCATGCGTCCTTCTCAGGCTCCTCAAAGTCTCAGCTTTTTGAATTTACAATTTATCACTACGCAGGTTCTAGTAAATGAATTCACACTTTTCTCTGTCTATATAGAGCAGGAATGAGTCCTAATACCCAGAAATGAGTTTGCATTTTTGCACTTCCGGGTTTTTGAATTGGTTTTTAGTTAGATGCCGGACATAAGGTCTGTGGTTAACACAAGCTTAAGATATTTAAACATTTTGTTCTGTGACATGAAATACATCAGTAAATATCCCACTTGTGAATTTTGAAGCTTTTTTATGTCTTAACCCTCTGAGACCTGTGGGATCGCGGGTGATCCCAACTGACTTTACTGTTTTTCAGAGGCTGTAGCCTGCAGCCTTCAGAGCTAGAGTGAAGTTACAGATATCATGTGAAAAAAGAAAACCTAAAGAATCCATTGATACCAACGCTCCCAATTTGGGCTTAATTTTGGCGAGGAAAAACTGGCATGGCCATTTTCAAAGGGGTCCCTTGACCTCTGACCTCAAGATATGTGAATGAAAATGGGTTCTCTGGGTACCCACGAGTCTCCCCTTTACAGACATGCCCACTTTATGATAATCACATGCAGTTTCGGGTAAGTCATAGTTGTTGTTGCCTGTTGGGCTGCAGTTTGCCATGTTATGATTTGAGCATATTTTTTATGCTAAATGCAGCACCTGTGAGGGTTTCCGGACAATATTTGCCATTGTTTTGTGTTGCTAATTGATTTGCAGTAATAAATATATACATACATTTGCATAAAACAAGCATATTTACCCACTCTCAGAGTGTTAAATACTACAAATCTCCCTTTAAGGTACATTTTGAACAAATAAAAAATGTGTGATTAATTTACGATTAAATATATTAATCGATTGACAGCCCTAGTTTCAACTATAGATATGCAACTGATAAATTTGTTGATTTTTTTTTTTTTTTTTTACAATGAATTGATTAATCACTCAGTCTATAAAGTGTCTATAGAGTGCCAGCATGTTTTTTTTTTTAAATATCCACCACAATAGAGCCCAATAGGACATTTTGAAATGGCTTGTTTTGTCCAGTCCTCACAGGTTTCCAACTTACGATTGTACAAAAACAGTCAAAAGCAGCAAATTCTCACATTTGAGAAGCTAGAAATGGAAACCATCAAACTTGTTGTTGAGTAGGTTTCTGTTGCTCGATTAATCGGCACTGACAAGATGAGATCCAATCCCGCAACTATCCCTCATAAACCGGAAAAAGGCATACATAGGCTGGTTAAAATAAATGTGCTAAATGATATTCAATACTGCACAACTTCTCTAAATCCTTATTCTTTCTTCTTATTCTCCCTCTGTCCTGTTCCTTTGTGTTTTACTCGGTGAGTACACGCAGCTCGTCTCTATCTCCTTCATTAAATCTCTCATTAAATATACCCTGACATTTCACCACCTCCTATGCTCTCCTTCTCTCTCTCTCAGTATAATATTATTTTTCTATTTCACTACTCAGATGGACTGAGAGGCAGAGTGTAGGAGTCCCACCCACTCTACATCTTTAAATCTTCCATGAAACTCACCTCGACGCTACAAAAATCTGTTCGGCTGCCCGTATATGGCAATGTCTATTCTAAAACAGCATAGCTCTTGTTCCAAAAATGAAAAAAAAATGCAACAAAAGATTATATAATTACCTCACAAAATCTTTCTCTAAATAAGGCAACGTAGTTGTGTGATCTCTTTCTTTCATTTTTTCTTTATCTACTGTATATGTCTGCAATAAACCCTTTTCCTGAATATATCTCGAGTCTTGCAGGAGCGCCAGGAGGTGAGGGATTAGAGAGTGGGAGGCAGGAGAAGCTCACAGTTGCAGGTCGAAGCGAATGTCCGCCTCCAAAATCTACCTCTCGGGTCAGAAGTCTCTCCTACCCATCCACGGATATCATTTTGCGTTTCTGAGCGTGGAACTAATTGCCTTTTCTTTCAAGCGTATCACTTCAACCTTCTGTCACGCTCACTCATTATGAAACCCACTGTAAAAGATAAATCATATTTAGCGAAAATGATTCTCAACAATCTTAAATTTATGTTTGTCTCTCATCCTTCTGTTGCTATTGGACTGCTGCCTAATGCAGCACAATTGTATTTATTGAGGCGACTGCATGCATTACCGACAGGAAGTAATGGCTAAAACATATATTACAGCAGAAGGAGAGAACAGCCTTCACAGATACTCTAGTTTAAAGGCACTCTTAAACTCTTAAACACACTGTGCACGCAGTGAGAGACTGTTTTTACGTTTTAAGTTGTGTTCAAACTGTCCACTGTTACATATATTATCTCATATAGTGCTGGTATATCCTTTTACATTACGCATTTACAGTCTTTTTTTTTATCAAGACCATGGGTCCAGTATTGGTTTTAATGAGTTTAATTCAATTATATCTAACAAAGCAAGAATGCAAACAGAGGAGCCTTATACCTATTGTAGACACTGTGTAAATACGTGTGTTTCAGCCCTTAGTGTTTATTGAAAAAAGATAGATGTGATCATTTCCAAAATTCACAACATGTTTTTGTCTAACAAAATATTCTGCTTTCAATCCATGTGTTGGTGTTTAGCCTTTCAAAAACAACATATTCACTACGGTCAAAAACTCTGCTCTCCCGCCCGCCGCAACCAGAGGGAGGCACTGACGAGTTATACTCCTTAAAGAAAGTTGATTTATTAAACAAAAGACTAATTTAACTGAGGATTTTGTTTGAGGACTTGTAACTTCTCTTAATTCAATTCATTTTTCAATTCAATTTATTTTTATATAGCTTCAAATCATAACAGAAGTTATCTCAATACGCTTTTTATATAGAGCAGGTCAAGACCGTACTCTATAGTTTAGAGACCCAACAAGAGATCCCACCAAAAGCATTGCATTGGTATGAGTTATGAGTGATTAGAGTGATGATGTCTGAAAATGTTGGGGGGGGGGACTTCAAGGTAAACAGGTTGGGAACCACTGCTGTATATCATCTTTCAGCTCACTGTTTTGATTTTCATGCCCACAACTTTACGGTTTTGGTTCACTCTCCCTGCCCTCATAGCGTCGTTTCTGGGTGTGGCAGTTGGCTGTTTAGCGAAAAAGCTCTAAAAGTTTGCGGCTAGCCGGTTGAAAAAGTGGAGTCCAAAACCGAGCTAAAAGGAGAGTGATTACTGGATATCCATCAGGTGTCCTGAAACTTGAATGCTAATGTTGCTCTTCGTCTGTTGGATGTGTAAATAGGCAACTGTATGTTAACAAGTTAACGATATCAACTTAGTACTAAAATTACCGCCTCACGGTCGTATGCCTCTGTCAACCAGTTTAGATGTTTACATCCATGTTGGTAAATGTCATCACTTCATAATTTTATCCTAGTAGACATTTGTGTGAAATTGTGTGAAACCAAAATCTAATCAGTTCATCCTTTGGTCCAAGTGGACATTTGGACCAAATTTGAAGAAACTCCCTCACGGCGTTCCTGAGATATAGCATTCTCGAGAATGGGACGGATGTGAGGTCATAGTGACCTTTGACCACTAAAATCTAATCAGTTCATCCTTGAGTCCAAGTGGACATTTGTACCAAATTTGAAGAAATTCCCTCTAGGCATTCCTGAGATATCACGTTCACGAGAATGGACAACCCGAAAACATAATGCCTCTGGCCACGGCTATCGCCGGCGTGGAGGCATAAAAAATCTGTTATTGCAGGATTAGTACTATGCAGTATATCTTCTGGCTTAGTACAAACAAGGACACAAGGACTGCTAAGTGTTTATCCCCACAACCTAGCAGAGGTATTGAGGGTTGAATACTAGGCTTGGTTGAAGTGAGTAATTCTAGATCAGGTAATGAAAGGCTATCCTTGTACAAACAAGGAAACTATCCGCTTTAATTGCAGTGCTGTACTGGAGGTGGCTGCTGGCCATGTTGGCAGCTCTAATTAAAGGCATTGGTTAAATATTTTTGGTTTTCATAATACCCCCTTTTCCATTACTCCTGTTGGAAATGGATGGTTGGACATTGAACAGTGTAATTCAAGCAAATACATAATAAATGCATAACTAATACAGAAATACTCCAAGATCTGAACCTATTTCTACAAATTGCAAGTCCCCAAACTAGAACTTCCTGTTGGCTACTTGAGGAACAGTTAGACCCTGAATCTCTCTCTGTTTACACTCTGGGTTCAGGCAGTACATACACAGAAAGTAACACCAAATAATGCAAATCACATGCAGTCTGCCCTCTATTCTCTATACCTTTGTGTAAACCAATCTGACTGGCTCTCAAGCAGCATTGATCAGACATTGATCAGTGCTCACCACAGGCGCTAAAGTGGTCCAATCCGCTTCTCTGCAGGTTTCTTTTCCAATAGTAAACAACAAACAGACGGCGACCGAAGAGGAGGAAACGCCGTCCAGTCACCGCGGGGATCGACCAGCCATCGCTGCACATCGCCACGTAACAGCTTTATCCACCGATGCTACACCGCGGCATCCTGCTGGTCTACAGAACGACACCATGCTGTTAGCATGCAGCTGTGTCTCTCCTTTTTATTTCTACTGAGGTGATAGGGGGCAGTTGGAGTTTTGATTCTCTGCCTGTGCTTATTATGGTTTCTGTTCGGTTTCTGGCAGTTGTTGCAAACCCTCTGTCTCCGGATTATCCCACCAAAACTGAATGAATGCTGCAATATCTGACTACATGGACACGAAGGCGGCATTTTTGATTAATTGGGCACGGCAATTTTTGTGTCTTAATTCCTGAAAATTCCATCTGCTGTCTAAGTAATTTCTTGACCCCAAAATCACAAAAATTCAAGTGATCACGTGGTTCATGAGAAAATGTATCTATCCATCCATTTTAGCTGCTTATCTGGGTCCAAAAAAGTGACCAAGACATCCTTTTCTCCAGCCACTAGGCCTGTCCTCGGCCAAGGAAATTTTTAGTCGACTAACACTCATACAATTTTGTCGACTAATCGATTAGTTGATTTAATTTACAGATCTGAAAACTGAGTTTCTCCACAAAGAATCACACTGAAGCACCACTTCAAATCTTGCGTTTACCAGAGATGTGTTCATAAGTTTCTTGGAAATAAGTCATTCAGCATTAAAAAGCATAAAAGAACGACTTATCGACAAAAGAAATATTTGTGAATTACATATTCAGATTCTTTACTTGCTAAGTAAAAGTAGCAATATAGTATAATATTATATAAAAATACCCGACCAAACAATTAAAGGGTCCTGATGGAGTTCATCTTAACTACTTTATACAGTGTTGGGTAGTTTAATATATAACAACACATCAAATTTTGTTTCTAAAAACTTAATTTGGAAAGTTTCCAGTTACTATGTCTGTTGAATAATACAGTGGAGTAGAAGCATAAAGCATGAAATGGATACACTCAAGTAAACTGTGAGTACCTCAAATTTGTACTTAAATAAAGCACTTATTTACATGCCACCTCTACAACTCTGGTAATGCACTTTCAAGACCAGCAAATATCCTAATTTTGCTGACACGATTCATAATAATCAAATCTCTCAAACTATGAAATGGATTCAGTAATGGACATGTTATGATTTATTCATACCGGTGATGAGCGAACAGTTTACGTTAGTCCGCTGATGGTGAAGCACTCAGTCTGGTTGTTATTGGCAGTTTTCTTTTTGCAAAATGCCAGTTTAAGTGAGGAGGATGACATTTATGTTGCTTGTACAGTATGTCATTTCTCACTGTGAAGCATCGCGCCGCCATCTGGAACATGCATTCACGTCTCAAATTAAAATACAATCCTGCCATTGGAAAGGTCAAACACGCAGCTGCTCCAAGGTTGGGCCATCCGCCTCCTCACCCTCACCCTCATCATTCTCAACTAACGCTGCTTCTTTCTTCCTTTTTGTCTCTTCTTTGGCTTCTCCCTTCGTCATCACTACTCTGCCATTGCTTTTTTACTTTCATTCTTCATATTTAAGCTTCCCGGTGCTCTTTACAGCGCAGACACGGGTCAGGTTATGAGGTCGTCATCATCGCAGGAGCATCTCGCTGCCGGGAAACATTAGAATTGATTTCTGACCATTAATCTTACTTAAATGTCTCTCTCACTGAGAACATTGCCTATATGTACACTGACCCGCCAAATAAATGACCAACTCTAGGGCTGTGGCAATAACTGCAATATTGACGCTATTGACAAGCCAACCGCAGGGGATGGAAAGCAATTGCCACAACCGCTATGTTCATGTTTTTCCTTTTTCGACAACACATTCTCACTTCCAACCCGTCAAATACCGGGGCTCTTGCTTTACATTTGGACGGACCGGGGACGGCGTGTCAATTTACGCTCATTACATGCATGGTGTCCTTTCAAAATAAACTTCCGTTTTCACAGGAAGTTAGGTTTACGCAACACAACCAATTAGTTAGGGTTAGGAAACGGTCATTGTTGACGTTAACTTCACTGGCTAACGACCAACATGACTCACGGGACTGACAATACCAAGGAGTCACGTGACTAAAGACTGGCGTGACAAAATAAGTTACTTTTAGTTTCACATGGGACACAAACACCCGTCTCCTGGTTGAAAGTCTTGTGTTCGTTTGACCCCTCCCGCCCACCCTGAGCGGACTCTCACGCTATTAATACTACACCACCTGCTCCGCCCGTCCAATAATGTAATGACCTTGGGCTGGGTTTACATTGGAGTTAGTTGAAAGCCCGGTTCATCACAAACCACTGCTAAAGGGTGCCTCCGTGCGTCGGTTTCCAATGCTGAGGGGCACTGACCAAACGGCGGTAATGGACGAGTTGGGAGTGAGAACGGGTAGTGCCGCATATTTACACTATGCTACAAACGCCAGCAGCGTGATGAGGCGCCGAGCGTCTATTGTGCGCTGAGCGCTGCACGTTTGGTGTTTTTTTCTGGTCCGTGAGAGTTGAAAAATGTTCAACTTTGGGTAAAATGCTGCACTCGTCACGGTCACTTTTTTACCCAGCCATCCAGTCACGATGGAGGAGGGGCGAGACAAATACCGCAAAGACCAACCGTCAGATCCTACATGTACAAGTGAACAACAACAACAATGGAGGAGAAATTAATACCTATAGACCGACAGGTCCGTCCTCTCTCCCTACGTACTTCGGCGTTCCCGTTATCCAGACCAAGTACTCTACCGTCATTTTTACTTATGCAGATATTCCGTATCATAGCAACCGGACGCAACCAAAGCGTCTCAGCTGAAAAAAAACGCTGCGGTATTTTATTAGTTTTAAAACTGTCATCTTTGTCATTTAAAAAGCAACAGTATTCCTAATAATAGTCTAACAATAAAGCATATTTACAGTATATAGCACTAAAATCAGGATAAATTAAGTAATTTGCAAAAAAAAGAAAGAAGCAATAATAGGGCGTATCGCGCTTTTGAGACAATCATTATCAGCGCAGGGGAAATTCCTTCACCGTGACAGCCCGAACCAACTCTCCTGTCTTTACCCTCCTTTGCTCACTTGTTCTGTCCTCCTCGCCCTCTTTCTGTAAATCCTGCTGTTTCTCTCTCGGATGTCCTGTTTTTTTTTGCATGCTTTGGAAGAGATTCCCCGCCCATTACAGCGGGATTAACCCTCGTCCAGTCGCTCGTGCTCCCGCACCGCTCCCTCCCCATTTAAACCACAGGCCCGGACAGCGAGAAGAGGGATATAGGAGCGAAGAGGAAGAGCGGGGGGGGGGAGTGATATTGTGCATGGGATTATGGGATGAGAGGGGGTTAGGTGACGGAGCACATAGGGACAGAGAGAAATAAGGAGGTTTGGTCCTTTTCCTTACAGACGGCCTCGTGTCCAATGAGGCGGTGAGTACTGCCAGCACTCATCACTTCAAAAGCCCAGAGCGAGAGAGATCGGGAGAGAGAGAGAGAGATACGGAGGAAAGGAGGAGGCGCTAATCTGGGGAGAAGCCGTGAAGCGCCGCAGAATGTAGGCCACTGGCCCATTTTTCATTGAGGAGAAAAGAAGATTTGCTTTGTGTAAAAATAGTGCAGTTGATTCAAATATCTTTTTTTTTGTAACAAAACAAGTTTGTCTTTTTTTAAATCACCGTCTCTTATTTGATTTGTCTTCTTATGTGCATCCTCTCGAAGCTGTTTTTTTCCAAATTTGGTAACTTCATTTCAGCATACTGAAGTAATTTCAAATTAATAAATCTTTATCAATTTCACACATGCTAGTTTGTTTGTAGAGTAAATATACTGAGAAGTTAGCACGAGTGGCAATGTAGCTGCCAAGGCTGAGAGACCAAGAAAAAAGGACGAAACTCAAACTTTAACGACAGAACTAAGAAGACTCCATCCAGCACAGCAGCTTTGTGAGGATGTTTGTTGGCACAGTGGTGCTTTGAGGTAGCTAATATGGCAACATGCTCATAATGACAATGCAAATACGCTGGTGTCATATAGAGTGCTGCAGGGATGACGTATTTTTGTAGGCCAACCCAGAAGTTAGAATCGCCCTGGTTCCCTCGACAAAAAGCCAATGAGATTGTTCCATTTGGGTTTTGGATTATTGCAGAAAATAAGCTCTGTGGCAAACAAACGTTTATGATACTTAGTTTTACTGATGATACTTACTTAGTTTTGTTCCATAAGATAATCTCCACAAATGAACACCACTTTTATGATTTTTGAAGTGTGAATGCAATCTCCAGAAGTAAAAAGCTAATGCCAGGCTATAAACGAACTACACCACGGTCGCATGAGTGCGACTATAAACAACGAAGCTGTAAAGGCGGACGTGTCGCCGTGATGACGTTTTGTAGTATCATTTAGCCACTTGTTAGCAACCGCCTTTTTTATGACACGTAAACGCTTCAAAATTCACAAATAGGATATTTATTGATGTATTTTATGTCATAGAATAAAACATTATAATCTCTTCAGCTTCTGTTAACCACAGACCTTATTTCAGGCATCTAACTAAAAACCCATTAAAAAAAACCCCATTGACTTCCGGGCGAGAGAACCAGAAGTGCTAAAATGCTAACTCATTACCGGGTTTTAGGACTCATTCCTGAAGGACTCTATAATGTTCGGCAATCGTGATTTAGAGTGTTAGCATGCTAATATTTGCTAATTAGTACTGAACTGAAGGGTTGGGCGATTGGACGAATATATTGGCTATCGGCGTTTGGCTGAATACCTCGCCGGTTATTTTTTTGTGGCCGAGTTTTTGGGGGATGTTTGAGCCGCTCAGCAAGAGATACAGCGGGGGAAAACAACGTGCAAAGTTGGCATATTTTTACATGTAACTCGACTAGTGAAATGAGGGTTTATTTTGACCAAACCAGAGTTGGTGATTGTTGGAAAGACCAAGACTGTTTTGGTGAGTTTTATTTAGCTTGAATGAAGTGTGTCTTATGATGCTCCACCACTAGAAGAAGCTGATCTCCCAGCTGAAACTATAGCAGCACATACCTGCGCGAATATATTGGTAATCGCCGGTTGTTGGGCTGATGAAGGCCGGTTGGAAAATTTTAACATATCGCCCAATCCTAGTCTGGACCAAAGTGGTGGACCAACCAACAGACAGACATTGCCATCCCATGAGCCGTGCGGCTATAGTGTGGCTGCCGATATTCTATATTTTTTCTTATTTGAGTAAATCCCATGAAATGATGGAAGCCAACAACAAACTTGCTAACAAGTATAATCTGTGTAGCAAAAGCCTAATAGAGCTTTTTATCTGTGGCTTAGAACTCCACTATTGTCAAAAAACTATCAAAAAACACCAAATGTGGATTAATCCATGTCTAAAAATAGTCCCCAACAAATCCACAATTTACTCCTGTTTGACTAACGTTGGCTAAAAACTACAGTTCCCAGCTGTTTCAGTATCACAGAGCCCTTTATGATGTTTTAATCTTCAACAGGAATTAATGGCCTTGGAGAGCAGGATAGTTGGAAAGTACTGAGCGAAGGACAAACACGTTGAAGGTTTTTGGTCTTTTCATTGAATTTGTTGACATTAAGAAAAATATATTTTAACTTTTAAAATGCTCAGAAAAAAATCTAAATTTGAACATCTCCATGACAACTGGGCAACTCCGTCTGGTGTGGAAGATCCTGTAATACGATTGAAAACTGGACCGCTGGCCTTATCCTTTAAATCCTCAGCAGTTACTGTTACTATGCAACTGGCCTGCACTTTCAGTCGATTACAGTTTAAAGCACTGTGTAAAAGCCAACATAGATTTAGTCTATGTTGGCTTTTACACATTGCTTTTACACAGTGCATTAAACTGTATAAGGGACACAATAAGGGACATACATTTAATCTAATCTAATAATAAAAATATAATAAAAAATTTTGAAGGCTCAAGACTAATGGCGTCCCGTCGTCCCGGGGACAAAGAATATGTGTTTGGATTTCGGCAAGAAACTTGAATAAGAACAGTTGTTTGAAGATGTTTTTACAGTTTTTACAATATAAAATAGACACCATGCACATTTTAGGACCACCGCTTGAGGATAGAGAAACGTGCCTTTCTCTCTGTATCATTCCTGCCCCCAAATGCTCATTATGATTGTAATAATTGATGACAAAACACATTAATAATTGCATTGATTGCACAGGCAGGACATCCTAAAACACCGTAAAACACCGGTGGCCATTTCCATATACACCACTCAGATGTTTATGGGCTGAATGAATTTATTTCATTAGGATTATGTGGGTCTGAGCTCCAGAGAAACTACAGTGTGAACAGAAAGAGGACTGAGGCCCCATTAGAGCTGAAGTGGACCAGAAAGAGAAATGAGTCCTCTTTCAAATGAACTGACAATGCAAACGCAAAAAGAACCCCCGAGAGTCCCCTTTTAGTCCACTTTAAGAAGACTGAGTTTTGTTCTTTAAAAAGTCCATTTCCCATTACCATTTACATTCCAGCTGCCATCCTAGAAATCATCAAATTTGATCATAAAGTTTACATAGTCTACTACTTAATGAGGTTGATTTATTGTTGCACTTCATGTGCACAGGTGGAGACACTCATTTACATCCAGTATCCTACCAAGAATCCTCGTGTATTTCTATTCAAATGCCTACCAATCTTCTGTTTTTTTATTTACTTGATGTATTCTCATGTAATTACAACTACATGTTTATCTGTTTACATGCATGTTTTTTCCTCCCTCACATCTTTCTCAAAGTCATAGCAGAACGTCGGTGAAGGAGTTTGTGTAGGCAGAGCCGACAAGCAATCCTCCCAAGTGACACACAACACACTCACACGCACGCACACACTGTGGGCACCGTGTGGATGTGCCCTGCATACAGATACCCCCGGATTTTTTTGGCACAAGCTTGCATAAAGCCAGAGGGTAAAGGTCAGCAAAAGAGAGAGAGAGAGAGAGAGAGAGAGAGAGAGAGAGAGAGAGAGAGAGAGAGAGAGAGAGAAACACCACGGGAGACTTTAAGCAACTAAATCAAAGTGTTACGTTGGGTGAACACCAGAATAAATACCAAAACGTGAGTGTGAACGCATGTTCTAGAAAGAAAAGCGGTGGAAGAGACGGAGCAAAATGTGCTGTTCTTGTTCAGGCGGGGGCTGATTCATTAGTAAAACCAGATGCTGTCTTTTTTCAAACACACATACCTGCATGTGCACACAAACCTGTCTTTCCTCTGTGATTCATAACAAAATAAGAAAAATAAAATTAGGAGGTGCAATATTTAAGACCGTCTTAGTTGAATGAGAAAACAAGATATTTCAAGGAGCTGCTGACGGCGTGCTGCGTGCCGTGGAGACCTAGCTCTGACTGACCAGCCGAGGCTTTACTTCCCGCCGTCACCATGGACACACTTCCTGGCCCTGGGTGTAGGGCAGCGGAAAAAACAGCAGCCGCCAAGGGAGAGAGAGAGAGAATAGATAGAGGGTGGTTAGAAAAGGGAGAGCAGAAAGGATGGAGGGAGGAAGAGAAAGAAAAAAAAAAGCTCTGAATTAAAACTGGAGCTAATCCCTTCTGCTTTGTTCAACACTTCCCTCTTCCTCTTCTCTCTCCGACTCTTCCCCTCGGGGCTTTGTGCAGAGACATTTTGCAGACAGTGGCTCTCATTTGTCAAATTATATTCTCGAAAATACGTACAGAAGACGCTTCAAACATATCCACGGGAAAACGTTTAGGCTGCACATTAGTCTTTGAATAACAACTTCGTTTACGCCATACTAGCATCATTAGTCCTGAACTGTACAGGATTCACTTGTGATATAAAGGTTATGTACTATATATATTAGGGCTGTCAAAGTTAATACAATAATAACACTAGTGAAGATACTGGTATCATATGAAACTAGAAAACCTAAGGAATCCATTGGTACCAACCATTTCACACTAGCTTGTCGGGAAGGAGGCTAAATAGCGCTCCAAACTTATGCAAAATTTTGGCAAGGAGAAAATGGCATAGCCCTTTTCAAAAGGGTCCCTTGACCTCTGACCTCCAGTTATGTGAATGAAAATGGGTTCTATGGGTACCCACAAGTCTCCCCTTTACAGACATGCCCACTTTATAATAATCACATGCAGTTTGGGGCAAGTCATAGTCAAGTCAGCACACTGACACACTGACGGCTGTTGTTGCCTGTTGGGCTGCAGTTTGCCATGTTATGATTTGAGCATATTTCTTAATGCTAAATGCAGTACCTGTGAGGGTTTCTGGACAAAATTTGTCATTGTTTTAATTTATGCATTTTCATTTCAAAGCTGTGTTAATAGTTGTTTTTCTTTTCACTTCAATCCCGAATTATTGAAGTTGTGTGGCTATGCAATGTCTACCTGTCACTGTCCTATTTTCTTTTTTTAGTGTTCCAGGATTGTATGTAAGTCCTCAGTAATGCAACTCTCAAGGTTAATTTGTTTATGAATAACATATTCAGATCCTTTACTTACTAAGTAAAAGTAGCAAAGTAATATATACACCACTACAAATAAAAGTTCTGCATTAAATCCATACTCAACTAGAAGTAAGTATTCTGAGTGAAATGTACTTAAAGTATAAGAAGTAAAAGTATTCAATGCAGAGACACGGCCCCGGTGAGTGTTACACTAGTATTACTGATGCATTAATATTAGGGCTGTCCATGTTAACATGATAATAACGCGTTAAGGCAAATTTGTTTTAACGCCACTCATTTCTTTAACGCATTTATGCAACTTGCAATTTTTAGGTTGTAGCGGGCTCAGTTTTAAAGCTAGAGTAAAGATACTGGTACCATATGAAACTAGAACCATTAGAACCTAAGGAATCCATTGGTACCATGTCATAGTAGCTTGTTGCGAAGGAGGATAAATAATAGTCAAGTCAACTGTTGTTGCCTGTTGGGCTTGAATTGCCATGTTATGATCTGAGCATATATTTTATGCTAAACCTGTGGGGGTTTCTGGACAATATTTGTCATTGTTTTGTGTTGTTAATTGATTTCCAATAATGAATATATAAATACATTTGTATAAAGCAGCATATTTGTCCACTCCCATGTTGATAAGAGTATTAAATACTTGACAAATCTCCTTTTAAGGGACACTTTGAACAGATAAAAAAGGTGCGATTAACCGCAATTAAATATAATATTAATATAAAATGTTCATCGATTGACAGCCCTACTGCAAAGGTAATCACAGACACATGTAGGCTGCAAATTAGCCTTTATGTAGCGTGATGTCTGTACAAGGACGATCATGTATTTACAGTGCATGAAATATTGAGCGTTTTGCAGCCTTTTGTATTGCAGCTGATTCTGTGAATACTTCCACAGTTTCTATGACGTGGCCCTGCATGCCTGTACAAGGGTTCAAGATGCCTTTAACTGTATGCATGAATAGCTGTATGAATATGAACGGCTGCATGTGCCACACACATGTGGATGAGTGCACCGGTGTGCGAGCGAGACACATAAAGAGAGAAAAGAGAGAGCGAGTTACTCTTTCCCCTGTCACTGGAGCTGCCTTCTGCTTAATCAAAATGGCAAACGCTTCATCGTGGCTGCGGGAGAAGACCAGATGGCCACGACTAAAACCGGAGAGAGAGAGAGAGACAGAGACCAGATGTGGTGTGTAGAGATGCAGGAAGAGATACCGGCTAAATAAAAGGGAGAGAAATAAAGAAGGCTGATATGGAGGAGATGGAGGTAAATAAGAGCATGTGCAGAAATCAGGAGTGAGTTATCGAGCGTTCACATGTATAAACACACACACAGATACGCTTCCTCTAATCAAAGCAAAGCCCCGTTTAATCTGGGCCGAATCTCGCGACTCGTTGACCCCGCAGTGACAGCGGTCACGCCAAAACGAGGCGACGGCGGCGGCGCGCAGTCACGCAACGCACCCCCCACAACGCCGAAACCTCCAGGTTTAATTCTCTAATCCATTAAAATCCTCCCTCCATGCTGCTAAGCTACCATAAGCAAGTCAGTAACCTTCTGCACCTGATAAGACGGGGCAGTCAACACACATTACAAGCTGTTTATGCTTAAAGGTAGCGTTAAGCTGCCGGCGGTGCTATTAGTAATGTCACTTCCTTTTGTTTTCAGGATGCAGGTGTTGCTGACTGGAGCTTATAGAGGCACTTTTTCTCTGTGCTGCTGAGCTGAAATCAGTTCTGTGGGCAAAAAAAACATAAAATACTGTATTCTAACTAACTAACTCATAAAATAAACAAGCCTTTTAGAATAAAATGTAAGTGAACTTTGACTTTTACGAGCCTCTTAATCAGCGACCAAAGAATTACTACTCTACAATCAATTGACTCAAGGTCCATCTTGCTGTCTTCCTCAGCGGATGGCTTTTGCTCATGGAGATTTCATGGAGTTGTCATCCTCCATGACAACGGAGTGAACACCCATCATATTAAATTATTCAATTATTAAAAGAAATCGATTCACCTAAGTATCGCGATTTTTTTTTTTTACGATTTTGAAATCAATTTCTTAATGCCAGAATCGATAAAATTGCTTCATTTGAGTCTATGCGGAGGTAGGCGGAAGTTACCGCTTTTATTGTTGTAGTCCGAGTAACGTGACGTCATATCCATTTCAAAAGCCAAAACAACGCTGCAGAGAGCTCGAAACCACACATGTATTATTATACCGAGAAAGTAGAAAACGGTGAAGGGTCTGCAGGGATGCGACCTGCACCCTCAAATTTTAAATCCAAAGTCGTAAACACTACGCATACAATAAAGTATGGAAACACTTTGGGTTTCACACATTGCCAGGAAAGCAGAGCTAGACATCATGGCTAAAGCTGCATGCTAACTCATGGCCCCGATGGAACTGACCATGGATGTACAAAGAGAACGGAGCTAATGGGAGAGCTAGCGGCGGACTTGGCGTAGTTAGAGGAAGTATACACGCGTGAGGGAAATGTTTCTATTCTTTGATTTTGGGGTTGCTGGAACAAATTAAATTCCTGGCAATGACTGATATATTTGACTTGAGGACATTTTTACTGTATCAATCTAGAGATTTTCCAAAGTAAAAGTCCCTAGAAGTGAATGATTCGACTTTTCCCCATGGTCTAGTGTTAAAAAAGTTAACAAAAATTGCAATAAATCTTAGTATCGAATCGCAATATTTGTAGAATTGCAATACTTAAAAATTGCAATACATATTGAATTGGTACCCAAGTATCGAGATAGTATCGAATCAGGAGATAGGTGTATCGTCCCAGCCCTAGCGTTTAGTAGAAACCTCAGCTGTCAAGTAGAAAGTAAAAAAAATTAAGAAAAGTAATAGTCTCTCAAAATGGGAGTAGACTGCACTCAATGCCTTGTTAGCATGTTATGCTAACTTCCTGTGGAATTAGCGAATTAATAAACTGACTGATGAATGTAATACAGCTCTATTTATACATTTTGTTCAGGTGAAAAGTTCGACATAATATTTAGCAGTTTTGTGAGCTATTTTCTAGATTAATTGTTTGGTCTATAAAATGTCAGAAAATAGTGAAAAAATGTCCATCCCAGTTTCTCAAAGTCCGAGGTGATATATCTTTAAATGTCTTGTTTTATCCAAAACCCAAAGATATTCACTTTATTATGATATAAAACACAGAAAAGCAGGAGATCTCCATATTTAAGAGGCTGAAAACAGCATTTTCTGCCATTTTTGCATGACAAACTACTCTCTACGACTAATTGATTATTAAAATAGTTGGTGAATGTTTTTCTGTAGATCGACTAATCGATGCAGCTCTAGTTCAAACTATACGAAACACACAGCAAATCTGCATTTGCGAGGCAAACACTGAGGAGTCCTCAACTGATTGGCACACTGATGAACATCCAGCACACACAACAGAGAGAGACTGTATTGGCAGATCCACCGCCTGCACAACAACTAGATTTAACCATGAGGCGTTGCATCATACAGACTGAATGTTTGCAGAGGATTATCTGACATAAATCCTAATGATAAATAAGCAGAGAACAGGTACATCACATTGCCTCAGCACTAATCTGATGGCACTGAAGAGGAATGATATCACATACTGACAGGATGTGGCTTTATATGATATGTGTATGACAATCTATTGCATCATGCACAATGAAAGCACATCCCTCCATGGCGATAACATGGTGCAGACATCTGAGTTTGTGTGTGTCCTTGTTCACAAGGTCTTATTTTTTTTTTTATCTGCCACTTTTGAAATCTATGCGCTAAATGAAGGAATAACATTTTAGATCTGATGTCATTCAATGTTTGATATATTTTACAAAAAAACATGATATGCATGGTAAATTCCAGTGTTCGAATTATACCGTAGCTTCAGGGGGAGCCCCATTTTTCGGGGATGGGAGGGTACCGTATATAGTACTGTACTGTACTTTGTTATTGTCAACTATGGTGGTTATTTGCATAAAAACACACAATTCAAATTATTAGGAATTATTATTAAATTATTGGATTTTTATTTAAATATTTGCTTTGATTAAAAAGATTATTGGCATTAGTAGTTTTAATTATGTATTATAATCTGCATAGAGCTAGTGTTGGGAAGTTAAACAGGTCCCTCTCTTTTATCTATTTTATATTGCTGTGAAAACATCTTCAAACACCTGGATTTATTCAAGTTTCTCCCCAAAAACTAAATTTTACGAGATTACATTTGAACACATCATGATAAGGTTAGAATTTACCTTCACCCAATGCTAATTTTTACTGAATAGAGCTTGAACTCATCATAATGCAACCTCTGTTAACGTAACTAGCTCTCCTAATGCCGATGTCAACACAGATTTGTTGTTCACAGTGAAGCATTATCAGGGAAACAAGACTCGGTCAAAACAGAGTATATGTTTGGCCGTGTACGGTCAGTCTGTGAATTTGTGGCTAAATTGTTACACTAATAGTCAGTGGTCATGTCTATAATGTTAAATCCAGCGGTACAGGTCCACCAGGTCCGGCGAGGACACTAGGGGACGCGCTTTTCCACTCAACTGGTGTTCAAGCGGTGACGTATCCTATCGTTGAATGCACTTGATTGGTCCCTGGTTTTCTGCTCGCCGTTTCAAACTGGAAAAAACATTGCGGCCTGCTCGTGAACTTTATGTTAATCCACCAAAATCTACTACTGAAAACATTTTAAGTGAGAAATAGGCTGTGTCATTGCTGAATCTGGTTTTATTTTAGAGCTAGATCGCCTAGTTTGACAGCTTGTTCAATGTTTCGTGAGCCGGATGCGTCAAGAGCAACGGCCAATGAGGAAACCCCAACACTGATTTTGAATCTTATGATTCAGGAGATTATATTTCCCGATTGTATTCCTTGTGTTAAAATGTCTGCAGCTAATGATATAAATCAAGCTCATACAGTATAAAATACTACCAACTATACAAATACCCCTTTCACACCGAGGACTCAACCAGGGTTGAACGAGGGTTGATTGTGTGTCTGAAAGGGTTAACCCGCGTTGACTGACTCAACTTTGCGACCCAGGTCTCGGAGCAGGGTCGATTTCGATGTGAATGACACGGACCAGGGTCGCTAATAAACGGGGTGGGACAAACCTATTAGGTTGCAAATGTCGTGACGCAATTGTCACAGGTCACCGTGGCTTACAAACAAACGGGTCGACGACAGCAGGAATGTTTTCAGACACACCGGAGGTGAACGGCGGACGAGAACAACATGGATGTGTGGCGAGACTTCGAGGTGCGAGAGCTGCTGGCCGTCCACGGTGAGGAAGAAAAAAGCGGTAGATGACGGGACGGTGAGAGACAACGTGGTGTAACGTTATAGTTATAAGAACATAATAAGGCTGCTGAATGAGAAAGGCATCCACCGTTACGTGTAAACCCCGCCCATTTCTAGCACCTGAGCTAATTGGTTTACATTGCTCCCGGGTTGTGACCCAGGTCGTATCTGAATTGTCCTGACCAGGGTTCAACCCGGGTTGACTGGCTTGGTTTGAATTGACAAAAGGAGGGTTGAACCAGGGTCAGATAACCCTGGTCATTGGTGTGAAAGAGGTAAAAGTGAATGCAGCTTATGTAAAAAGACTTGAAAACTTGAGTATTCTGCCCTCTCTTCCAATCACATCATGATGTTGTTTTCCTGAAACGCGACAAACATCTGTGTTGATTACTTTCACTCATCTCCATTGCAAATTTCCTTGAACAAAGTGTTGTGTGTGTGTTGGGAGGTCTTATTTTATGACACAGTCAACTGTTTGACAAAAATGCTGGAAACAAGTAAATGGACTGGAAGTAAGTGGAATCATCTCACCTCGCTGCCTCTCTCACCTAACGAGATTTCAAGACATGATTAAATGGATATGTAAAATGTGCAATTATCGCTGAAATGCCTCAGTCACGACTAACATACATTAATCTTGACACTCATGCACGGTGACAGTTTGTGTTCACAACAGCAGACAGAGATGTTGCAGTGTGTAACAGCAGTGGCGGTAAAGGAACCAGATTTGAAGAAAAATAATAATAAAAATCATGGAAATGTATTTGTGTCGTCGATGCTTCATTAGCGTTTGGGCTTTATGGAAGATAAAAATATCTTTGTGCCTCTGGGAGGAGAGCGGATGAGGAGGGGAGGGGCTGGCTGTGTGAGCGTGAAGACGAAATGAGGATGCAAGAGGGTTTTTTGGTGCTTTTTTTCTGGTTCTGTTCGTGCACAAGCGAGACTGCAACGGTGACATCGTTTTGAGCAAAACTTCCAGGCAAAATGTGACAAAAGGTGCAAATCACGAGCTGACGTCAGCCTCTCTCCAGACATCCTGCTGTGAAGTCAAAAATATCTCTCCTCCTGATCTCTGCCTCCTTCACTCCGTCGCTCTTCCTCATTTCTTCTTTTATCAAAACCACACTGCAGGCTTTTGTGAGAATGTGTGCAGCGGTGCATGAAAATGTGTTTTGGTGAACACAAGACCAAAAAACAACAAATAATGAAGCGACTTCGTGGCTCAAAATTGTAGGAAAATGAATGTCTTCCAAAAACATTTATACATATATTTTAAGATAATTCAACCACTTGAAACACATTTTCATCCATCTCTGCTTTTCAGGCTCTTCCAAGAGCACAAATAGCAACAGACTGTATGACTAACGCACCTTTCTGACAATGAATGAATGAACTACTAAATTGCACATCATGACACCAAATTGCACTAATTTCAAATCCATTCGTTTCGCCCTGACCTGCTGGAAAATTATGGTCTAGTAATAGGTTTTTAACAACTAGCTGTTGTGTCTAAAATGGGCAGTTGAGCTGAATTATGGAACAAGTGGACAAAAGGCTTGAGATGCTGGACTGTTTCGGCCCTGGATACCAGAAGATCCAGTAAAATTCATCCACAGCCACATTAAAAGGGACATATCATGAAAACCTCCCTTTTTCAGGGCTTTTTCTAGAAACCCAAAATACAAGTATGAAACTGAAAATGGGCATGATATGTCCCCTTTAAACCAAGATCAGCCAACACAGAGAGGGGAGGGTGAGTTGATAGAAGAGCCCAGACTGGCTACAAAGTCAAACAGGTAGAAAAATAAAAGACAAAGTATGTACGTGCATAAACCTTAATCTTTGTTTCTTCTTTTCACAAATAACAGTCGTCATTTGGTGATAATTTGTTGTTTTGGGCACAAGTTTTATTCCCTTAAAAGTCCAGTGTGTAGGATCTGGTTGTACCTAGCGGTGAGGTGAGGAAATTGCAACCAACTGAAGCCTCTCTTGTGTGCAAAGCACGTTGGAGAGCTACGGTGGAGACGTGAAAACGCGAATGGCCCTCTCTAGAGCCATTTGGAGTAGAGCCAGTGCGTAGAGTGTGTGTTCGTGGGAGAGTGAGAGAGCGCCGGCGACGGGAGCGAGTAACGTTATCGACTCCGGCCAAAGCAAGAAAAGTTAACAGAGTACTTGTTTTTGCCACTGACAGGCTCAGATATGTAAGGGATAATGTACAGCAAGCCGGTCATTGTGAAATAAACCCCGACAGGGCAATGCGGCACCCCGATGCCAAGCTAAAGGGTCTTGCATCATCCTGAAGGGGTTTATTTCAAAACAATGACCCGCTAGCTGTACATTATCCTGCTTATTACACAGCTACTTACTTAAGAAATCAATAATTTGACACAAAAATGATCCGGCAGTGTCCGAGATCAGAACTATGTCCGTAGCAACGGTCTGTTATATATATTATATGTTAAATATTCTTTATAACAGACGGTAGAACGCCGTGATTGACCAATCAGAATCGAGTATTTAACAGAGCCGTGTAATAATATATATTATTATATATAGTTATTAGAAGTGCGTAACACTTTTATGGACACAACATTATGGACCCTACAGAGAAATAAAAAGTGTTTCTTACCTTTCGCTTGATCCGGTCTGTTTGTTATTGTGTCCAAGTGTGTCAAGGAAAAGTGTCATTGTGAAACCTGAATATCCGTATACTCTGGCTCAAATAAATACGGGCGGCCATCGAATTCAAAGACCTCATTATCATTGGGGAAATCATCTAAATAATCAGCCATGACACTGAAATCCTTTTAGACAACACTAAGCTACGCTTTCTGTACTCAAACACAACAAACTCTTCCCGGCTGGCACTCGCGCTTCCACCATGCATGTGTTTCACTATTCCACCATTGTCTCGGCAACACGTCACCTCTCCAGATTTCAGAACGAGACCTCTCCTTGATTGAGATTCTTTCCATAATGTCAGACACTTATAATAACAATCACAGCCTGTCATGGCAAAAACAAGCACTTTTAGTGGACGTAAATGACAGTGCCAGCTTGCCCCAATAGCACCATATTGTAGCCTGTGAGCGGCTGCCGTCTACAGCGCTCACCCTCAATACTGGATCAATTACAGAAATTGTTGTCTCTATTAGTCAGTTAGACACCAAAACATGGGAAAATAGGGATGAAAAATACCGAAGTTCTCCTTTAAAAGTCCTGGTGTGTGTTATATTATACTCATAAAGATAAGACTGCGTGTGACCACAAGAGAATGATGAGTTCATAATATATAAAAAGACAAGATGTGTTTGTTCTTGTGAGGAAACCCCCTTTCATTTGTGGAGCTGCAGGCTACTTGCAGTTCTAAGAAGAAGTTAAGTGAAGGGACAGTGAGTTTAACTGGATTTATATCCAGCCTTTCCATGACACATGACCAACGTCTACCATGTGACCGACACGAATGTTGCAGAAAAAGCAAGGCATTCACGGATATGTTTTGGGAAAACAAACCCAGAACAAACACAAAAAGGAATGATCTTCTTTTTAAAAGAAAACCACAAAAAACACCACCGAGGACGATTTTTATATAAGCAAAAGGTTTCAAGTAGCGTAGTAGTTTGTGGTTTTTAATGGTTTTTAAATGGTTTATTTACTTTAACCCCTTAAAACTCCGACGGCCTGCCGGCAGGCCCGCCTGCTATTTTGTCTTTCAGAGGTTGTAGTGGGCTCAGTTGTAAAGCTAGAGATGATACTGGCATCATATGAAACTGCAAAACCAAAGGGAATCCATTGGTACCAACCATCGCTAAATAATCGCTAAAGAACGCTACAAAGTTACGCTAAATTTTGCAGAGGAAAAACTGGCATTGCCATTTTTAAGGGGTACCTTGACCTCTGACCTCAAGATATGTGAATGAAAATGGGTTCTATGCGTACCCACGAGTCTGCCTTTAAAGACATGCCCACTTTATGATAATCACATGCAGTTTGGGGCAAAAAACATGCAGTTTTTTTAATGCAGTACAAATTTATTGTATTCATCAATCAACTGTATTCATGTTTGATGATGTTAGTCTCCATAGTAGCCATTTCATTGTATTGAGACAATTTTTTTGAAACTTAACTTCACTGTATAAAATGACCTGTGGTGACCTCTAGGATCATCACAGCCTCATGAAACTTTACAACCACAAACTACAGACCTAGATCATTCAGTGGATGGATGGCTTTCCTCGGTAGGTTGACAATAAGGGGGTTTCTGAGCAGTTTCCAGAACAGAAGTGCTTGTTGCAGAAATCTCCTAAATCGAAAGTTTTTGATACCAAATCATAGCATGACTTTTTCTATGGTGTTCCTCGAGGTCTTGGTGTCTTAATGTGGTATTTTGGAGGGATTATTTATCATTTTTATCAATTCTTGAGTGGTAAAAAATGGTTACATTTAGCACCAAATCTGTGTAACAAATGGTATCAACCCAAAAAGTGCTGCAACAACTGCAACAAATGGACATCATATACTACTATCATAATGTACGCTCTAATACACTTTCACAATTTATTTTAATTGATTCATTCATTTATTATTTATTTTTTATTTATTATTAATGACGAGAACAACCTGACAGAAAATTAATCTTCAGGTTCCAAGCTCTCAGATGATGTACACCACTTCTATGTGACATATATTGCTGACTAATCTACCCCTGAACATCCCCTGTCCCCCACCCCTACCCCTCTAAGAAAAGGGCGAAATGGTAAGAGGTTAAGAAGAAAGGGGATTTTCATAACCCATAAAGGAACACTTAAAGTTTCAATTTATGTAAATATTTAAAGGACACCAAATTTGGAAATACATGGTTTTCACTACCCAGCATCAATCTGTAATTACATGGCTAAACTGACTTTAAGGGCTTAAATATGCACAGACGGGTTGTTTAAGCTCCATCTTTTATTTCTTAATAAAACACCTTTTATTCTTCAAATCCAGACAAATCATCCCTATATTCAACTAAATAATCAGGATTACACATTTTGCCTCTAAATGTGCAGCTCTGCTTCAAAAGCGAGTGCCAGGCAGACAGGTGGCCAGGTAGTCAAGCGGGAAAACTAATTAAGAGCCAAAAACATTCAGACACAGTCAGCCTGCGGGGAAACGCTGCCGGATGTTTTGACCGGTTGTCCAATAGTCAGGAGAATCAGACAGGAGTCTGGCTGGTTTTCTTATGATCAGTTGATGACGTGTTTGTGCGTATACAGGGTCATGAGCACAGAATTAGAGAGACAAGCAGTGAAAGGCCCGAGGGAGAAGAGGAAGAAAGAGAGGGATGTTAAACTCCAGCAGCCTGTTGTAAGTTACGCGTTCAGGGACTTGTGTTTAAGACGCGTTTACGGCCCGCCTCCCGATGAGAAGATGAGAGCTAGATGGCAGAGCAGTCACTCTAATGGCATCTCATTTCCTCGAGGGGTTGAAGTTCACAGAACAAATTCATCATTTGAGGAGGAAAGAGATGAAAAGAACCAATATTCTGTTGATAGGAAGCAGAGCGGGAGCATTCGTTTTCACCTAAAAAGCTGATTATGAGGTTTAAAAGACTCCTTCAGTCCGAAATTTAACCACAGAAGAGCAGCAAGTAGATGGGCGAAGGTACTCTAATCTCTTAGTAAATTAAAGTACATTCATGTCATGTTGGAAATACTGTAGTAACTTTTAATACTAAGGCTGTCAAAGTTAACGCTATAATAACACGTTAACACAAATTTGTTTTAACGTCACTAATTTCTTTAACGCATTAACACAACATGTTAATTTTTAGGTTATAGCGTGCTCAGTATTAAAGCTAGAGAGAAGATAATGGCATCATCTTAAACTAAAAAACCTAAGGAATCCATTGGTACCAACCATGTCATACTAGCTTGTCGGGAAGGAGGGAAAATAACGCTCCAAATTTAAGCTAAATTTATGCGAAGAAAAACTGGCATGGCCATTTTCAAAGGGGTCCCTTGACCTTGCAGCTGCAGCTTCCTAGCGTGAGCAACCTAGCTGCTACTCTACCACAGAAGCTGTTTGGCTAGAAAGACACAACAACTAACCATAATATCTCTAGAACTACATTTATGATCAAACTGACACGTTTTATTACACAGACTCGTGACGGTTATGGAAAGTTAAAGTTACATCTCCTCTCTCGTACATTTCCCGAGCCTCCGGCTGCAACTACTTCACTCAGAGCAGCTGTCAATCATGATGTCCCACCCCCTTTTTATAGCATCAAATAACTAATTAAAACCTTGGGAACTGTAATGCAACCAGCCACCAGGGGGCGATCGAGATGTTTTGGCTTCACTTTTAGGGAGCTATCACGTCGTCCATCTTTATATACAGTCTACAGACATGGTAAATGTAATGGTAAATGGACTTGCATTTATATAGCGCTTTTCTAGTCTACCGACCACTCAAAGCGCTTTACACTACATGTCAGCATTCACCCATTCACACACACATTCATACACTGATGGCAGAGGCTGCTAAGGTGCCAACTTTGCCCATCAGGATGTAATCTAAATACTCAGTCACACATGGCTATGCCTTTGGGAGCAATTTGGGGTTAAGTGTCTTGCTCAAGGACACATCGACATGTGATCTGGGGCAGCAGGGGATCGAACCACCGACCTTCTGATTGGTGGACGACCTGCACTACCCTCTGAGCCACAGCCGCCCCGACAGACATGAAAGTAGTATTGATATTTTATCAAACTGCACCAAAACAAAGAAGCGGACTTTCCAAAATGTCAAACTATTCCTTAAATTAACTGAAATAAGACCATTAAAAAGTGTTTTCTGCTGTGATAGTCTTTGAAGGGACATGTAACACTTTAGGTGACGTCAATAACGGTGAGTGCTGCAGGCAAAAAAACAAAGCCAAAACACACGTCTTCATTTTCTTTTCTCACATCCTCCCAGCCTCCAACACCTTGTCTTCACTATCCTTTATCTTGCTGCTTTACTTCCTCCATTCTCCCCCGAACATATCCACCACCTCCACCCTTCCCTCTCGTTCACTCCTATTATCACTTTTCTCTTTTCCCCCCGTCGTGCTGCTCACATAATCTCACACATTCTATTTTCTCCCTGTTTCTCTCTCTCTCTCTCTCTCTCTCTCTCTCTTCCAACATCTTACAATCTGTTGTATGTCAACCCAGTCTTCTGCCTTCTTGATCTTGTTATCTCTGTTTTAATCTCTCTTTGATGCACAATGCACTCTGGAAATCTAAAATAAATATGGAAATCAAGCACAAACAAACTCTCTGTGAAAGGGTCTTACTATTATTTTGGTCTAAATTTGAGTGAAACCTAAACGGTTTCTACTTTCAGAGTTTTCACATGCTTTATTTTACATTTGTTAAACTATTAAGTAATTTTCTATAGATTTTGAGGTAAATATTGGGGTTATTTGGCAGTAATTCCAAAGAAATTAGAGAAAATAGGTTACTTGCTAATTATCACCTAATTACGATGAAATTTGCGGACCCAATAAAAATATGTTGTCGCTAAAATCAATGAATAATAGCGATCTCAATATTGATCAAAAAAATTGTGATTGTCATTAGATTAGATTAGTTTGACTGTAGCAGATAAAGGACAGTAGAGCCTGGGCCATGACGTTGCTTTTCTACCCTGACAACAACACCTCCACCACACATACAGAATACTCCCCTCTCTCTCAGCAATGTGCCAACAAAGGCAATGAGACATAAAACAAGCTCTAAATGACACACACACTGGGACTAAATCACATGCTGATAAAAGGCCCATTCTGGCTTTGATGGTGCGTGGTTTGTTTCTCCATCACTTTGCACACAGCACCTTTGCAAAAATAACTTCCAAGTCGATGACTGAACAAAAATAAGAAAAGAAAAAAAAAGTTGACTTCCTGTTTGGCTCCTGCCTGATCACAGATGGAGAAATGGCAAGATGGAAAAATGCTGCTGGACAAGACGGGAAAGAAAGAAAAGTCTTGCTCACGTGTTTGCATATCATGTCAAAGTTTTTGTCTGCTGTTTGGGAGACACTGAAATAACACCTTCTTCTGAATAACACATACAGGTTTTCCTCAGCTACCCATCCTTCACTTCATCCGCTGCATATTGTCACACCGTGTAGGTGTATTTGTATGGTTTCAAGTCTCTGTTTGACAGACACCTGCACGAACCCACATTCTCACCTTTTCCAAGCTGTTATCAACGAGTGAACATTGTGCCTTCTCTCGACAACGTGTTTCTCTCCCTTACGAGTGTGAAGCATATGCAGGAGTGTTAGCCTGCCTATCTCTGCCTTTACAACAGCTGCTGTTTCAGGGAGGAGATGGGAAATAGCTGCACAGAGGAGACGAATGTATGAACCCACAAACACATGTTTACTATACTTATGAGGAGTTTTCATTGACCCCAGCACCAACATCTATTGTTTAAGAATAAACCACTTTACCAGCTGTAGGCTTGAAAAATGGCTTGTAAAACACGAGATGAGCAGCTGCGATCGCTATCTTTTTTCGGCGTAAAAATGAGTCGCCATTAGGGGATGCAACTAACAATCAACTAAACGTTAGGTCGAAAAAAATCTACATTTATCTGACAGCTGAAGTGTCTATTAAACGCTAGGGCTGGGACGATTAACCTATCTCCCGATTTGATACTATCACGATACTTGGGTGCCGATTCAACATGTATTTTGATTTTTAAGTATTTCAATTCGATATTACCACGGCAAAAAGTTGAATCATACTTCAAGGAACTTTTCCTTAGGAAAATCTCTAAATTATTACAGTAAAAATGTTTGATTTTCAACATGTATGTAGTCAGAGATGTCCTGAAGTCAAATATATCAGTCATTGTCAGGAATTATTCATTAATACATTTCCCTCACAAATTAGTGGTATTTTCTTTCTAATTTATAATAGACATGTAATGTTTTATACTTCTGGTTATTACAATCCAATCAATCTTTTTTCCATATACGTATTTTGTATATACAGTTCCCTTTGTTAACACCTTATTTTGAAAACCGAACGTATGTTACCGCAATACGATAACGTTTCCTGTCCGTGACAGAGTTAGCATGCAGCTTTAGCCGTGATGTCTAGCTCTGCTTTTCCTGGTAATGTGTGAAACCGAAAGTGTTTCCATACTTTACTGGATGTGTAGTGTTTACCACTTTGGATTTAACATGTGAGGGTGCAGGTCGTATATCCACACGGACTCTCCGCCGTTTTCTACTTTCTCGCTTCGGCTTTGTTTTGGTTTTTGAAACGTATATGATGTCACGTCACTCAAGACTACAACAATAAAAGCGGTCACTTCCTTCTACCTCCGCATAGACTCAAATGAAGCAGTTATATAGATTCGGACATTAAAAAAGTTGATTTCAAAATTATAAAAAAAAACAAAAACAACATACATAAACACGCACATACACCACTGTTTTGGGTTCGCATTTCTTAATAAATAAGAACATGTCAAGTAAATTCATTTTCATGGCTACAAACTTGCACAAAGACACACACACACACACACACACACACACAGACACACACACACACACAAACACAGGCAAACAGTTACACAGCAGGCCTCGGTCCGGATGCCGGCATTCTCCACAGTGATAATGGGGCTGTATCCCACTGTAATACACAGTTCACTGAGGCTGGCTCTGCTCCAGATGGAGAGGCAGCGAGGAAAAGGAACAGGATGCCATAACCTCGCCTCACACAGTGGACAAGAGCCACAGCTGCAGACACACACACACACACACACACACACACACACACACACACACACGGATAAACAGGCCAGAGCACCCACGCCTGCATCAACCCACATGAATGCTTGAATGCAGAAAGACAGACACTTATCTACTGTATATGTCTTCATGCAACATAGAAACAAACATGCTCAGAAACGTATAGTTTCATGCAACAGTGGGCGTTACATTCACCACACAAAACACAACAAAACTGGGCTCAGTACACACTGACATCACGCAGACTTACATAAAGTACACTTCATCAAGAGTGTTGGCTGTAATCATTCAGCTCCTCCGTCTTGAAAAGAGCAGAAAGTAAAATGCGGCGGCGGCGTTGGAAGTTGGCGGAGGAGAGTGGGAGGAGGAGAAGGTGTCGTATTTTCAGGCTCCGCGCGACAAGAAAGGCAGAGCAGCCGCGATGTGTGAGAGGATTTGTCGCTGAAAAGTAATAATGTTTATTCCGCCCTGTTCTGACCTGTTTACACCAGGGAGCCAAAAAGCCTCCTCTTTGCAGTTCTTCACCGGAGCTGGTTTAAACTCTCAGCGGGGAAGAAACGGGGGCTCGGAACAAGATCCGCACGACACGGTCATAGTTGGCTTTTCAATTCTTCTGATCAGTAATTAATTACTTGTTTAAATCGTGTTGTAATTCAGATTCTTCCTTCAGCTGTTTCACTGATGCAAGTGCAAATCTTTTTAAGCCACGCTAGCAGCTAAGGATGTCACAATGCCAATTCGATAACACGGTAAAAAACTAAAGTAAAACAATTAACTCCATGTACTTCATTACCGTTTGCATACTGGTTTTTGTTAGGAAGTTAAACAGGTCATATTTCTCTCTCTATTATCTATTTTATATTGCTGTGAAAACATCTTCAAACAACTGGATTTATTCAAGTTTCTCGCCAAAAACTACATATAAGATTACATTTGAACACATTAGAATTTAGCTTCGCCCAATACTTATTTTTACCGAGTAGAGCATAACAGAGCATAATGTAAATCAATGGCGCGTCCGGCATTGAAATCGGCAGGATGAGAGCTAGTTAACGTTAGCTGTTAGCAGCCAGTAAGCAGCACGGTCCTGCATGGAGCTAACAGCTAACGTTAACTAACTGTAGTCCTGCCGATTTCAATACAAACTTGTTTTTCGCAATGTAGCATTGTCAGGGAAAAAAATAGGGTGTGTCCAGTGGATGCATCGATAGTGAGTTTACAGCGTTCCAAACACGTTTTATATCGTCCCCGGGATGACGAGACGCAGTTAGTCTCAAGCCCTGACGGTACCTGTGGTACTGTAGAAATACGAGTACCGTCTCATTTTCTGAATTTTGGCATCGACTTGGTACCGAAGTATCGGTTCTTGTGACGTCCCTACTAGCAGACGTCAGGTCTAAAATATCTCAACAACTTGCGGATGGACTGCAGTGAAATGTGGTAGGTTTTCAGATGATGAATCCTTCTGACTTTTTTTCTTCTGCACCACCGTGACACACACAAAAGGATAGAAATATGAAATACCTTAAAGTTCACAGTTACCAAATTCCAACTTTGGGATACAGTATAACTGATTTGATTTGAACCCTTTGAACTCTGCAATAGAAATGGTTCTCCAGTGTCTACATTGGTATTCTTGCTTATTGTGATGTTATTTCTTGGAGTATCTTCAAATTCTTCATATCCCTAAAATATGTACAACCTAAGCTAAAACGTTATATACTGTAAGTCAATGAACCATAATTATTGATAAATCTATTGAAATGGTGTAAAATACAAAAATTGGACGTTTTTCATAAAATGTTACTAACTAAACACACAAAACATATTGATCCAAAAGATTTCTAAATGTGGAATAATGAACACAATATTTCTTAACACTCCATAAGTTACTTGAATTATGCACATATTTTTGTTTTTGAAATATGTTCATTTTAATGAGCAGATCGAGTGCAAAGGCGTTTTGAATTTTCGTTACAATCCGCATGTAACGTAACAACGTCATCATGAGCGTATAACATGATGACACGAAAGACAGAAGCCTTAGCTTTCTGTTGGTTTTATTTTACATCAACTTAAACAGGATCATGCAAACAACAACCTCCCGCAGCCATTACGGGGCAATACTCAGGCGCCATTGCCTGTTGTTAACATGTTTTGTAATGTAACGTAACGTTACGTCGTTATCGCGTGCGCAAGCAATGATGCAATGATGCGAAAGACAGATGCCATGATGATGTTTTTTATTTTAGATCGATTTAAACAGGATCATGCAAACAGCGATCTCCTGCGGCCATTACAGGACAGTACTCTGGCACCACCGCATGTTGTCACCATGTTTTGTAACGTAACGTAACGTAACGTAACGTAACGTAACGTAACGTAACGTTAACGTAACCTGATCCTTAATCTACAGTAGCTGCCACCAGAAACACAAGAGTTGCTGCTGCTGTGATGAAGGTCAGGAAAAAAAGGGGAGGAGGGAGACATAAAGGATGAAGGAAGAGGAGGTGAGAGAAAGGGAGGAAGGGGAGCAGGATGAGGGAGAGGAAGAGGAAGGAGAGGAGGAAGGAGGGGTGGGGTGAAGTCTGAGTCATCGTCCGTTACAGGCATCATCCGAGCCGAAGGGGGAGAAGAGACAACACACACACACACACACACACACACGTAGAGGAAGGGCAATCTTTAATGGCAGCTTCCCCTTCTCTTTCACTAACGGGGACGTGGAGTCAAACGGTCAGGGACTCTTGGGAATGGCTGTCCATATTGGAGCCATTGAGCCTCTCTAACACACACACATATATATATATATAAATAGGCTGGAGTCCCCCAACAGTCCATTAGAGATTAAACAAGTTGTTCAGTCTATGTTTCCGACTCCGGGCGTGTCTGAAAATTTCAGATTACTGCCTGCTCGTCTGCCTCCTCTCTCTTCAACTCCTCCTCTCTGTCTCGCTATTGTTCCATTAGAGGATTAAGCACACCGGTATACCAGAGAGGAAGATGGGTGCAATTCAGAGAAAATGAAACTCAGTCCATCACCCTGCATCGAGGGGACGTTAGACGTCTAACTGGCGTACTTTACCTGCCTGTCTTCATCGCCTCTTCACATTACGACTCTATTATGGATTTCTATAATAGCACAACAGTTGATGAATCCACCGCAGGACTCCATGTGCAGCAGTGCTGCTAGTTCTCCTCCACATTATTGAGGTAATAACTCACGATTAAATGAGTGTTCCCGTTGGCGAAAGCAGGACTACGGGGACGTTTGTGTTGGCACCTGTTGACTGACGAGAATTCAACGGCGAGAGATGCACCTCATTCTGTTGAGCAAGAGTCTACAGCCACGCTAGCGGCTCTGTGAGGCTGAATTAAGGCACTGTGGTGGGGGAGAGCCGCTACGAAAGTAACACTTTTCAGATAGTTTTAAAGATAATGTTACAGACAGGAACAAATTATCGTTGCGATCGACAACTCACACATGAGTTCTATCAATACTAGGTGTTATTTTGTGGAATGACCGGTATATTTTGACTTTGATTAGTCGGGACAAAAGTTTATATTAAGGCTGTCAACAGATTAAAATAGTTTATCGCATGATTGTCCATGATTAATGATGATTAAATTATCAATCAAATTACTCACACATTTTTTATCTGCTCAAAATGTACCTTAAAGGGAGGATTTATCAAGTATTGAATACTCTTATCTACATGGGAGTTGGTAAATATGCTGATTTATGCAAATGTATGTATATTTCTATTATTGAGTGGTGTGAAAATGGTCGGCAGACGCCACTTTATGTCATGTACGTATCATGACAACGGCTTATATATCCGCAGTCCTCGGTCTTCCGGTTTCCCTTTTTGAATGATGAATACAGACTACCGCCACCTGCTGTTCAGTAGACTTATTTCATCTCACACAGGCGCAGAACGTACTGTATGTGGTAGTCGGCCGTTGGCTGGTTAGTCTTTGCGGTGTGTTCCGGTGCCACTTTTTGGCCGAGACAAAGGCGACGTGAGGCGACGCAACTGGTGGCCTTTGTCGCCGCCAGTTCTTTGATGTCGGCTTGGTGTTTCCACAGCGTGCTGAGGCTGATGGGAATGTCATTTGTTTTGCAGGCATTTGGTCATAAACCAAAGTAATGGACGAATCAAAATTTGGACCTGATAATGGCGCTGGATGGTTAGCTAAGGGATCACCAACGTTGTTGCAATTCATCTTGAGGGGAACGTGGATATCCCTATCAAATTCCATGGCAATCCATCCGGCAGTTGTTTCACTCAAAACCCCAACCACAATATCAACCTGCTGGTGGTGATGGAGGAAAGGTCAGGGGATCACCAAAGACAGTGGGATACATAATCTGGAAACTATGAATGAAAATGTCATGGTAATCCATCCAATAGTTGTTAACAAATTTCACTAAAAACCAATTAACCTGCTGGTGGTGATAGAGGAAAGGTCAGGGGATCATTAAAGTCATTAGGCTCAATCCTCTGGGCACCATGAATATCTACCGATATCATGCCAAACCATAATGTCGTACATCCTGAAGAAAACATCCTCTTTCAGATACACAGTAATGTTACATAAAGAGCACTTACGCAGCCACTAAAGTGCCCACAATTACAGTGAAGAACAACCTCGAGGACACTGCTGCCTTTTAACCGTATCATTACCAACACGTGAACGGAATTATTATGAAATGTAGTTGTAGCATAGCTATCATCATGAGAGATTAGCTCCTTGGTTACCAAACCACTTGCCTTAGCAACCAAAACAGCTCCCAGCTCTGTACTTCTTACAGTAATTATCAGTATGGCTGAGACGTAACTTTCATCACCGTTATTGCTTGGATTCAATTACTGCTTATGTAATACAACCATTAAAAATCAATTTGCTGCATTACGCATCCTTGTTGTCCTCCTAATGTGAGACTAGATGCTGCCTGAGGTCTTTAATAAAGGGGAACATGGCTTTTCATTTCCTCATTCTGGCGATGCTTTCCTTATTTCTGCCTTTCCTGTCAATGCTGAAGTAAAAAATTGACTTTCCCGCTCGATAGTTCCCCGTCTGTCCAAACCTCGTCTAAAGCACCACCAAGAGACTGTGGACAATATGAGACATAGCGCTGCGCTGTGATGACTAAGAGGTTTTTTTGTAATAATGGAGTGTACATACAGTAGAGTGTGAGTCAGTTAGTGTACTCCAATATTGAGCTGCTCGGCGTGGACTGCAGGAGGCTTTAACGCTGTTAGGAAACAGCCATGAACACTTAACTAGAAATGTTAATATATTCTGAGCTGTTTCTGTCTGGAAACTGATTTACTGACACTTTTAATACATTTTTAAGGTCTGTGGTTAACACAAGATGAAGAGATTATAACGTTTGTTCTAAATATGTCAGTAAATATCCCACTCGTGAATTTTGAAGCCTTTCTTAAAAAAGGTGGTTGCTAACATGAGACTACTAAACGTCATCACGCCGACTCGTCGCCCTTTACAGCCTCGTTGTGTATACTCGCGCTCATGTGACCGTGGTGTACTCCGTTTATAGCCTAACGTTAGCTTTTTACTTCTGGCGATTGCATTTACACTTAAAAAATCATAAAAATGTGTTAGTATCATAAACGTGTGTTTGCCACAGAGCTTATTTTCTGCAATAACTCAAAAGCCAATGGAAAATTATCCCATTAGCTTTTTGTCGAGGGAACCCAGGGAGATGCTAACTTCCTGGTTGGCCTACAAAAATACGTCATTCATGGAGCACTTTATTCTTTAATGATTTCACCTTTTAAACCCAACTTCACTCACAAAGCATGGCAGGCTAAAGTACTTTTAAGCACTGAGACAATTTCCTCACGGATTGAGCATAATGTCATTTTAGATGATTTCGAGAAGACGTTCCAAACATTGAATACTGCAAAGAAAGAAAGAGATATAATGGGAACAGATTGAAACAACAACAAGGGCAAATGTGGCTTGTGGGCTGCTCGCTGCCCACCTCAGATTTAGTCCCTCCGAACACTCGGTGAAAAAGTATTACATTAGAGCTTCTAGCCAGGCCTCTGTGCAACGGTACAATGCATTAGTGCACTACCACAAGCACTAGGTGGGTACAAAGGTCCCCAGAGGGTTACATAAACAACATACACAGAGCAAGTTTGACGCCTGCATCGCATTTTATCAGTTTGAGCGGAGAGAAGGTACATGTGTGTGTGCGTGCGTGCGTGCACTTTGTGAATTTTTCATCTCGGTGGCGGCGAGGTTAACCTGATTCCCGAGGCTTTTTCAACCACACATACAGTATGTGAACACACACACACACAACCATGAACACACGTACACTTGAGGAGGGGATGGAGGTAATAACGTTAAGGCAGGCAAAGACACGTTCTGGGCTTTAACTGACGAGTTCAGGAAGCAAACTTCCTTTTCAACATGGATGACATGGATGCTGAGCCAGCTGCGTGGAGGAAAAACAAAGGAAATACCAGAAAAAAAAGGTTTAAAAGAAAATGTGAAGCTAAAACATGTATTTCAACAGCTTGTTATTCTCCAAAATGAGTACACCAACCCAAAATCTGCCATCAAACAGTCTTTCATGAAGTACAAAAGGAAAACATTTTATTCTAATTCAGGGTGCCGCAAAAAAACACGACCGCTCTGAATCACCTCAGCAACACAAAGTGTCTCATCAAGGCACTCATGGCTCATCAGAGCAACTGTTATAGACCCGTACTCTCCACCCACGCCACGAGCTTCTACATCACACACACACACACACACACACACACACACACACACACACACACAAATATCCTTCATCATCCAAAGAGCAGATGAAGAAGCGCAAACACACCAGACCCCCGACGGGCACTGCCAGCTTCTCCACGGCGCCACAGGCTGAGTCCTCGTCTGTCGCATGACAAAAACAAAAACGGGCCCAAAAGTTAGCTGTGTGCCACACACACACACACACACACACACACACACACACACACACACACACACACACACACACCAGGGTTATTGCAGTTCATTTTAGTTTGACTTTTTCTTAATAATAATAATTGCATTTTTAAGGGGATATATTATGCAAATTTCCCGGTTCATACTTGTATTTTGGGTTTCTACTAGAACATGTCTACATGCTTTAATGGTCAAAAAACACAACAGTCAAACGCTCCGTTTTAGCGCCTGTGATTGGCTTTTGATAAAAAAAATATGGCTCACCTTTGCAAAGGTAGCTCTCAAGCTTTGGGAGATATATTCTAATGAGCCTGACATAGGAAGGGGAGTCAATTCTGAATGGCTTGTTTAATCACATGTTTTCTGACCTAGGCAGCCCAAAAAAAACTGACTGGGTTGTCTTATTTTTACTCCAGATACCCAAATGTATGTGCAAAAGCACTGAAAAAGTGAGTTTTTCATGATATGTCCCCTTTAACACTTTTGAGAGCAAGCACGGTCCTGAAATTTCATGGTTCAACATTTTAGAAAATACTCTTTTTTTGCTTTCTTACCAAGAGTTAGATGAGAAGATCGATACCACTCACAGGTCTATACATTAAATATGAAGCTGCAGCAAGGAGACAGTTAGCTTAGCTTAGCATAAAGACTAGAAACTAGAAGACTAGAAAAGGGAAACAGCTAGTCTTGCTCTTTCCAAAGGTAACAAAAATCTTCCTACCAGTACCTCTGACGCTAACTAATTAACACTTTCAACCCATCCCAGGCTAGCTGTTTCTCCCTGCCAGTCTTAACCACCTCTGTGGCGTAGGTTCATATTTTACAGATGCATATGTGGTATCAATCTTCTCATCTAACTCGCGGCAAAAAAGCAGATTAGCAGAATTCCCAAAATGTCAAACTATTCCTTTAAAGTGCTTGTAGAAAAATGCTAAATCTGAGACATCAGTGTCGGCTGCCACACAGAAACTTTCTCAACGGAAGACACAAAAACTGTGTTTGTCTTTCAGGTTTTATTTTGACAAGATATTGTAGCTTGTTAATGTCAGGCTGCTCTACAGCAGAAACTACATTCTACCGAAAGAAATAGTCCCTAAAAAAACAGTTGACTCTATTTTCAGCACCACAAACAAAATTCCATTCACCTCCATTGTATTAACACCACAATTAGAAAATACTGAATGCATTTTTGTAATTTTGGTGAGCAAACCCTTTAAATCTCAGATATTGGACTGTCCCACAGGGATGTCACAAGAACTGATCCTTCAGTACCAAGTCCATGCCAAAACTCTGAAAACGTGATGGTACTCGTTTTTCTACAGTGCTGCAGGTACCGTAGGTATCGTCAGGGCTCGAGAACAACGGCGTCCCAGGGACAATAGAAAATGTGGGATGCAGTAAACTCACTATCTGCGCGTCCAGGACCGCACCCTACGCACCCTATTTTTCCCCTGATAATGGTACATTGCGGACAACAAATCCGTGTTGAAATCGGCAGGACGAGAGCTTGAATCAAACCCAAGATTGGTGCCATTAATTTACACTATGATGCATTCAGGCTCTAGTCAGTAAAAAGCATTGGGCGAAGGTAAATTCTAACGTTATCATGGTGTGTTCAAATGTAATTTTGTAAAATGTAGTTTTTGGCGAGAAACTTGAATAAATCCAGTTGTTTAAAGGAGATGTTTTCACAGAAATATAAAATAGATAATAGAGAGGGAATTATGACCTGTTTAACTTCCTAACAAAAACCAGAGTACATGGGATTTATTGTTTTACTTTATTTATTTTTTTTACTGTGGTATCGAATTGGTATCTAGAATCATGGAATTTCACTAGTATTGGTATCACCTGCTAAATTTCTGGTATCGTGAAATCACTATCTACAAGCACCTGAATGCACCGCGAAGGTTCGTTTTCCTACAGTAGCTTAGTGAAATTACTGGAAACCAATCGCTGTGTGGAAGTTACTGCAGGAAGCTGACCTGGATGGCAAAGTAATGGTGACTTGTGCTTTTGTGTGCAGATGAAGATGAGAAGACCATGTGAAATGCATCAGTTCGACAGCACCGAGGGAGGACTCGAGGGCCTTCGCTGAGCAGCTGACTACAGTACATTTTGTTTTGATTCCTACCCGACACAGGAAGTGGCGGAGAGTTTGGCGTTATCAAGTTTACACTAATGTACACGCTGGGTGAAAAACAGTTCACTAGGGACTTTTTCACAGTCAATTTGATGATTAAAACAGATGTGAGCGAGGCAGAAACAGAGTCAACACTTTGAGGTGACCGTTGACAGAATATCCTGTAACACCTGAAACACACACACACACACACACACACACACACACATACACACACACACACACACTGCAGAACTCCCTCCCCTCCTGCTTCAATCGTATCAACTCTTCTATCATATCCAATCAGACCCACTGAGGCATTTCATTTTGGAGTCGGGCGGCGGGAGTAGATTATGCACACGGACCAAGGGGGATTGGCCTGAATCAAAGTGCGTATATATGTGTGTGCGTGCATGTAAAACAGAGGGAAAAACAGTGTGTGTATTCACGTGTTTGTGCATGTGTCCGCTGCAGCCCATCTGCACTGTTGCTGTTTGTGTGGCTCTGTCCGTCTGTGTAGGCTTAGGTGTGCTGCATGTGTGTGTGGATCACTTCATCCATTATTCTGGCCACAGTGAAACACTGCCAGTCACACAGATTGGGTTATGAAACACTTCCACAGTTGTGTTAAAGCAGGCAACACCTCCCTCCATCCATTTAATCAACAGAATCACTCACAGTTTTGCACATAACCCACGCTAGCTAGTACCTATTTCCATCCTCTCACTACCCTTGTTGATGCGTCCACCCCAAAAGAGGAAATATGAACACTCTGCAGCGTGATATATTTGCATGCATTCAATTACAGTACAACACAGAGCAGATAAAAAGCCACAAAAGTGGAAGCAAGCATTAAATAAAAGTACTGTAGCTTTTTTGCTGGTGTAGGCGTCACTTGTAGCACGGCAACCGACCGACCACACAACAAAGCAGTTGCTGCCGGAGGGATTAAATATGTTTTTTTTTTTGTATGTGTCCATGTGGCTGCAGCCAGAGAGAGAATGGCTTAACCTTTTTGGCATTGGGGAATTTAAAATAAATCATTGCACACGCTTCAGGTATGCAAACACGGTAACAAGGTAAATCTCTCCTTCAGGGTTAAAGAGAAATTGTGACTAGCTGCTCATTTCCTCTTCCAAATAAAATATATTTTGATGTGTCACGATTCTGCAAATCTAAGATTCCATTTGACTTTCGATTTAAACCCATTATTAGACTATGGAGTATTGATTCGTAAAGATCAACAGATCATTGGTTTTCTGCCCTGACAACTGTCATTTACGCTTTCAAATTCTTCTTTAAAAAGAAAACTGAACTCCCTTTTTATTTAGAAAGTGTTTCAAAAATTAGACTACAACAGTCTGCAATATAAAAAGCTGCATCTTTTCAATATCAGTATCTGTGTGACCCACCTCAGTACATAATCATTACAAAAACAAAGCATAAATCCTTCTGTAGTGCATTACAAGTAGGGATACTAATTTTGAAAAATGTTCTTAACCGATAACCGACCCTTGTTAATCGACCCTTGTTAACCGATTATTAACCGTTAACCGACAAGATTAGTGAGCGATTACTGTCGTCTAGCCTCTGAAAAAAGTTTGGGAGGGGCTTGTTGTTGCGAGTCATGCATCGGTCCCGGTAGGTTTTGTGCTTTTTGCTGTCATTGTGCTTCTTTAAAGTTACAAGCTTAAACTGTGTTGAGCCACTAACAAGTTTAGAGTTGCCCGCAACGGACGGACCACATTGCCTACAATAAACACACAGCATAGCGTTCCCCTCGTACCGTAACCACGGATACTGTGTTAGCCATTGTGGCTGAAAGTGGTACTTCTTTTTCTTCACCTGTCTGTCAGCCAGTCTCTCCGTGCCTGTTGCATATTCATCATCGGTGGTGTCTGAGTCGGCACCCCTGTTAGACTCTCCCTTACCACCAACTTCCTCCTTTCTCTCCTCATTTGTTTTTTTAAAATAATCAGCGATAGACCGCTTCATTTTGGGGAACAGCGAAACTTTGGCGCCCTGCAGTGTGTGATGCGCGTGAGGTAGGGGCGGCGTATGTGCACGCACGAAGGTTTACACAGAACAGAGGAGAGTGCAGGAGGGGAGAGAAATAATATAATAATCATATAATCATAATCATCTTGCTGAATACTCTAACCTGCAAATGGTACATATTCATATGGATTTGGATAATAAAACCCACCTATAGGACCAACTGTATTGTATCTAGAATACAGACCTTTTCAAACTTGCCACCATAAACACTAAATGGGCCCCTTTGTATTTCTTGTTCCAATGTTTGTTAATGCAGTAGCTGACGGGAAGTAAACGTGGACCAAAGCTGTTGCCCTAGCAACAGAAAGGCAATAATAAGAAATCTGTGACAGTGAATAAAATAATTGATTATAACCGGTGATGTAACTGGAAATGCGGACTTCCCCTTTAAGGCATTACTTCCTGTTTGCCGAAGAGCAGAGCATCCAGTGCTCTGAGGGAGCACGACACAACACACAGTGTTTGTTATAGACATTTATAAAAACAGAGGGGGGCGGTAAGCTTAGCTCTGGGTGTTGGTTTCACTCCTGGCCCAGTCCTACTTTGTCACTGTTATGTTCTCAGTATCACTTCCCGTGACCCCGGTGACTGAGACGGAGGCATCAGGCTAAGGTTTCCTGTGCTGTTTCACCTCATATATAGCTGGGAGTATTAGGGCTGTACCTGAATCTGAATTTTCCAAGCCAGCTCAGAGTTTAGGACAAATACTCGACTTTTTGTCGTGCTGCCCTCCGTCTACTGTGCTGTAACACTGCATGGCTCAGTGCAGTGATTTGACTGGCAAATGAGGTTTAGCTCAGGGGCTTCAACTGATGATTCATATCACTGAAGTTTAGGTGGCAGCCTTTTTCAAATCCAGGTAGAGTCAATGCAAACCAAAGTCTTTGAGGCAATTATGTATTTTACGTGTTTATTCATTTGGGTTTAATGTCCTTTCCGATGGGCAACCTCCGAGTCTGAAAAGTGAAGCCAATGCTGAAGTGCCTTAAACTTGCATTCTTTCTAATAGCCAGCAGGGGGCGACTCCTCTGGTTGCAAAAAAAAATCTGATTGTATAGAAGTCTATGAGAAAATGAGCCTACTTCTCACTTGATTTATTACCTCAGTAAACATTGTAAACATGAGTTTATGGTCTCAATCTCTAGTTCCAAGTCTTCTTCAATACAGCATGATGTTCATTTAGTAAATTGTGGTCCCATTTAGAGTCAAATAGACCATAAAGCAGGATATGCTTTAGGGCGTGGCTAACTTGTGATTGACAGGTCGCTACCACGGTTTTGTCCGGTCTGGGGTCTGTGTTTTCGTCTTATAAGTTCATGAAGGTTAATTGTAGCATTTCAGTCGCCTGAAAATGTCTTAAGGCTGCAACTAATGATTATTTTCATTATCGATTAAACTGCTGATTAATTTCTAGATTAATCTCTTGTTAAGTCAGTCTAAAACCCAAAGATATTCAGTTTAATATGATATAAAACAGAAAAGCAGGAAATCTCCATGTTTGAGAGGCTGAAAACTGAATTTTCTGCCATTTTTGCATGAAAAATAATTTTAACAATTTATCGATTAGGAAAAATAGTTGCCGATTATTTTTCTGTCGATCAACTAATCCATTAGTCGACTAAATCTATACTCTAAATGACTAAAATGTCTTATTCAGCGTTCGGTTGTACTTAGCTCCACCCTCTCGTGTCACTTTTGGTTGCAAAAAAACTAAGATGGTGACGACCAAAATGCCGAACTCGAGGCTTTAAAATGGCAGTCCACAAACCAATGGGTGACGTCACGGTGACTAAGTCCACTTCTTATATACAGTCTATGACCCTGTCTCAATATTAATAGACAAAAATTAAATTTTTGTAGCCAGAGGATTGTTACCTCTGCCAAGAAGGTTATGTTTTCGGTTTGGTTTGTTTGTTAGTTTGTCAGCAGGATTACGGAAAAACTACTGGCCCGATTCTCATGAGATTTGGTGGAAGGGTGTAGCATGAGCTGAGGAAGAACCCATTACATTTTTAGAGAGGATCAGAATCACGGGGCGGATACACGCATGATTTTTCACTTATGGAAACAGCCCTTCTAGTTACATAATGTCAATGTTCTCTGCATCACCTCAAGCTTTGCATCTGTTCAGGGCTGCAGGATAACAATGCAAATTTTGTTATTTATGTTCTAACCACAAGTTCTTTTCCTTGTTGCATGTCTAGATCATGTGTACTGTTTACTTTCAGAAACATTGACGTTAGAAGGTGGCATCTGCTCCAACAGTTTAATCTGTAAATGGATAACAGACCTGAGGAAAGCGGGCGGCAGCGTAGGGCGAAGCAAGCGGTCGGCCGTAGCGCAGATTACAGGCAGTGATGTAACGCGGCCTAACGGCGCTGACCCTCTGTAACTCAAAGCTTCCTGAGAACCCGGTGCACACATGGTGAAAGTAAACAAATGCGCAGCAAGGGGGGGGGGGAGATGGGAAACAGAAGGCCGGGGTAGTCTGACAGTGACATATCTGTCCCCTCTGTGTACCAAGAGGCATGTCAGAGGATCCACTGCTGCAGGAAGTTATCCTTTCAAGAGCGACAGCGAGACCGAAAAACACGGGTTGTTTTCACGACATCCGAGTCCTTACTTTGACACCACACACGTTTCTGTTGGTTTTCAGCATGACGTGATCTTAATTACCCAGTGTGCTGCGTTGGCGTGCTTTGTTGTCAGATCAAGCTGATGCTGGGCTTTATTAGATATCCAGTGTCGGCCTGTCAGTGAGGATGCAGCGGAGGTTATCCTGGGTCTCATGGTGACAAAAAGGCTTTTTCAGAGACTTTTCTACACTGACAACAATGCAGTTTTGCTGCGAATCCTGAATCCGAACAGTCGTTAGAGCTGCACCGATTAGTCGACTAAACGACAACTATAACTATTTTGCCAACTATTTTGATAATCGATTACTCGTCAAAGTAATTTGTAATGCAAAAAAGGCAGAAAGCTCTGATTTCAGCCTCTCAAACATGGAGATTTCCTGCTTTTCTCAGTTTTATATCATATTAAACTGAATATCTTTGGGTTTTGGATGGAAAAAACAAGACATTTAAAGATATCACCTTGGACTTTGAGGAACTGGGATCGACATTTTTTCACTATTTTCTGACATTTTTTACACCAAACGATTAATGAAGACAATAATCGGCAGATTAATTGATAATTAAAATAATCGTTATCGCAATAACAGTAATAAAAATGTAATTAAAATAAAAACACTGAATATAAGCAAAGTCAGTGAAAAAACTGAAAAACTTAAAAACTGAATAGCGAGAGCCTCGTTTGGGTGGACTCTGTTGTAACAAAAAACCACAAAAACAAAATCCAAGGCTCACATCATACTAAAAGTTTAAAAAGCTTTCAGTCCACCGACTGAAGCTGAGGAAGGCAAATGCCAAAAGCATCGGGACATTCAAAGTGTTTTGACACGCACTATTTTTTCCAACAAGCTAGCTAATGGATTATATATTTTATAACGATTTTCTATGCTTTCGGTTTTGTGAATTTCTTTACACAATGCAGGTATTTGTGTAGGATTTTAGAGCCAGTGTTTGGTTTGTCCGTTCTGGGCTACTGTAGAAACATGGCGGCCAGCTCCGTGAAGAGGACTCCCGCTCCCTATGTAAACCTCAATGTAAGTCTGGGTGCTTTATCAAATTAATTTGACTAATACAATGTTTTCTTTGTGCTCAGCCTAATATGTCAAATGTCTACACTGTGAAAATAGAGTTATTAGAATGTGTGCAAAAAGGTTATTTTGTAGAGGATAGCTGGCTACATTTACTGACCTGTAAACTGTGACGTCCACACTGCAATATCTCAACAACTATTGGATGGATTGCCATGACATTTTGTAGAGATATCCCAGAAGACAACTCTTACCGACAAATAGCGATCCCCTGACTTTTCCTCTAGACATTTTTTTTTGCTTTTAGTGACTATTGGATGGATTGCTGTGACATTTGGTACAGATATCCATGATGCTGCCAGTCATGCAAGTGGTGGAGCTGTTAAAGAATTCTTGCTTCACTGTTTGTGCATTTAGGTCTAAAGAATAGGGGTGTAGGAAAATATTGAAAATATCAAAGCATATGGTGGTGTGTTCTTTATACGACAGTTTTCCTAAAATTAGATTTTAAAAAAAAATCGCAATATATCGTCTTGTTTACAGTATCACAATATATTGAATCCCTGTATCCCCGTATATTCTTGACAATACAGAGCCCTACTAAAAAATATGATGTTTCCATCATGTTTTAGTCCTACTTTATTATGGGGAAAAAAAATTGGAAATCGTGAAGCATTTCGAAGCTTGAAAAAAAGAAAAAAAATTTTTTTGGCCGTATTACCCATTGAAAGATGAAGTCAGTGAGCCACACACTGCATGCTAGTGTTTCCCACCCTGACTAATCTGTGGTGTTCATACCAAATGAAACCAAAAAAGGGAGGAGAGGAAATAGATCAGATGTTGGAGAGTCCAGTTTAGTCTGATCAAAGTTTCCATTCCCCATTTCCTGTGGTTGCAGAAGTGACCGAACTCAACACAGGACTTTCACATTTTGGGTAAACTTGAGTGAATTTATGGGTTTCAGTTTACGGAGAAGAAATGCTCTTCCTTGAATATCAACATGTTAGGCTGAAAACAGAAGCTACAATTGGTTTGTTATGGTTATGGTGAAGTCTATTCTGTTGTCTGGAATGTGTGATAATAAACAGCTTGCTGAAAAGGGAGATTCATGAAAGTCCATGCCAAAAATAAAAAAAAAAACTGACATGTTTTTCTTTTGTTTTCGTTGCGTCAAATTACACCAGTTTAACGCCGATCTTCCCGAAAACTGTGTTTGACTCAGCGCCTGTAAACAGCCAACCACAAACATTCCCCTGGCGGCGGCGGGGGGACAACCGACACCACCGAAGCACACAGAGAGGAAGTGAACCCGAGAGAGGAAGCACAGTTATGCTGCGCTGCCCAGTTTTTTTTTTTCTTTGTCCGAGAAGACGGATCGATATGTAACAGAGAGGAGACCGGCTCCCAAAAAGCTGAGTCAAGGCACACACGCAAACACACACACACATATTTGTACTTGTATAATTATGAGGACCCTGTAGCTCCTAACCACCACAGCTACATGCTAAACCATGCTGCCCTAATTTTGACCTATAACTAAATCTTATGTCGTCCTTAAAACCCTCAGACAGCCCTTTCTAGGTAATCCACACTTTTCAAAAAATGTCCTCATAAACCTTCAAAACTACAGATTCAATTCAGCGTTACAGGGACGCTTTACTGTTGCTATCGCTTTATGAAAAACTCTAACCTTGACTAGAATTTACCACTACTGCAGCAGTTATTGTTCCAATAAAATAAAGTTGACTCTATTCTGCTGTACTGGGGTTGTTCAACAGCTTGTAAAAAGGGATATTGTGAGTGGAATGTAGCCTCACAGGAAATGAACTGACAGCTGTCATGCTGTACAAGTATCACACACTGAAGTAATTGTGTGCCGTATGTGGATGGATGTACTGTATGTGTGTGTCACATGGGGTCAGAATGCAAGAGGACACTGAAAGTAGTAGGGTTGGGAAAAAAAATCGATTCCCTTATGTAACGCAATTTTGTTTTGCGATTTTGAAATTGATTTTTTAATGCCAGAATCGATATATTTTATTCATTTGAGTCTATACGGAGGTAGAAGGAAGTTACGCTTTTATTGTTGTAGTCACGTGACATCATATCCGTTCCGTATCTGTCAACCAAAACAAACCGCAGCTGGCCGCAACGAGGAAGTACAAAACAGCGGAGGGTCCGCGTGGATACGACTTGAACACTCACATTTTAAATCCAGCGTGATAAACACTACATATCCAGTAAAGTATGGAAACACTTTGGCAGAGAACAGAGCTAACAGTAAGAGCTAGCGACAGACTTGGTGAAGTTAGCGAAGTTTACATGTGTGACTACGTCCGGTTTTCAAAATAAGGTGTTAACAAAGGGAACTGTATACACAAAATACATATATGGAAATACAATTGATTGGATTATATTCACCAGAAGTATAAAACATTACATGTCCCTTATGAATTAAAAAGAAAATACCGCTAATTTGTTAGGGAAACGTCTTTATTCTTTGATTTGTGGATTGCTGGAAAATATTCAATATATAATTCCTGACAATGATACTGATATATTTGACTTCAGGACATCTCTGACTACATACATGCTGAAAATCCAACATTTAATGTATTAGTTTCGATTTTTGTAAATTAACACATTCTATCTAAAAAGCTAGAGTGAAGATACTGGTATCATATGAAAACTAGAAACCTAAGGAATCCATTGGTATGAACCATGTCATATTGTTTTGTGTTGTTTATTGATTTCCAATAATAAATATATATATACATTTGCATGAAGCATACTGTATTTACTCACTCTCATGTTGATAAGAGTATTTAATACTTGACAAATCTCCCTTTAAGGTACATTTTGAACAGATAAAAAATGAGTGATTAATTTAGGATTAATTGTGATTAATCATGGACAATCATCATCAATGTCCAAAATCTAAGACAATATCTAGTCTCACATCACGATATTTATTTTAGGCAAAACAAGAGCTATTTTCACCTTTAACATAAGGTCTTAACTTTACAAAACAGGCCTACTTTGACTTTGTGTTTCTTTTATACTTTGTCTTAAAGGGATAGTCCGCGTGTTTTGAAGTGGGGTTGTATGAGGTACTTATCCATAGTCAGTGTATTACCTACAGTAGATGACGGTCGGTACGCACCCAGTTTGGAGAAGCAGACAGGAGTTACTGTACGGGAGCAAAACCAATGTACTGCTGTGGACGGGGCCGGCAGCAAAATGTATTTCAGCCACCTAAAAGAATCAATATCAGTTTAAGTGTACACTATATTTAGAATATTTTCATCGCTTTACCTTGCCGTCAGACAGCCCCTTCAAACGGGGAACTGAAGCCGTTGTATCCATCTAAACTCTCGCCAAAGCCACCAGACTCAATTGAAAAAATGTATAATTGTACCGTGTTCTGCGAGGTAAAATTACTGTTTTTTTCAATGTAGTCTGGTGGCTTTGAAGAGAGCATAGATAATGGCTTCAGTTCCCTGTCGGAAACATAGACTATAGCTGTCTCACGGTAAAGGTAAACCCGCAAAAATATTTTAAATATAGCGTACACTTAAACTGATATTGATTTCTATTAGGTGGGCCTTTCTTTTAGGTGGCTAAAACGTGTTGTTCTGCAGGCCTTTTTATCTTCTCCAAACTGGGGGCGTGCCAACCTTCATCTACTGTAACTGACTATGGATAAGTACCTCATACAACCCCACTTCAGAAAACTCAAACTATCCCTTTAATGCATTTTAAAGTTTTATATCATGTCTTCTACATTGAGTCTGAGCAAAAAACACTGGCCTAAAAATCAAGAATATAATAGGAATACTTTTATAACACCATGAGGGGATTAAAACACAGACAACAGAGGGATGTTAGGTGATATAAACCAGCTACTGGTGAGGGAGAGGAGTGCTAGTCGCCCCCACCACTCCCAGCACACACACACACACATATAGTGCTGGCAGGCCAGACACATCCATTCATAAAAGACCCTCCCCTTCCCCATCCGCTCACACACACACACACACACACACACACACACACGCGCAGTCATCCGGGACGGTCACAGGAGGTCGCCGGCAGTTTATTATCGCCTCTGACTGAGTTTTGTGTGGGTTTGGAGGCAGAACATTTCTGATAATCAAATCAAATACAGATATATGACCCAGGTAAAAGCATCAGACACATAGGAAACAGGCTAATATTATATAAATGATGTAACTCATTAAATTCAATAAAGGAGAACATATGATAACATCACTAAATCAAGTGCCAATGGGAGCATTATGGGAATATTTGGCTGGGTAAGTAATGAAAAGGACACTGGATCTGTGAACGCCTCCATCGACACTAAACCCAATCCAATTAGTTTAATCAATGGTGTGTTAAAAGCCCTCTTGGGAATGGGAAATTCCCCAACTTGCCACTTAACAGTCAAGTTCATGACTGAGTCGTGTCAACAAGGCGTTTCACACATTTCACATCACTTGTTAGATAAATAAATGCCCATAAAAACAATTCGATTTTCAAATATATTGATTTTATTTTTAATTTTTGTTTGGTTCAACTATTCAGCTCAGCTGTTTTTCTCAAATATTTTGGAGATAACAGGAAGGAACTCCAAAATGTCTGTTAGAATGAATTTCATCCACAAATTAAATGCGTAAATTTCTATATCCATAAGGACCATGAACGCCCCATTTCCTCAACTTTCCCCCTTTCTGTGCCTACAATCTACCTATTTGAAAACTACATTTTACAGGCTGACTGTAAAGTAGGCGAGTCTCACACACACACACACGCACACACACACACACACACACACACACACAGCAATCATGTAACGGTATGCGAGAGAAATGATCCATATATCCATGAATCGAGGAGCAGCACGGTTTGATTCATAATAACTACACCCTGTAGGGTTTAGTCTTAAAGAAATAGTGTGAGAAATTTATAAATGCAGAGTTAAAGACAGAAGACGTACTCACCCCGATCGCAGCAGATATGAGTCAGCTACAGACAGGGAGAGAGATGCGGGAGTCTGCGGGAAGATATAATCTCCTCTGGATGTCACAGAAAACAGCTCAGAGCAGAGAGAGGACAGACGTGCTGCAGGAGAGGAGAAGAAAAAAGTCCACTCCGTTTGGTCACTTTTGCGGTTTCAGTGATGGATGTGAGTCTGTGTTATCGGTTTGGGGGAACGCGGCCGTGAAGGGGACACGGGGGAGACGAGCTGTCAGTGAGTGTTTGGAGGTAATAACAGAGAATAGCCGGGTTTAAGGAGGGTCGTGATTCCGCTCTCCGTCCTTCTGATCCGCTGCTCAGTCACCGGCTGGCTGCTGAAAACGTGGAAACGCCTTTTCTTCCCTCTCTCTCTCTCTCGGTCACGGTTAAGCACGCTGTCTGATTCGTCCAGAGATCGTCTATTGCGAACAGCGGCTCACTCTCTCAATAAACCACTACAATGATTTACGACGAAGTATTAGGGCCACATTAAGGTGGGGAAAAAAAAATCTGAGATTCGAGAATAAAGTCATATTAGGAAAAAAAGTCGTAATTTAATGAGAATAAAGTCATAAATTTAGGAGAAAAACAGTTGTAATATTACGAGATTAAAGTCATAACTTTATGAGAAAAAAAGTCGTAATATTACGAGAATAAAGTCATAAGTTTAGGAGAAAAAAAAGTTATAATATTACGAGAATAAAGTAATAACTTTATGAGAAAAAAATCGTAATATTACGAGAATAAAGTCATAACTTTACGAGAAAAAAGTAATTTCCTCCTCCACAAAGATGCAATTCTCCCCAGGTCAATGTGGTTCTTTCTTCAGAATAAACGCAGTTTCTTGCACAATCTTTTCAAGGTCCTGATACTTATGATAATGTGGTGCTGATGTGCCAAAAGTTTAAGTATTAGATTAAGGACTTTTTTTTCCTAGCAAACCTATGACTTTATTCTTGTAATATTATGACTTTATTCTCGAAATCTCAGATTTTTTTTTTTCCTCAATGTGGCCCTTATACTGCATAATGACTAAATAGGTGAATGAAATTTGGGGAAAAAAAATTTGATTCAAATAACTTTATGTGGGTGACAAAAGCGGTCTCAGGAGACGTCCACATGCATAAATATAGGGCTGTCAATCGATTACAATATTTAATTGCCATTAAACACAAATTGATCACAAATGTATTATCTAGCAGAAGTGGTAGAAATGGAGCAAATATGATTAAAAAAAAGTTATTTTTACAAAACGGTCTCTATATCCTGACAGTAGTGCATGAGACCGGTAATCTGAAAAAAATCATGTGCCTCATGTCCTCCGATGTCCTCTGGTGCTCCTAATGGCATCTGCAACATGCTAGATTTTCTAGAGCCTGAAAACAGAGCCAGGAGGAGGTGCAGAAGTCTAGTTTCCTCTCAGAACTCTTGAATTACAATATGCTGAAAGGTTATTATGGAATTTTTGCCCATTGATGCCAAAAACATTCCTCCTACTGCCACTTTAATCGCGATTAATGATTGTCCATAGTTAATCGTGATTAATCGCAAATTAATCACACATTTTTTAATCTGTTCAAAATGTACCATAAAGGGAGATTTGTCAAGTATTTAAATACTCTTATCTACATGGGAGTGAGTAAATATGCTACATTATGCGAATGTGTGTATATATTTATAATTGGAAATCAATTACCAACACAGAACAACAACAAACATTGTCCGGAAACCCTCACAGGTACTGCATTTAGCATAGAAAATATGCTCAAATCATAACATGGCAAACTGCCGCCCAACAGGCAACAACAGCTGTCAGTGTGTCAGTGTGCTGACTTGACTATGACTTGTCCAAAACGGCATGTGATCATCATAAAGTGGGCATGTCTGTAAAGGGGAGACTCGTGGGTACCCATAGAACCCATTTTCATACACATATCTTGAGGTCAGAGGCCAAGGGACGCCTTTGAAAATGGTCATGCCAGTTTTTCCTCGCCAAAATTTTTTGGGTTTGCATCCCAGCATGCATTGGGAGGACAGTAGGGTTAGGCTGTCAAAAAACAATTTTGAAACAGCAACTTTTTAACGAAACTATTTTTTTTTTTGTTAGTTTCCTGACATTTGGTCCTCAGGAAAAAGAACAAAGTGAGAGCTCTTCCTGTCTCGCTCCCTCCTGATTCGGCTTTTTCTCAGACACTGACACACACTGAGACACACACACTTGCACACACACATTTTTCGAAGCTGATGTCACCCCGCTATCCGGTCCGCAAATCCCTCCTCCTGTTTCTTTCTCTCCATCACAACACGATCCAAAACACCACATCCCCACCCTCCAACCCCAACTCCATTCTTTCCAAAAGTGACAGTGAGCCAAACGGAGCTGTGCTGCTGGGTGCTGATCCCTCAAATGAGGTTAAATCATCCATCACTTTCTCTTGTGTGTTGCCCTGCAGTACAATTAAAATGGATACAAATAGGAAAACAGGACTGTACTCATATAGAAATCAGGTTTCTTCAGATTTCTAAGAGGTACAGTAGAAAACATGCAGCCTGCTGTCAAAAAATGTCTTAGAGGTTATACCAAAATGTGAACATTTTGCTTTTTTTCCCCTTCCTGTATGTCTGTTTCTGGGTATATTCATTGAGAGCAACAAAAAACTGGAGTCAAATGCCTTGTATGTGTGCACATACTTGGCCGATAAAGCTTCTGATTCTGAAAAGGGCTACAATAAGAGCAGTGCTTTCTATACTTTCTATAATGCTCCAACTTGCGTGGGTGTTTACTGTTGAAGGTCCAGTTTGCAAAAATGTGTGGACAGTTGCAGCACTAGTTACTGCCTTAAAGGGATAATTTGTGTGTTTTGTAGTGGGGTTGTATGAGGTATTTATCCACAGTCAGTGTATTACCTACAGTAGATGACGGTCAGCACGCCCCCAGTTTGGAGAAACAGACAGGAGTACCAGCACTGGAGCAAAGCAATGTACTGCTGTGGACGGAGGCAGCAGCAAAACATATTTTAGCCACCTAAAAGAAAGGCTCACAGAATATTTCCGCTCGTTTACTTTGCCGTGAGACAGCTATACAGGCTGTGTTTCTGACGAGGAACTGAAGCCGTTACCTATGCTCTCGCCAAAGCAACCAGACTCCATTGAAAAAAACAGTAATTTTACCTCAAAGAACTTTGGTGAATCTGAACTAACCAAAGTCACAAAATTGGCAGTGGTAGACCCGCAACCCCCGTGTTCTGCGAGGTAAAATTACAGTTTTTTTCAATGGAGTCTGGTGGCTTTGGCGAGAGCGTAGATAGATACAATGGCTTCAGTTCTCCGTCGGAAAGGGCAGTCTGACGGCAAGGTAATCTACTGTAGGTAATACACTGACTATAGATAAGTACCTCATACAATCCCACTTCAAAACACCCAAACTATCCCTTTAATATAAAGCAAGGTAAGCCAGCCATAAAGTAAGTGGTGTATGACTAAACAACTTATACTAATTTTTTTTTTTGCTGGAAATATCTTGATTTTTTTCTGCAGATTTTTCCTTGAAAAGGCCCATTCCTTCCTCTATTGTATCTACAAAAATGCTCATACGTGGGTGCGAAATGCACAGCTGCTGTAGCTCTTGTAAACAGTCTTGAAAGTGTAACCTAAACCCCGGACGTTCACAGGTGTTGGAGACCAAAGCCACACATGAAGCCACTGAAAGAAATGCTCCTGCTTGCACAGAGCTAATGACTTCTAATGGTTTCACATACATACACATTTGTAAGTAGACTTTATAGATTGTCACTAAGGTCAGACGATCCCAACATAATATGAATACAATTCTAAAAAGAAGTATATTTTAAAGTACAGAACGTCTGAGTTGAAGTCTTTTTGATCTTTCATACTATTTTTCCCCTTTTCCATTCATTTTGATCTGTACATGGTTTTGAAATGAGTCACTCTGAGCACTATTTTGTGGTGTGGAAATTTGCGGTGTATCTCATGACCTTCAGTCTTTGAAACTGCTTCATTCCACACCAGAAATGGAGTTGTGACTTTGTAGTTGGTCTATAACTCATGATGAGACGCATCTTCAAACCTTTGGATATGAATTAGACTTTTGTTGTGAGGTCTCTGACCCTGAGGCGAGGATGAAGTCTCCCTTTTAACACAAATACACAAGAACAGACACGTGCTCTAGCATATACACACATGCTCTTCAGAAAGCATCAAACCCTTATGACTATATCTGATTTTATTATATGATATTGACTGAATCCAAAGGCAACCAGACATTTAGCAAACAGTAGCAGAATCGCTGAATTTTTAGATGCAGATCAACTATGATGTTTTTATTCAACTATTCAGTACAAAACTAGGCCTATGAAAGCACTGTTTATATGGTTAAAAGCTCAGCGGCCAACTGTTTGTGACATAGTTCTCACATCATGATCATTTCTGTCGCATTCGCTGCCTCTTAATAAGCTTTTCATGAGGAAGTCATATACTATGTCACTACGGTCATTAGTTCAGTTTGAAGATCTGAGACTCATTGTTTCCCAAAGGATCTTATGAGATTGTGGTGGGTGGATCTTGGACCCTGGGGGGGGTCTGGGGTCATGCTCCCTCGTAAGAAAATGTTGTATAAAATTTTAAAGTTAAATGCATCAATCTGGTGCACTTTGAGAGCAAAATGAAGAGGCTAGGTCTATGAATAACTTTGTCCTCTTGTAAACAATTTTGTGCTCTAGCACTGGTGGAATGTAACAAAGTACATTTACTCAAGTACTGTACTTCAGTACAATTTTGAGGTACTTGTACTTTACTTGAGTATTTCCATTTTATGTAACTTTATACTTGTACTCCACCACATCTCAGAGGGAAATATTGTACTTTTTACTTCAATACATTACCGCTATAGGCGGTTAGGGTTAGGGTTCAATCCCCCAGAACCCTAACCATAGCCCTGTAAACCGCAACACACATCAGACATCACAGATGGATGATTTTTATTTTCATAAATAACTGTATTTATTATAATATAAATAGGCGACCGCCTATATGGCTTATGTCTTAAGTGGGCTGCCACAGTCTAAGTAATTAATATGAAACACTGACATATACTCATAGAACTGGAGTTACATCCAGGCAACTTCTATTTCACCTTGTCTCATCACTGAATATAAGACTTCTGCCGTATAATCACTACATTTACGTTCTTTCTAAGTACATTTCCAGCCACCTGTTTTCACAAGATTTATGCGCTTGCGCAACATTTTTATACTTGGCTGAGGAAATGGAAACAGACTTAGCGAATGAATCACGTTATGCATGAAGCGTGTGACCTAAACGTCACTCAAACTTCCGCTCAACCGAAAAGACTAAAATGGCAGCAGACAAAAACATCACATCTGTGTGCACAAAAATATATTTAGTAAAGGTATCCAAATTAAATATAGCGAATGCTGCTGAACACAATGACCATTGCAGCTGCTAAACTGAGGTCTTCTCACAGTCTAAATCTGCTCCACCTGTGACCAGGTGAATGAAATGGAGCCCTCTCACCGGCTGGTTTCACTGAAACAATAGGCACATTGTTGTTAATGTATGCAAATCAGCACACAGTCATTTGCATTGGAGCAACAGAAAATGCTCTTTGGATTCACATCGGCAGAGATGCCGAGTCATCCACACTTACCTATGTATACAAATCTAAACTGGATTATTTCTTTCTTCATGGCTGTAATGTAATAGATAGATTTCACCTGAGAGGGTTAACTTCCCTTTTTATAATTAATAAAAAGAAATGATAACATTTGGCAAAACCGAATACATCACCGAAATGAAAATGAAGTGAAAAACAACCTGTTTTTTTCAAACTTCACATGTCAGATGTTCAAATAGCTCTCAGTGGGTGATGCATGAGTCAGTTGATCTTTGGCTGCCTGGGAGGCCATATGTTGATTAGCATGCTGTGATTTATGGAAATGCTCTCAAGTTTACAGACAAGGGATCAACTACTCTGTCTTGTCACCGAGAACAATGACTGAACACAATTAGCGTCTATAATATTATCTCTATGTCTCTAAAAAATATAAAATCTTCTCTGTTGTACATTGGTACATTTGTACAAGCTTGCTTTAGTAACAAAAAGCTTTACACACTTTTGAAAGGAAGTGGAAAAAAGGGCACCTTACAGTGAAGAAAACACTGCCCCAGTATAGAGCATTAATCCATTAGCCGGTCCATAAGAGTCTCACAACATGCTCAATTCACAAAGGACCAAATAAAAAACTCTTACTACCCATTTGAGTTCTTTCTTTAAACCCTTCAGTGATGGCGTTCTGGTCAGTAGAAACCCGTATTTGTCCAAAACCCACAGATTCAAATATGTATAAAATGATGCACAAGACATCTGGAATACTTTGATTTGATGGTGTGATGTAGCCGCGAAATTATGGAGTTCCAGGTTTGAATATTTCTGTTAACATCATGTAACTTCAAACTGATACAGAATATATATGTACTGTATATTTTATATAGAACCACTAATTTCTTTAACGCTTTAACGCAACTTGTGATTTTTAGGTTGTAGCGGGCTCAGTTTTAAAGCTCGAGTGAAGATACTGGGATCATATGAAACTAGAAAACTTAAAGAATTCATTGGTAAAAACGGGCATGGTGATTTTCAAAGGGGTCCCTTGACCTCTGACCTCAACATATATGAATGAAAATGGGTTCTATGGGTACCCACGATTCTCCCCTTCACAGACATGTCCACTTTATGATAATCACATGCAGTTTTGGACAAGTCATAGTCAAGTCAGCACACTGACACTGACAGCTGTTGTTGCCTGTTGGGCTCCAGTTTGCCATGTTATGATTTGAACATATTTATTATGCTAAATGCAGAACCTGAGAGGGTTCTGGACAATATTTGTCATTGTTTTGTGTTAATTGATTTCTAATAATAAATATATACATACATTTGTATAAAGCAGCATATTTCCCCACTCCCACGTTGATAAGAGTATTAAAAACTTGACAAATCTTGAACAGACAAAAAATGTGTCATTAATTTGCGATTAATCGTGATTCACTATTGACAATCATGCGATTAATCGTGATTCACTATTTGAATCGATTGACAGCCCTATCACATTAATGAGCCACATGCACTGGGTGATTTGTTCCTTCACTGCCATGAACACAAACACTGTTTATTTTGAGTGAATCCCACACACACCGTCCTGCTGCTCCAACAAACAAAGGACTTTAAACCAGGAGACTAATTTTCAAGACCGGTGTTTTGTTTTGTTACATAAGTTACGTTAGTGACATGTTAATTTATGTACTTATTTCAAGCCAAACCATGATGGTTTTCCAAAACCTAACTAAGTGGTTTTGTTGCCTTAATCTAACTGCAGATGTTAGTGTAGCGGCGTACAAATGTCACACGAAAAGCCTAAAATGCATCGTCGTGACACACAGAATGTCCTTGTAATGTCGTGCTATTTATACGCCTTCCTGTAAAATTGGCTTTGTTAGTGTATTGGCATCCTGGGGAATGTGGAAGTGGCTGTCCTAACTGACAAACAGGATCCAGGATACATGACATGTAAATCTGAGTTTGGGTTAAACCACATTTTAATAGCAAAGCACATGTACTATATTTGTGTGAATCTGTATGGGTATGTGTGCCTGATTGTGCTTGTGTGTGTGTTTTCCCCAGAGCAGACTAAAATAAAGAAGTTCTTGTTTTCTCATCACAAGACCGGCTCTTTTATTGGAGGGGAGAAGAAAGACAGAGAAAGGAAGTTCTCCTAAACAAAACAACTTAACTGGAGAGAAAGGAAGGAGGGAGAGAAGGACGGAAGAGAGAGAGAGAGAGAGATAAAAAGAGGAAACCAAGAGAAAATGATGGAGAAAGAGAAGACTGGAAGCATGGAGGAACGACAAAAAGAGAGATCAACAGAGACTGTTGTGTCACCGTGTGTGAATGTGCTTATTGAAGGGGATGAGTCAGTGGAAAGAAACAATGAAAATGCAGAGTCACTGTGCCTTTCATTCTAATCTCTTATTCTGCTGCTCTTACCTCTGTTTTTTCTGTCTTTTCTGTTGATTAAAGGCTTCATTCACATGAAGCTTTTTGGTTGAAATCAGTTTTGTAGTAAATACATTATATGGTGATGTTCAGGCCTCAGTTCCAGTATGTCAAATCACATGCTCTTTATGGCCTTATATAACCATGTCTTTTTCGGGAAGTAAATGGTCATCGATGAAATATTTTATTAAAAAAAACACAAAAAAGGGATAAAAATCATCCCTGCTCTATGTCAAAACCTGGCGCATACATTACCCACAATGCAACTCAACCGACTCAAGAGTGTGTTTTGCTAGTAGCGGCTAATGTAGCCTGGAGCTGCTAGCCTCAAGCAGAGATGAAGAGCGGGCTACAGAGGTCTAGTAATCTCACTTCTTTTTCCACACCCCCAGATTTGTTTTTCATTTTCAAACTAGTCTTCAGCCTCAACCGACGCTGACTCAAGTGACATCACTTGAGGCAATTTTTCAAACTCTGCGCAGTTCTGTCTGGAGCCACAAAAGGCTTTATACAACTATTACATACAGTATGCAGTAGGACCACCCAACACCTGTAAACAGACCTTAATTTGTCAAATTGGGGGAGTTCCCCTTTAAAGGTGCAGCGGGTAGGATTTGGCGGCATCTAGTGGTGAGGTTGCATATTGCAACCAACTGAAACCTCTCCCGTGTGCCAAGCGTGTAGGAGAACTACGGTGGCCGACGCAAAATTGTGAAAACGCGAATGGCCCCATCTAGAGCCAGTGTTTGGTTTGTCCATTCTAGGCTCCTGTAGAAACTTGGCGGCCTCCGTGAAGAGGACCCACTCCCTATGTAGATATAGACGGCTCATTCTAAGGTAACAAAAACACAACGATTCTTATTTTCAGGTGATTATACACTAAAGAAAACATACTTATTAATATATTCCATTTCTCCCACTAGATCCCCCTAAATGTTACACACTGTTCTTTTGCCATGTTTACATTCAATTATGAAGCAGATTTTATTCGAACATTTGAAAAGTCACAAAAAAGAAATGCAAATTAGGTGTGTTTCCATCAACTGGTTTGGAGTGAATAATCTAGGCTACAGTGTAGTTTGGTCAGAAGTTGGCGCTAAAGGCTACACATAGTTGTTTTCCACCAGTAAACAGAGTAGAAGAAGTAGATGTTGGGAACTGGAAACAAATTGACTTGGTCATCTAACCATCTACGAGAAAAAAATGGAGAGGTCTTCAGGAATTTGCTTCAATTGGGAAAGTTTTACTTGTTCTTTCATGTCAGCTAGTACTGGCCAGGTTTCATGTTGTCCGGAGACAAAGACAAGCATTTGCATGTTATGGGAATATCCGATAAGACGCCGCAGAAACAGCTGATCAGTCATGCGAGTTAAATGCTTTCTTGCTACGTCAGAATTGACTCCGTTTTCATAATCCATTTAGTGTATCAACTCTTTTTCGACAAAGATAAAAAACCATCTCAAGCGATTGTAAAAACTTTTTGCTGTTTTCATACAGCTTTTCCAATGAGATACTTCAAAAGTTGCATAAAAATACATGAATGGAAACATGGCTAGTGATATACAGTAACAACACAGTCTCACGGCAGTTCGTGAAATAGTCACGAAATTTAATCTATTTGATTCGTGTACATAGACACAAATTTAAATTTTCTTTTCGTGATGGTCAGCATGACTTTCAACAACACGTGATGCACATGTCAATTTCTGCTCCAGACTTTTCAAAATAAAAGTACTTGGGTTAGGTTTAGGAAAAGATCTACTTGGTTAGGCTTAGGCAACAAAACTACTTAGTTAGGTTTAGGAAAAGATCAACTTGGTTAGGCTTAGGTAACCAAACTACTTAGTTAGGTTTAGGAAAAGATCGACTTGGTTAGGCTTAGGTAACCAAACTACTTAGTTAGGTTTAGGAAAAGATCGACTTGGTTAGGCTTAGGCAACAAAACTACTTAGGGTTAGGAATAGATCGACTTGGTTAGGCTTAAGTAACAAAACTACTTAGTTAGGTTTAGGAAAAGATCGACTTGGTTAGGCTTAGGCAACAAAACTACTTAGTTAGGTTTAGGAAAAGATCAACTTGGTTAGGTTTAGGCAACAAAACTACTTAGTTAGGTTTAGGAAAAGATCGACTTGGTTAGGCTTAGGCAACAAATCTACTTAGTTAGGTTTAGGAAAAGATCGACTTTGTTAGGATTAGGAAACAAAATTACCTAGGTTTAGGAAAAGATCGTGGTTTGGGTAAAATGACTCTGGAAGTGCCGTCACTTAAGCGGAAGTTGTGTGGCAAATAAATCAACTTTGACTTGTGGTTTCACACGGCACACAAACACAGATTCTGTGTTTTTCGACCCACCCATCCACCCCGACCTCCTGCCTACGCAGCGTTTGTCGCTCTTTATACTTCCTGGTTCACAATTATGTGGATTACATACGAATTGATGTCATGCTGACCATTACGAAAAAAATGTGAAATTAATTTCTATGTACACGAATCAATACATTCAATTTCGTGACTATTTCACAAACTGCCGTGCGACTGGGCTGGATATAAAGCACACATGGTGTGTTGTTAATGGGTTTCAACATGCAACACCATCAGTCTGGCACTTTGTCTTTCCCTCCGTCTTCCTTCCAGCAGGTGTCTTTTGTCATTTATCATTCTGCCACCTCACCTGCCTGCAGTCATCACTCACTGCCTGTCTGTACTATTTTTTTAATCCTCCCATATAGACATTTTCTCCCTTTACACACTCAAACTTGGAGGGTGCTCACCCGTGTTTTCATCTAATCTTTGTTCGCCATCTTTCCTGTTCTCATCCCCCAGCCTCTCTTTCACTTCCCCTCACCCTTCCAACATGATGACACCGACTCTGCGGCAGAAATTAAAGGCCGAGGTCTAATCACCAACAGCACTAAGTGCAGGCCAGCAGCTCAGGGCATCAGACCCCATTATAAACACGGAGACAGTCGGTTCACAGCGGTAATGACAAACCGCACAAAGCAGCCTGTTGATGACAGAGAGACTAACCCTGTCCTCCCTTGTTGAACCATGACTCCATTTAATGCTTTCCGCTGTGCTTGCTTCTGTGATTAAATAACAAAAGCACTACTATCATTATGAACATATAAAAAAAAAACATTGTTATTATTGTGCCCTTTTAAATTATTGCAATTACGGTTCACAATTACCAGACAACAGGTGTGAACGTGTTGCTTTGAGGGCTTTAAATGGAGTTGTGCCCCTCAATTAAACGATAATTTGTCTTTTTTGGTAGTTTTTTCATAATTTAACCGTTGATTAAAACATATGCCTTCAACATATAGTATCTTTCAGCAACCATTAAGTGTAGTCCCACGTTCTGATAAAGCCCGATAAGGTGAGTGAGTTTCAAGATAAAAATCCTGCTTTTTAAAATGATCGTCACGAATCAAGATCCAAATCTCCTCGGGTGACTTGAGTCATTCAGAGCTTTGTTTGGCCTCCTCCTGAAATACACCAGCCTCGTCTAAATGTGTCAGGTGGTCGTGACTCCTCAGCGTGGTTTGCTAATTGCATCCCTGTGACGTTGTCTGGTGCTGTGATGAGTAATGACTGAATAAACCAAAAGGATTCTTATTTTTGTACCATGTCATAAAACGGGCTCATCACACATAACATTACACTGTATGACACATTTTATTAAAGGTGCTCTATACGATATTCAGAGCATTAATATAGCAGCAAACACCTATTTGCTATGTAAAGATATAGAAGAGTAATATCTACCTAAACCGAGAATGTGTGTTGTAATCTTAGCTTCTCTGTGCTTTATTGACATAGCCGGGCCAGCCGCACATGCCTTTTAGCGTGCCCCACCGGCTAACTCATGGCTGCCGCTAATACGGCGGTTACAGTTGATAATGCCGCCCGGACCAACTGCGTTGCTGCAGAAGGTAGTACCTACACTCCGGTTTCCCCCTCAGGTTAACTGGCAGCAATGTAGCCGTTTTTTACACTGTTAGCGCTATTAGCACCGTTAGCTGCTAGCCGCCGGCTCAGCCGTCGCCATGTTGAAAGCCGTTGAGAGGCAATAAATATACATGAAATTTTGCGTTTAACATAGGGCTGTCAAAGTTAACATGATAATAACGTGTTAACGCAAAATCGTTTTAACGCCACTAATTTCTTTAACACATTAACGCAATCGATATGTCGGAGGTTGTAGTAGGCCGATGTACTGGCATCATATGAAACTAGTAAACCAAAGGAATTCATTGGTACCAGCCATGTCATACTAGCTTGTCGCAAAGGAGGATAAATAATGCTCCAAACTTACACTAAATTTTGGCGAGGAAAAACTGTCATGGGCATTTTCATGTGTTTCAGGCGGGAATATATTCATTGTAAAACGGGTCAACATGTCTCAGGAGTCACAGGATCTGTTTATTGATTGGCTGCGGGTCCTCTGTGGCCTCACTTCGCTGCAAAAAGTTAAACTTTTCCGAACTTTAGTTTGCCTGCAAGTCGCCGCAGAATAATTAAGATTAAGCGTCTTTGAGCTATGGAAAAGCGCTATATAAATTGAATTTATTATTATTATTATTAGAATCAAATGGCCGCCGCAGCTTTTCATAGGCACCGCATGGCAGCTCGCCGCAGGCCGCACTTCGCCACTTCTCTGGTGTGAAGTGTGCGTAAGGATCGTTTTGGGGTTTCTCTTTCATTGTCATCAGGCTGATTGCCAGTCTTCCTGGGATCTTTATTCATCTTGATGAATTCTCCTGCTGTGCACATTCACATCACTTGTTTCAACACTTTTTCTTCTCCCCGGGTCATTTTCGTATTTATGATTTGTGCCTCTGCTTCCACCGTTTCCCTGCTGTCAGACACAGCTGCATTAGGCCAGGTCTGGGTTAGACATCCGCACAATGATAACTGGTCTAAATTACCAGCAGGGTCCTTAATTATACCATCCCCACAAGGCCTGTTAGCCAGGGCACAATTACAATTGGCAATTACGGCCTAAAAGGGTTGTCACATTAGGTGTCGCTCAGAAACCTGCAGAGGTATTGATTACAGCTCATTAATCACAACACAAAATGGCTGCTGCATTTTGTAGCTCTGTGTGGGGGGGGGGGAAGGGTGAAACTGTTGAGGAAAATTAAGTGCATTATTCAACTTGTTGTAAAAAGAAGTGGATGTCTTTGTCTTGAAGCACATGACTGTTTCAGTGAGGTTGGCTCGGCAGGCTGTGCGTGGTTTGAGGGGATTTATAGGAAGGAAAAGAGTCTCAATGCCAATTTGAGACATAATGAGAAAGATTATTGTAAATCTGGACCACTAAGCAAGGCAGGCTTTGCTAGATATCCAAAACTCAAAAAATGATCCAGGCAAGCTGAAATGAAAGAATCTTGCAAAAACATTGTAAAGGTAAATACACTCAAATTCAAAGTGCTTTTTAAAAACATTCTCAAACATGTCCTATTCCTGATCTGGGCCTTGAGGATGGTGAAGCCCGAATACAGAAGAAAGAAAAGTAAAATGTAATAAAGTTAGTGTTAACAGTCAGTGGTGTAGGAAGTATTCAGATCCTTTACTTAAAGTTACTGTCAGGAACTTTTAACTGGTCATGAAACAGTCTCAATTTGATACCTGTGCCTCTATATGACCTACATAAGTAAACAGACCATTAGCAAACCAGCCCGCCATAGAGGGACCCAGATCTGGCTTCGCTGCAGCCTTCGACCTGCAGTCGGAGCTCAAGCGCGAAGTGGAGAGCTCGGCGTCCCCGCTGGGAGCCAACACCAACACCACACTGCTCGAGGCCCAGGCCGTATTGCTGGACCCTCTGGAGGGAAGAGAGGCATGGGACAACCAGAACCCGGACATCGCGAGGCAGACTGTCAGAACCTGCTGCAGTAAAATGAGAGGTTTTCTAAAGGGACTCTGGTGCTCGGAAACACCACCGTTTTTGTCCATAGGGACCGCCAAAAACAACACTAAATGAAAGTCCCTCGTAGTAGTTTTAACTAAAAGGGTGTAAGTAGAATCAGTAGGGCTGCTTTGGCAAGAATCTGATACAAGAATTGTATCGTGATACAATACGTATCACGATACTGGGGTTACAGTTCAGTGTTTGTTTTTTTGTCTAATTCGACCTCATTTTAGAAAAACTGTCATAGTATACCACTATATTCATACTTGTTACGTTGAAGTGGAAGATAGATTACAACACTGCTATCTAGCAGTCGGTGTTTAAACACAACACAAAATGAGCCACTGTCTGCCACAACTCTTTGCATGTAAACTATTAATTTATAATCAATAGTGTTTTTGAGAATCAATATTTTCTTACACCCCTAATAATCAGGAAAATGTATTTGTGTTCAAATAAAAGTACTCAATGCAGAAACTGTCCCCTGACTGTTATACTATTATATATTATATCTTTAGATTATTACTCACGCAATAATGTAAAAGCTGTTGTAGCTGTTGAGGTGGAGCTAATGTTTAACAATTTTTTTGGACTGCAACTAATGATCATTTTCATTATGGATTAATCTGCTGATTATTTTCTCTATTTATCGACTGATTGTTTGGTTTGTAAAAATCAAATTTTTTAAAGTAATTAAAAATAAAAGCAGCAAATCTTCACATTTGTGAAGCTGGAACCCCCAAATGTTTTTACATGAATATTGACTTTTCAAATAGCAGTTATGCTGTTGCAACAGGTTTCTAGCTTGGGTGCTATTCCTCAGCCCGGAACTCATCAAAGCATGCAGTGTCTGAAAATCAGACTAATGCACCAGACAGAATGTTGATATTGGATCAATCTGCAAATCCTGCATTATGGTCAATGATTTATTCAGACAATATCAACTCATGGCCACAGTATTCCCTGATTTTCACATGCCATAAAAAAGACGGGCTCTGTCCCTCTGATTGAACGACCATCTGCTGCAGTCTCTTGATTGTAAACAGGTTAAACCTCTTGATTCTGCCTCAAACATTTGCATTTTCCCCTTACTGTCTCTCTATATCACACATTTACACAGCTCACACATACACTTACTACAGCACATACACCCATCCTACACACACCAACTGTTCGGTCGGAAGCTTGATCAGTCAGTCTGTCAGGTTTTCGGTTACTAAGCAACATCTCATCCTCCAGTCATCAGCCAACTGTCAAAGAGTCTTTTCATATTGACATTTTTGAGAGAGACTAAATAGTCTCACAGTATTGGCATAGACGCTAGAGTCAGAAATTAACTTCTGCTCCAGGCACAGATATCTTTAAATATTCATAAAATGAGCAGTTAAGGCCCCAAAAATACCCCTGATTAGGATTTCGCTTTCTTTGCATTTCACTATGTTCACATTTTCTTCACCGACTTGCCAAATATTCATAGTGGATGCAAATGTGGGCCAATGTGGGTGATGTGTGACTGGGGGATTCACTCCAGTGCGTTCTGTATGAGGAAAGTAAAAATGGTAGAAAACCAAGTGCGCAGCCTGAAGCAGTTGGAAATATTGGCAGCACACAGCCAGCAGTATCACGCTAAAACCACCACGTCAACAAAATAAAAAATACAAGGCAACTGTAAACATGATGCATTGTAGACCCATATGTCAGGAGTAATGTTAGTTTCAGTTGTAAATAACAGAAGTGCAAAAATACACAATGGAAGAAATAAAATATACAAATAATGGTACAGTTATACCCTTCCTTTAAAGGTGTTATGTAAGGGATAATGTACAGCAAGACTGTCATTGTTGATGCAGGACATTATCCCACCTATTATATCTCTACTTATGATTAAAGCACTGTACTCGGGTACAATTATTTTGAGGTACTTGTACTTCACTTGAGTATTTCCATTTTATACTTCTTTTGCACTTTTTCCAGACAAAACAATTAAAAGAATAGATAATTTGTTCTTTCTTCTCTCTCCTCCCATTAATCATCTCACGACCGCTCATATTTATCTTGTGACCTTTTGGAGGGGGGCGACCCATAGGTTGGGAACCATGGATTAAACTACTGTACCTAACTGTATATAAAGTAGTTTAAGTAGTTAACACTAACTCCACTTCAACCAGCTACAACAGTAAAATGCCCTTTACACATTGATGCACCAGGATTTACAATAATGATATGTGATAGCATTTTACTGCAGAATGAATACTTTTACTTTGATACTTTAAGTAGGCTACATTTTACTGATAATACTCCTGTACATTTACTTAAGTATGATTTTGAATGTAGGACATTTACTTGTTACAGAATATGTGGGGATGCTCGTTCTGTTTTCAGTCTTTATGTTGCTGTTTTTTTTGGGAGGAGAGTGTGTGTGTGTGTGTGTGTTCTTGTGATTATCACATTATGGGGACATCGATCTGTTTACACAGTCACGTACTGGGGACCTCAGACGTTATGGGGACAAAAAATGAGGTCCCCATAACGGAAATCCTTTAAATGAATGCAGGAGTCATTCTGAAGGTGCCTTTGAAGTTTATAGCAGTGGCCCAGTAGACACGTTTTTCTTTCTGAATCTGTGTGAGTGTCGCAGCGCCCCCCCTGTGATTTACAGCTGGTACTGCACTCACTGTTCCACACACACACACCTCCCAAAAATGGTTAGTACCGCCCACTTCCTGGTCCCCTTTAAGAAGGTTTTCAGAAGCGAAGGACATTTTCAGTGTTAAGGTGGCAGTCGACGACGTAACCAATTAAGACGTTCATATGCAGGAGATATGTGTTAAGGAGCTAAGAACTTCTGCAGAGGAGCAAACTAACACACAAGGTAAGCACATGACATTTGTATAATAGCTGGTAGATAACCAATGTTCTATTAGTTTAATTAGGTTTACTTAGTCAGCAGAATAGCTAGTTAGCTCTGATTAATTTAGTACACGAGAGCTAAGTAGAATATATGAATGAATAAAAAAGAAAGACAAAATAAAATCCAGGTACAGGTGGTGAACCTCTGTGGATCATCAGGACACACATCCACTTTTCTGGTCACTCACTCTGACAGAGATCACGGCTTCCATCTGATGAGAGAAGAAGAGAACAGAAGTCATGAATCAGTGTTTACAGAGACTCCCTTGGCTGACAGTTGATGAACTGTCAGCCAGTGATGCATCACACAGCTCACAGTTCACAGTTCAGTTTATAAAACTATCATTGGCAGAACCAACCTCCATATTTCCGCTCACTACTCAATATCTCCAACAGTAACCGCAATTTATGTTCTAGCAAATTCCTCAGTATGGTCTTTCCTAAAGTCCGCACCTCCTTTGGTCGTCACTCATTCCACTTTGCTGCTCCTAGTGACTGCAACGAGTTACAAAAGACGCTAAAACTCCACACCCTCATCCCGTTACCCTCCTTTAATAATTCATTACAAGCGATAGTTTCTGATCACTGCACCTGCTTCTGAATTTGCTTCTCTGGAACACAGCACATATATATATATTTCTATTGTTGTATATACTGTATATATTGTGATGTTTTCATGTTTTAATTTTGTCTAATGTTTTATTGCACTTATCGTACTTATGTTCTATGATCTAATATCTTGTATGGCCTTGCCTTCTGTCGCTGCCTCTTGGCCAGGTCGTCATTGTAAATGAGAATTGGTTCTCAGTTGAGTTATCTGGTTAAATAAAGGTAAAATAAAAATAAAACATCCAGTATAAAGACCAGCAGGGACTTCAGTCTGTGTAGCATAGCCAGCTTCCTTTCAGCTCTCATGTTAACGTATTGGAGTGAACACACTGAGCTCAGCATCAGTGTCTCAGTGACATTTGAATTACAAATGATTACTGGACTTCAGCAGACGTTCTGGTCTGTATAAAGACCAAATCATGGTTATTAAATGTAACGGTGGTTCTATGAAATAAGAGCCAGTGATGTGAGGCTTCAGTCAGACTGATCTCAGAGCTGTGACAAAGATAAACTGATCAATGAGAGAACAAAGACTTTCTGGTCAGATTTGATGGTACGACAGTTTGATGGATGAGGACCACTGTCTCTATACATGTTGTGATGCTGTCGGCTGTAATCCAGCTTTATTTCCTGGAGACATGAACACAACAACATCTTCTTCACATCAACTCTAACACATGATCACAACAAGCTTCTGGTTGATCTGATTGGCTGACTGTTCTCTCTCTCTCTCTCTCTGTGTCACCGTTCTCCTCTCACAGCTTAACTGAGGAAACACATCACAACAATACTGCTGAAACCAGCATGGACCGACTCCGACTGTCTACTGACCTCAGAGTCTCCAGTCTACAGTGTGGACTCTTCACAAGATCAGACAACAGCTTCACTCCTGAATCCTTCAGCTTGTTTCCTCTCAGATCCAGCTCTCTCAGATGGGAGGGGTTGGACTTCAGAGCTGAGGCCAGAGAAGCACAGCTGATCTCTGACAAACTGCAGTAACTCAATCTGAATAAAGAATAAATGGTAAAGATAAAAATCACTTTATAATCCAATCAGATGTGTTCAGGTTTTAAATGTGTAGCTCAACATTACTATGTCCTAATCAATGGGCTCTTCCCTAAAATGAGTAAAGTGACTTTGTCATTTAAACAGCTGCATTTGGTGTGTGTGTGTGTGTGTGTGTGTGTGTGTGTGTGTGTTCTGAATGATCAATATCAATGATCAGACATTATTTGTGAAAACACATTTAAATTAACAGAAACCAAAAAAAAATGTCTACTTCATTAAGTAAACTTGATCAATATAAAACAAATATTAGTTCAGAGGATCTTCTGTATCCAGATGTGACCTTTTACCAAAAATGATAAACATTAATTTACTTTAACAACTAACAGTGGACATTTTCTACAGTTTCTTTAAGAAACACAAGTCTTGTGTGACTGCAGACTAAATTTAGTTCAAGAAACACGAAAATATGAAGAAAAAGAAAATAAGAAACTTTATAAATGTAAGTTATGTTTGTACATAAATTAGGTTTAATTGTTAATTAAACATATAAGATCTATAATAGTAACAGAGAGCCAGTGAGCTGACCTCAGAGTCTCCATTCTACAGTGTGGACTCTTCAGAAAACCACACAGCAGCTTCACTCCTGAATCCTGCAGCTCGTTGTTACCCAGATCCAGCTCTCTCAGATGGGGGGGGTTGGACTTCAGAGCTGAGACCAGAGAATCACAGCTGATCTCTGACAAACTGCAGTAACTCAATCTGAATAAAGAATAAATGATGTAAGTTTAGAAGACAACGTTCCTGCTTGAAATCATTCAATGTTTAATAATGTGTTCGGAGCTGAAGAAGGTTTAGAACGTAGAAGTTTATAAAATGTAAACTCCAAACACCTGAAGCCAACAGGATGCAGGTTAAAAACTGTAAAATACAAACAGTGAAACAGAGCTCTCATTAATATTAATGACAACGTGCTGCTTCTTCAATAAAGACGTAGTGACTTCACCTCTTAAACTCTGACAGCTCCACCAATGGATCCATCTATACAAACTTATGTTGAGCAGCCAAACACAAATAAAAACCCACAGAAATTGATTCAAGATTCAACTCAAGATCTCAAAGTTTCCAAAGTTTTCAAATATGTCAGGATGGATTTTTGGGAAATGTGAACAAAAGATATATAAGATAAGACATCTACAACATTTATTTTAGCAATAGTGGAGTCATAAAATCAAAGCATCTTCAGTTTAAACTATTCAGTCAGTATAAGCATCATATGGCTTCATAAAATGTATAGAATAAACAAATACTGAATATATTTGTTATTGTCTTATAGCTTAAATAGAGATTATTTATTTATTCTTCATACTTATTTATTTTTTATTATCATTTCTTGGAAAAAAAAGAAACATGATGAAAGTCAAGAATTGTGATATATTAAGGTTTTAAATGCGTAGCTCAACATTGCTCTGCCACAGTCAATGGACTAAACAACTGAAGAAGAAAATGTACTTTAGTATTAAAATACTCAGTGTGGATCAGTATAATATCAGCCTCATGTCTGCAGTTTAGTGTCACCACAACTTTTACATCATATTAATCTCAGTACGGAAGTAAAAAATGGTGTCTGACCTCAGAGTCTCCAGTCTACAGTGTGGACTCTCCAGAAAACCAAACAGCAGCTTCACTCCTGAATCCTGCAGCTCATTGTTATTCAGCTCCAGCTCTCTCAGATGGGAGGGGTTGGACTTCAGAGCAGAGACCAGAGAAGCACAGCTGAAATCTGACAAACTGCAGCTCCTCAATCTGAATAAAGAATAAATGATAAAGATAAAAATCACTTTATAATCCAATCAGATGTGTTCAGGTTTTAAATGTGTAGCTCAACATTACTATGTCCTAATCAATGAGCTTTCCCCTAAAATGAGTAGATTGACTTTGTCATTGTGTTATTGTGGATCATCATAATGTCAGCCTTCTACAGACATCATCCAAATGTCACTACAACATTCATACACCTATTAATGTCAACACACATCAACAACATGCTGCTGATCTCAGTCAAGTCTGGAATTAGAGGATCAATATCAAATCAGACTTGTTGGACTTCATTATTTAATTTATTACATGGCCTTCTTCTCACTGTATCTGGTAGCTTAGTAGGTTTATGTCATTTACGGGAAAGGTCCACATTTGTTCAAGTGTGTCTTAAAACAACAGCCACATGTCATATGTACATTAAAAGAGTTATTGGTGGCAGTAATCATTCCTTCTGTGAAATGGTCCCTTCATAACACAACTAGACTGTAAGAAATGACTTCATAAGTTCAACTGAAACTAATATGAATATTCAGCAGTCTGAGTCAGACAAATCAAATGAGTGTTAACCAAAGTTACAGACTGTTTAGTACCAAATTTACAATTTGAGTTACTATTCCTCCTGCAGCTCAACAAGGAAACTGTCAAACACAACATACTTATTGTATACATACTAGGGCTGGGCAATATATCCATATTATATCGATATCGTGACATGAGACTAGACATTGTCCTAGATTTTGGATATCGTAATATCTAGGGCTGTCAAAGTTAATGCCTTAATAACGTGTTAACGCAAAATCATTTTAAAGCCACTAATTTCTTTAACGCATTAACGCAATCGATCTTACGGAGTTTGTGGCGGGCTCAGTTTTAAAGCTAGAGTGAAGATACTGGTATCATAGGAAACTGCAAAACCTAATGAATCCATTGGTACCAACCATGTCATACTAGCTTGACATGAAGGAGATTAAATCCCTCTGACCTCAAGATATGTGAATCAAAATTAGTTCTATTGGTACCCATGAGTCTCCCCTTTACAGACATGCCCACTTTATGATAATCACATGCAGTTTGGGGCAAGTCATAGTCAAGTCAGCACACTGACACACTGACAGCTGTTGTTGCCTGTTGGGCTGCAGTTTGCCATGTTATTATTTGAGTATATTTTTTATGTTAAATGCAGTACCTGTGAGGGTTTCTGGACAATATTTGGCATTGTTTTGTGTTGTTGATTGATTTCAAATAAAATATATATATATATAATAATTATATACATACATTTGCATAAAGGAGCATATTTGCCCACTCCCATGTTGATAAGAGTATTAAATACTTGACAAATCTCCCTTTAAGGTACATTTTGAACAGATAAAAAATGTGTGATTAATTTGCGATTCGTCTTCTTCTTAATCCTCTTGGCCCCCTTGGGAGCCGAGGGCGTCCACCATGGATCTCCACCCCACTCTCTTCTGTGCAGTGGTCTTTGCTTCCTGCCAGGAGGTCCCAATCTTATTTAACTCGTCGAGCGTGGATCGTCTCCAGTTGGTTTTTGGTCTCCCTGGCTTCCTCTTTCCTTGTGGGTTGTAGTCCAGAGCTTGTCTTATTATGTTTGTTTCTTGAATTCTCAGTGTATGCCCGATCCATCTCCACTTTCTCCTTTTGATTTTGTTGTTGATTCGCTCCTGGTTTGTCTGTTTCCACAGGTCTGTATTTGTAATTTTTCTGGGCCACCATATCCTCAGTATGTATCGGAAGCAGTTGTTAATGAACACTTGCAGTTTGTTGGTGATTGTGTTTGTGGTTTTCCAGGTTTCACAGCCATAGAGAAGGACAGATTTTACATTTGAGTTGAAAATTCTGATTTTTGTGTTTTTGGAGAGCTGGGAAGAGAGCCATACAGGTCGGAGTGTTCTAAAGGCATGTCTTGCTTTGCTGATGCTTAGCTCCACATCCTTCTCTGCTCCTCCGTCTGTGCTGATGTTGCTTCCCAGGTACACAAATTCATTTTCTATGGTTTGCTTCTTGGTATTTATTGCTTGATGGGATTTAGTGTTGATCCTCATGACCTTGGTCTTTCCAATGTTGATCATGAGGCCTAGCTGTTTGCTGTGTTCATGTAATTTGTTTGTCTTCAGTTGCATTTGTGTGTGTGTTCCTGAGATCAGTGCCAAGTCATCTGCAAAATCGAGGTCTTCCAATTGTGTGAAGGGAGTCCACTGTAACCCCGTCCTTTGGTCATCAACTGACTTTTTCATGGTCCAATCGATGGCAACAAGAAAGAGCAGGGGGGACAGAAGACAGCCTTATCGTACTCCTGTTTTTATGTGGAGGGTGTCTGAAAGCTTGCCATTTGAGATGACTTGGCCCGTGAATCCATTGTACATGCATTTGATGAGATTGACCAGTTTTATGGGTATTCCATAATGTCGGAGCAGCTTCCACAGGATGTTTCTGTCTAGGCTGTCGAAGGCTTTTTCAAAGTCAACAAAGTTGATGAACAGTGATGACTGCCATTCGATGCACTGCTCGACAATTATTCTGAGTGATGCAATGTGATCTGTACAGGAGCTGTTCTTCCGGAAACCTACTTGTTCCTTCCTGAATATCTTGTCCAGTGGTTCCTACATTCTATCCAAGATGATTCGGCAGAGGATTTTTTGCTGGGGACTGAGAGAAGCATGATGCCTCTCCAGTTCTTGCATTCACTGAGGTTACCTTTCTTGGGAATTGTGACAATAAGCCCTTCTTTCCAGTCATTGGTTACCTCCTCTTTTACCCAGATCTCATTTAGAAGCCCGTGGAGGATGTCAGCGGTTGCACTGATGTCTGCTTACAGCACATCAGGGGGGATGATGTCCTTTCCTGGTGCTCTGCCAAGCTTCAGTTTTTTGATGGTTCTTTTGATTTCTTCCTTTGATATCCCATCACAGTTGATGTTTAGGTCCCGTCATGTACAATCATGCGATTAATCGTGATTAAATATTTTAATTGATTGACAGCCCTAGTAATATCATGATATGGCATAAGTGTTGTCTTTTCCTGGTTTTAAAGGCCACATTACAGTAAAGTGATGTAATTTTCTGAACTTTCCAGACTGTTCTAGCTGTTCTATTATTTGTCATTTACATTTGTCATTATATCCACATTACTCATTTTGTAAATATTTTGTGAAAGCACCAATGGTCAACCCCACAATATTGTCGCAATATTGATATCAAGGTATTTGGTAAAAAATATCATGATATTTGATTTTCTCCAAGTCACCCAGCCCTATACATATAACTCAGACTGCTGAAGCACTAAGAAGTTGATCTTAGTTTAAGATCAACTTTACAGGTAATTTTACACAGAACAAGACTGTGGATTTTGTCCTCTTCTCATAACACTCAGGTTATACGGGGATTGCTTCACAGACAGAAGGAATGATGACAGACATCAATAACTCTTTGAATGTAAATATGAACATGTGAGTTTTGTATTAAGATAGACATGAAAAAAATATGAACCCGCAAAGATGTTTCTGATGCAAAACATTTATTTGTTTTTTGTTGCAATCTAAACGTCTGTGGCTTCAAATAATTAGACAATGCTGACATGAAATCAGAGCACAGTTAGATCTGCTGTCAAAAAGAACGTGGGAATAACTTAGAACCATAGAAACCTCTAAATCTATGGTGTCGTTCATAATCATCACTTATGTGCCTTTAAGTTGGTGCAATCCGTGTGTGTTGAAGAGTGCTGCACCTTTAGACATGTTCAAATAGAGTGCTACAAGAATGAGTCCTAAAACCCAGAAATGAGTTAGCATTTTAGCACTTCCTGTTCCCTTGTCTGGAAGTCAATGGGTTTTTTGAATGGGTTTTTTAGTTAGATGCCTGAAATAAGGTCTGTGGTTAAAGGTCAAGTGTGTAGGATCTGGCGGTATCCAGTGGTTAGGTGAGGAGATTGCAACCAATTGAATCCTCTCCTGTGTGCCAAGCGTGTTGGAGAGCTACGGTGGCTGACGCAAAAACGTGAAAGTCCCTCTCGAGAGCCATCTGGAGCAGAGCCAGTGCATAGAGAGTGTGTGTACAAACTACATAAGCTACAGTCAGTGAACTGACCTCAGAGTCTCCAGTCTACAGTTTGGACTCTCCAGTCCAGCAGACAGACGCTTCACTCCTGAATCCTGCAGGTCGTAGTTTGCACTCAGGTCGAGCTCTCTCAGATGGGAGAAATTGGACATCAGAGCTGAGGCCACAACTTCACAGTGAGTATCTGAGAGTCCACAGCGAGAAAGTCTGTCATGACACAACAATTACAATATATGTTATTATGAAAGAGGACAGTTTATATTTACTTCATGCATTTGATGACTAAACACTTTGATATATACTTCTTTGATTAACATTTGCTCCTCACATCAGTGGTTCAGCTAATCTTATCTCACTGTTTGACATGAAGCAATAATTCTCATCACTCTCTCTCAAAACTGCAGACTTTTAATCTTTGTTTTTCTTTAATCTTGCAGATGAAGAGAGAGAAAATGTAGTTGCATTGAGGCTTCCATAATGTCCAGTCTGTCAGTGTGATCTGATCCCAGGTCTGTCTCCACAACGTTAGCATGAGGCCTTCTTGATTAGAAAAGCACATTAAAACTCAGTGAATAAGTAATAATAATACAGTTGAGACAGTTGCCCTCTCTTTGCTAGCTACCTGCTGCTGTCAAGATCACGTCCATAAATGGGAAAATTCAGTGACTGCTGCTAAACGGTAGAGAAATTAAACAAATCGCGTAATAATATTAGACCTGTACATAATTAAACATTAATATAAATAGATATTTTGATGACTGCATGGCTGCATTTGTCATTAACACTCTTTTCTGAGCATCAAACGTATTCAGCTCACAAACACAATTAACGAACCAATGAGGTTGCATTATTTTCAACATAATATCATCAGAAAGATATTATCAGTGTATCAGCATTAAAAACATAACATTGATCTTTGGTGTGTATAAGATCTCTTAAAAAGTCTGAATTCTACCATTCTGCTGTTATATATTCATCAGACCGCTGTTATTGGTGGAAGCTGTGAATTTCCTGTTACTACTCTTCTCTACACCAACAAGAGAGAGAAACACCTGAGTTTCCCTCTGTCGATTTAACACACTCAGGGGTTTTACAACGACTATGAATACGAATACTTGTCTCGTTTGTCTCGTATGACCAGTAGTTTATGGTAGTTAATGCTAGAGTTGGGTCGATTTTCGATTTGGCGGTCCGGCCCGGTGTACAAGCTTAAACCGGTTTGATTTTATGCTAACTGGCGGAACCGACATTTGTCATTATGACACGTTCTGGCAAATTGAAAAGTAGCCTACATCAACAACCTGTGCCGACAGAGTCACAGTGTTAAATCCAGCCTCCATTGCATTTCTAATAAGCAATATGACAACGTGATTAACGTAATATTATGATATTATGTTGGTTTGTAAATAAGAAGAGGTTTGTTTACTAGGAAGTTCATGTGTTTTTTGGGGTGACGAGACGAGACATGGCAGAGCTGGTCTGAAAGAAAACTAAAACTGTGACAATATGGCAACATTTTGGATTTGAAGACAACAAAAGAGATGAGCCTAAAAACACACGAGGTAACATGTAATGTGGTGCAAGGCCTATTGAAAGTAATCCCAGGACCGCCCCGACTAAACGTTCTGTGGCTGCCGTTAAATCGGTTAGACCCAGTGCTAAACCAGCCAGCTGATCTTTTGTTGTTTTCATTTCTTTTACCAGGTTTACATGTCGTCTCCATCACCCAAAAAGATAAATAAGAAAAAACTGTAAATTGTAACAATTATTAGAAATAAATAGAATAAATGTGTTCATTAACTTGACAGCTAGAAACACAACCTACTGAAACATTTTTGAACTCAGCATTTGCTCAAGAACAGCTCAAGAACATCTGTGACAAAATACAACTGACATATTTACCTAATAAACACGTGGAACACTTATAAGAATATTACATTTTAAGAATAATTTATAGTGTATATATTTGAAGAACTAAACTGGTAATCTACACTGATCTATAAAGTTAATCACATCTGGACTTACAGAGCTTTTCTGCAGTTCCTCACAGCTGGAATCAGTCTCAGTTGTCCCTCTGGTGTTGTGTTGTACGCCTTCAGGTCCAACTCATTCAGAACCTCCTCTGACATCTGCAGCATGTAGGCCAGAGCTGAGCAGTGGAATTCTGAGAGTTTCTTCTCTGATCTGTTCTCTGACTTCAGGAACTCTTGGATCTCCTGATTTACCGAGTGGTCGTTCATCTCCGTCAGACAGTGGAAGATGTTGATGCTTCTGTCAGGAGAGATATTATCTCTGTTCATCTTCTTTAGCTTGTTGATGATTCTCTGGATGCTTCCTGAACTGCTCTTTGTCCGACCCAGCAGACCTCCTAAGAGCCTCTGGTTGGACTCCAGAGAGAGGCCATAAAGGAAGCGAACAAACAGGTCCAGGTGGCCATTTTTACTTTCAAGGGATTTCATCATGGCTCTCATCAGGAAGACATCAAGGATTGAATGAACATATTTTCTTCCCAGGAAGTCCTCCACTACCTCTGTGTTCCTGTTTGTGTAACAGTGGAACATGTAGACTGCAGCCAGAAACTCCTGAACGCTCAGGTGAACAAAGCAGTAGACTGTTTTCTGGAAGATCACACACTCTCTTTTGAAGATCTCTGTACAGACTCCTGAGTACACCAAGGCCTCTGTGACATCAAGACCACACCGCTCCAGGTCTTCTTGGTAGAACATGATGTTTCCTTTTATCAGATGTTCAAACGCCAGCCTCCCCAGCTTCAGAAGAACTTCCCTGTCAGCCTCCGTCAGCTCCTGTGGACTCGTCTCACGTCCCTCACCATACTTCTGCTTCTTCTTCTTTATCTGAACCACCAGGAAGTGTGAGTACATGTCAGTCAGGGTCTTGGGCAGCTCTCCTCTCTGGTCTGTAGTCAACATGTGGTCCAGAACTGTAGCAGTGATCCAGCAGAAGACTGGGATTAGACACATGATGTGGAGGCTCCTGGATGTCTTGATGTGTGAGATTATTCTGCTGGACAGCTCTTCATCACTGACTCTCCTCCTGAAGTACTCCTCCTTCTGGGCGTCAGTGAAGCCTCGTACTTCTGTTACCCTGTCAACACATGCAGGAGGGATCTGATTGGCTGCTGCAGGTCGGGAAGTTATCCAGACGAGAGCTGAGGGAAGCAGATTCCCCTCGATGAGGTTTGTCAACAGCACGTTGACTGATGACTTCTGTGTGACATCAGACACAACCTCGTTGTTGTGGAAATCCAGTGAAAGTCTGCTTTCATCCAGGCCGTCAAAGATGAACAGAACTTTACACACAGCGAGCTTCTCTGCTGTGACCTTCTGTAATGTTGGATGGAAAACATGGAGCAGCATGAGAAGACTGTACTGCTCATCTCTGATCAAGTTCAGCTCCTTGAACAAAAGCAGAATCACCAGACCGACATCTTGGTTTTCCAAGCCCTCTGCCCAGTCCAGAGTGAACTTCTGCACTGAGAAGGTTTTTCCAACGCCAGCAACGCCGTTCGTCAGAACGACTCTGATGTGTCCCTGTTGGTCAGGTAAGGCTTTAAAGATGTCGTGGCAATTGATTGGAGTGTCATGGAGGGTCTTCTTCTCGGAAGCTGTCTCAATCTGCCTCACCTCATGCTGGGTATTAACCTCTTCACTCTGTCCCTCTGTGATGTAGAGCTCAGTGTAGATTCTGTTGAGGAGGGTTCCACTTCCTGTTTCATCAGTTCCTTCAGTCACACATTCACATCTCCTCCTCAGACTGATCTTATGTTCATCTACAACCTCCTGCAGACCACTATCTGCTGAAAGAGAGAGACAAGTTTGGTACAAAACACAGAAACCTATTATTTTCATTGCCAATATGAAAATCAACAATATAACAACCTATAAAGAAGTAAAGGTTATAAATTCATCATCCCTTCTTGAAGACAAAACTAACGTCAACGTGATTTTTACATTTATTGTTTATAGATTTTAATTTTAAAGAGAAACATCAGAAATGCTAATTTTTCTCTCAGCCTCTGACTGTGTGTTGGTGTACATGTTTGATTGAATGCAGAGGAGGTGTAGCCTCAGCTGCTCGCCAGCAGCTCTTCATCTAAACAGCTCACTGTGGCTGTTCCTACCTCCCTGTAATATTTATATATATATAACTGATCAAATAATGCAGAATATGTTCATGTCTTGTTGACAAATATACTGCATTTCCTATGGCTGCTACAAAATAAAAGCCCCCCACTGGTGGAGGACTACTATGTGAAGGAGAAGGAAATGTTGAGTTTTCAGCAGTAAATAATTAAACCTCTGATGTGACTACAGCTCAGCTCGGTTTTTCCTGCAGTGGGAAATGCATGTATTCATGGCTTGGCCCAACGTAGAACAGAAAACAGGAAAAATCAAAGTAAACAAATGTACCATCATCTACGGACGCAGACCCCCCTGTGTGAGATAGGCTAAGGCAATGTGACTCCTCAGCAATCTCTGGGTGACCCTCATCCTCCAAGAGAGAACCCTGTGCATAGAGCAAAATAGAATCAGGGTGATCTGCCTGAGATTCTTGATACGCCAGCAAGTCCCGAGGGGAGGTCCCCGCCGAACAATCCGCAATCGGTGGAGCTTCTCTCTGAGCCTCCATCCTGCTCACCCTGTCTGCCAGACCACGAATGGCGGCTAGGATTTGCAACTGTGTATCCTCCTGCCCCCCTGCCCCTTCTATGGGTGGGGCTGGACTATGCAGTAGCGGAGAAGTAGTCTCTGAGCCATGTTTTTTACTATGCCCATGGGGGAGCAGCTGCTGCAGTATGTCGGGAATGCCCCCCTAGTCCAGCTCTTCGGGCCTTCTCCTCAAGGGGCAAATCAACCGCAGGTGGCATGGACAATCCACATCATCCAGTAAATGAGCCTTACCCAAACATCCTCCCAAAGAGGGACACTCACGGTGATCGTCGCGCACGTCCATGGCTGCCCCACAGAAACGACACGTCTCGGGAGCCATGATATTACCAGGCAGCCATCAGTGGAAACTCAACTGCACTAAAGGTAACTCAAATTAACCCCTCCTGCTGTGGACAGTGGTCAATGGCGATATATGCACTCACTGGCTCCAAGATATAAACAAAATACCGCTCATGCAAACTAAAATCACCCCTTTCCTGTACGCAACGTACAAGGGGGAACAAATAACCAATCCCACTGCGCACAGAGGTTTAAACGAAATACAGCAATTTATGCCCACAAAAATGAAAACGCCCTTTTAAACACGAGGGGAAAACAAGGAAAATTCTTGACTAAATACGAAGTGCCACAGGTCGTATTCAAACCCTGGGCTACTGCGATGAGGACGCCCGCTCTACCAGGTGAACTATAACACCAGGTGAGCTTTAACTGCGCCCCACTATATAACTCGAATCTAATTATTTTTTTCAGTTTCTCTAAATCACCACTCCTGTACGCGCACGTACGAGGGGAAAAAAGAAAACTTAACTTGCAAAACAGCTGAAAGAAATGGCGCACAGAGATGCTGCACCAGACAGAGAGAGACGGAGATGTGCCAGCCGACCATATCCGAGGATGCTCTAGGACGCCAAAGAGAGCCACTGAGGAAGAGAAACGACTCAATCCGGGTAGCACCAATTGGATCTAAAAAGATCCAAAATGCCATGTTCCAGACATAATCAGCCACCACTCTACTCCAAACAGCAAAACCCCCCCAACCACCAGCCTACTCAGTGAGGGTGATGTATAGGTACATTTTCAGAGGACAAAGAGTTTGATGACTAGACTAATAAACAAATATATAGTCAATTAATAAATAAAGTCAGTTTACAAAAATGGATAATCAATGTTAAACACAAGAAGAATTAGGAAATTCATCCGTAAATTGTAAACTTCAATTAGACCACACCTAAATTTATGAGATGAAACTGCTTCTCAGTCTTCCCTGGTGCTTCTTGAACTCTCTGCTGCTGAATGGTACATTAATATCAAAACTAAATTTAGTTGATAGGCAAATTTCAAAATCCAATCAGTCGGATATTAGTCACTGAATTGACCTGGTCACATTTAATTTGTTTCTATCCATGAATGTTCATCATTGTATTCCCTGTATTCCTTTAATTATCCTTTATTCATTTTATTACTTTTTCCTTTTGTTTTATCATTTATTCAATTATATTCTGTTAGTAGTTTAGTCATGTAGTTAGTCAAATAAACACTTCATTTTATAAAGAACATGGTTACTTGATTGTGTGTGTGTGTATATAAACAATTCAAATCACTGTTCACTATGCCCAAGAACTCTGTAGCAACCCTGAGACTATGAGACTCAATTGAATGATATCAAATTGTGAATTTTTCCCTGTTTTTATAAAAACTGGGTGGCACCTGGGTAAAGTATGATATTAAAAGTAATTGTGTGTGATATTTTAAGCTGAGTGTCACCACTCATCTTCATCTTTTATGACAATTCATGGGTTTATGATTAATAATTTTGGTTTATTAATTATGGATACATATTTTGATATTGATATTGATTATTAATCTGCTCTATGCAATAACGCTACATAACGCTACACTCTTGTTGTGTCTCAGGCTGCTGTTTGGCTGTTAGTCAGTGTGACTGTCTGTCTATGATAGAACAGTGATGTTGTTGCTTTACACATTAATAGTTCTCCATCTTCATCTATGCAGATGGAAAACAAAAATCATTCTGATTGATTAATGCAAAGACGGCGTGCTATCATAAAAACAAAACATAAAAATATATAATTATTTCTTTTGGGTTCAGATTTTCTCTCATAGGAGAACAAAGTACAAGTGATACAGAGCAGATATGTATGGTGGAGAAGATCTTAAATGGTTGTCACAACAATTGTCAGTGTATTAAAACAACAAGTCCTGTTTCCAGACATAAAGACATCAGCAGACCAATCTACAGTCTTACTTTGTACAGTGCTGGTCTGACTGGCTGTCTGCAGTCCAGGTCTTGTTCTGGATCTGGACATCAGCTCCTCCACAGAAGCGCGACTCTTCTTCTCCCTGTGGAGACATTACTTTATAACTAAAATGATTTGTTGAAAAATATCAAGACATGGCCGACACTGAAGCTCAGATGGTCACAGAGAACGGTTAAAGTGTTGTTACATTTCTGTTTGAATTCAGCATTCATTCTGTAATGAAAATGTTCCTTTATTTTAACTCTCCTAGTTAAATAAACAAGAATTAGCTACTTTTCCTATCTGACTGTCTTTTTAAATATTTAGTGATCTGCCTCAAGTTTGTTTATTAAAGAGGAACAACAGCCATTTTTTCAAATATTAATATTATTTTGGAGGCTGAATAACTATATAAACTATATAACTATATAAATAAACTGCAACTTGCTCATGTACGCACATATTGCGAGGACGCCCCGGGAAACCGCAAGGTGGCAGCGTCATCACGGTAAACAGTGACTGCCTGTCAATGGTGATATGAATGAAGTATAGAATTTCAACATTTGCAATATAAATACACATGCTGTCACTTCTTGAATCTATTTTATGTGTTAAAAATAAACACTTCGTAAACAGGGAAACTGTCTCTTACCTTTCTGACTTCTTTAGTTTTCCAATAGTTATAGTTTATGCAAGTGCTGTCCATTGGAACAGAGTAATCATGACAGGATTTGGGCAGCAGCTAGCTTGTAGTTTCCACAGTGATGAACGGCACACCAGTAAGGTATCTCGGATTATTTCCATCTGTGCTCTACGTGGTCAACAAACGTCTAGAACTGTATTAATAGAATTAGCTATAGCTAACGTTATTTTACTATCTAACTAGTTATTGCTACCAATATTCCGTGCCTGTTGCTAGCATGGTCACTAGCCGTAGGATGACTGTCACACAGGCGCTGAAATCCTGTCATGGATTTCTCTGTTTCAATGGACAGCACTTGCATAAACTATAACTACTGGAAGATGAAAGAAGTCAGAAAGGTATGACACAGTTTTAAAATAGATTCAGAAAGTGACAGCATGTTTATTTATATTACAAATGTTGTTCATATCACCACTGAGGTGATTGAACTGAGGTTAGAAGTGGACTAAATATTGTGGTAGACCAGCGGTCTAAGACACACAGCATGTAACACTGGTGTCCTTAGTGTTCCTTTTTTAATGTCAATATGTTTTCTGCCACTTTCTACTGTAAACTATCAAATGAAGGCATGAATTCAAATATTCTGAAAAACAGAAGTGGTACAAATCTCCACAGCAGATACTTTTACACCAGAGATGTTTGTTCTTGACCTTCAGAAACAATATGTGGTGCAGAGAATCTAAGCTCAAAGGTCCACTTACAAATAGTCCAAAGCTTTCAACTGCAACCTCTGAATCATTAGTAAGTGGACCTTTGAGCAGATTTTTCCTTCAGCATATTTTACATATCTAGTGAAAGAACAAACTCAAACCATCAACACATATGATCAAGGTGAGCAAATATTTTCTACAAATGCTTTTTCACCACATGTTGCACAATTATGATGTGCATTTATTCAAGATGACACCCAGTAGGTCATAACAGCTGATTTTAGGAAAAGTCAAACCAACAAAATATTTTGAGGACAAATATGAGAAAATGAATTACACATTTGAAGCACATTCTAACAGATTTTGAATAGTCGCAGATCTTTAGACCATTTCAAAGTTGTAAACGTAAACATTCCCAGTTTATTTCCTGTTGCAGTGTATCTGAATGAAAAAATGATTTTAAATGATTGATAAATTGTAAAATGGAGGTTCTCAGGTGTTTTGCTACAGAAATACCATCAGTAGTTTGTGGGTGATCCATCTTAGGTTGAAAGAGTATCTGCACTAATAGTTCTGCATCAGGAATACAAATATTTTAGTCTCAATGCATCATCATCCACCAGGTCAACTTAAAGTAAAAAAACAGTCTCTTACTTTGTGTCTGAGGGTCCAGATTCATTACTGAAGTTCAGGAGTTTACCTTTGGACCGGTCACTATTCATAGACAGACAGCTGGGTACTGGAGACTCTGCTCTCTGTCTGTACTGAACTCTGCAAACATCAAGATGATTTTATATATCACATGAATCCTTGATAAATCATCTGATGTTAAAGCCATCTAATTAGCTCTAAATACACAAACTACTGCTACTGTCAATAATTAGGAGGTTTAAAAGTTTGTAGCCATCCTATTTTATTAGATTACATCTTTTCTAGGTGACTGACAGCTGTCACAGATACTAAGAGAGAGATGGCACAAATGATTTAGCTTTGTTTGTGTCAAAAAAAGTTGAAATTTTAGTTGGCAAATAAACTTCAGTAGAAGCTTTAACATCCAAACAAAATCAACAGAAAACATTGGTAGAGATAGGTGAAAAATGAGTCATGTAAATGAGTTAGTAGCAGCTTCTACTTTGTGTCTGAGGGTCCAGAGGCCTGTACTACGAAGCGAGTTCAACATACCCTGGGTATGTTCTCGTTATCTGGCTTAACCAACCCTAACAAACGAGTTCCCGCTAAACTGTCCTACGAAGGTGGTTATCAACTCGGTAAGTCAACCCACGGTTTCTCTATCTGGCTGTGAGCGCGTTCACGTGAACGGGGCGGTGTTTGCAGCATCTGACCAATCACTAACATGGACAAGTCTACTGACAGCAGACAGACAGGCAGGCAGACAGACAGAGCGGCACATTTTACAAAGGAAGAGTAAACTATATTAGACAAATACAAAGAAGTTAAACACTTAATCCAGACTAAAGGTAACACAGTTGAAGCTGCCAAATGCAGGAAGGACATCTGGCAAAATAAAAAAACTCCCGATGTGTGAATGCGTCAATTAACAGATTTAGTAATTTAACGGAACACTCAAAAGTCGGATAAAGTCGTCGAGTTATAAATAGCAATAAGAAATTATAATGATGGCTGGATGGATTACACGTCATTATACCCATTATTAGGCAAGAGGCGTGTATAACTATTTCAACCTTCTCTCAGGTGCGTCCCCGTTTCCTGCGGTGTGAAACGGACTCAAGAGAAAGTAAAAAAATAAATATAAAAATATAATTCAAAGCGGTAAACACCCGCAGCATAAATCCATCTGTCCTTCCTGCATTTGTCAGTTTAAACTGTGTTGTTTTTAGCCTGGATTATGACTTAAACTTCTTCGTATTTGTGTAATATTACCATACGATCAGCGCACTGAGCTCTGATTGGTCAGTTGGAGGTGTTTTTATACGAGTTGATCTCTTATCTGGAACATAACCTGCTCCGGAGCAGGTTAGCCGTTCAGCGTAAGTTACCATGGTGATCTACCCCGGTAAGAAGTGATCCGCCTTCGTAGGACGGAAAACCCAGGGTTAACCCTGAAGTTACCTCGATAACGCCAAATCCTGCTTCGTAGTACAGGCCTCAGGTCTATTACTGAAGTTCAGGAGTTTACCTTTGGACCGGTCACTCTTCATAGACAGACAGCTGGGTAATGGAGACTCTGCTCTCTGTCTGTACTGAACTCTTCAAACACCAAGATGATTTTAACTCATATCACATGAATCCTTGATAAATCATCTGATGTTAAAGCCATCTAATTAGCTCTAAATGCACAAACTACTGCTACTGTCAATAATTATGAAGTTTAAAAGTTTGTAGCCATCCTATTTGATTAGATTACATCTTTTCTAGGTGACTGACAACTGTTACAGATACTAAGAGGAAGATGGCTTAAATGATTTAGCTTTGTCTGTGTCAAAAAAAGTTTAAATTTTAGTTGGCAAATAAACCTCAGTAGAAACTTTAACATCCAAACAAAATCAACAGAAAACATTGATGGAGATAGGTGAAAAATGAGTCATGTAAATGAGTTAGTAGCAGCTCTTACTTTGTGTCTGAGGGTCCAGGACTATTACTGAAGTTCAGGAGTTTACCTTTGGACCGGTCACTCTTCATAGACAGACAGCTGGGTACTGGAGACTCTGCTCTCTGTCTGTACTGAACTCTGCAAACACCAAGATGATTTTATTCATATTGCACGAATCCTTGATAAATCATCTGATGTTAATGCCATGTAATTAGATCTAAACACACAAACTACTGCTACTGTCAACAATAACGAGGTTTAAAAGTTTGTAGCCGTTTTCTTAGATTAAATTACATCTTTTCTAGTTGAGTGACAGCTGTCACAGATACTAAGAGGAAGATGGCACAAATGATTTAGCTTTGTCTGTGTCACAAAAAGTTAAAATGTTAGTTGTCAAATAAACTTCAGTAGAAACTTTAATATACAAACAAAATCAACAGAAAACATTGGCGGAGATAGCTGAAAAATCAATCATGTAAATGAGTTATAAGCAGCTCTTACTTTGTGTCTGAGGGTCCAGGTTCATTACTGAAGTTCAGGAGTTTACCTTTGGACCGGTCACTCTCCATAGACAGACAGCTGGGTACTGGAGACTCTGCTCTCTGTCTGTACTGAACTCTGCAAACACCAAGATGACTTTATTCATATTGCTTGAATGCTTCATAAATTCTCTTTTTTAGGTCATTAAGGTAGCTCTAAACACACAAACCACTGCTACTGTCAACAATAACAAGGTTTACAAGTTTGTAGCCTTCCTATTTGATTAGATTACATCTTTTCTAGCTGACTGACAGCTGTCACAGATACTACGAGGAAGAGTTTATTTAACGAAGTCTTTTCAATTTTAGTTGGCAAATACATTTGTGTAGCAATTTGAATATACAAACACAAAATCAATAGAAAACATGGTGTTGTCAGAGGTAACTAAAAACGAGTCCTATAAATGAGTTAGTTGCAGCTCTCTTACTTTGACTCTGAGGGTCCAGGTACTGAAGGCATATTACTGAATGTCAGAGACAGACAGCCAGAGACAAGAGACTCTGCTCTGACCTCCTCTTCCTCCACAGAATCACTCATCTTCTGATCTGAAGTAGGTCTGAGAGGTAAAACAGGAACACTGACTGTGAGCTCAGAACATTTAACGGAAACAAGTTTATGCAAGAGTCACAGGCAAGACTGAGAGAACACGAAGTAACAAACACACGCACGCACGCTCGAACGCACGCTCGCACGCACTCACATACACACGCACACACACACACACACACACACACACACACACACACACACACACACACACACACACACACACAAACACACACACACACACACACACACACACACACACACACAGTTTAGAGTATAATAAAACCATCCAGCATTCACATGGTCAGTTCTCTTTAAATCTCTGCTTGTTTTCTTGGGTTACAGCAGGTTTAATGAATATTATTCAGACAATAATGACTTTGTGTTCACAGATGAATCAAACTGTTGAGTTCATTCTAACATTTCTTTCTTCTACAGTCCACAGGGAGAAAACTGACTCAGAGACTTTAACAGTAAAATGATAAAATGTTGGATTAACACTCACCCTGTGTCAGTCTCCTTCTGCTTTGTTGACTCATAATGGAGTCTGAACTGACTGACTGAATACTTTCACTTTCAGGGTTTCCTCCCTGTTCCCATGTACTTTCATCACATGGTCAGTGTGGCTCCTCCCCTCTCCATTTACAGGAAGTCTTTGACCTTAGAGTTTATCTACGAGTGTTTTTGTGTGTGTTACTCACACAAATCAGCTTTTTTTCACGGTGTGTTTATGAGAATCTCTTTTCGCTTGAACAGGTTGAATTAAAATGAGTTTTGGTCCAATGTTATCTCATTTTTATGTTTAAATCATGTCAATATATCAGTTTAGTTAAATGTGCTTTTATAGGTTTGTCTTTTAGAGTTATATGACTAAGATTTTTCTGAACATCTGGAAGAAAAATCATTCTTTCTGTTGCACAATAAAAATTATTCTGTATTGCAAGTCTTTTTCATGATCTAAAAATAGTAGCCAGAAATGACACATCTTCCTTGCTCAATTAGTACAACAAGAACCTACATTTTGAAATGTAATATATTCTTATCTTATTAGTTATATTTGTATGTTTCTTCCACTATTTCATGTTTTCATAAAAAAATAATGTGTGACTATTCAGCTTTTTTATTTTTACAAAAAGAGAAAAGACATAGATAATTTCCAGCAACCTGGATTTGGAAATATAATCCCAAATTCTCTACTCGTCAAATGTTTAAGTTATTAGTTAATTATTTCTTAAATAATTCAATGTTTATTGAATTTCACGTCAGTATTTCAGAATTAGTAGAAGCTTATCGTTAATGAGTAATTTTATCAAAAATGTATTTTCATTTTCGTGTCACACTATCAAGTTTCAGATTGACTAAAGAAACAGTCTCAACAAATAATGACTAGCCTGACTGAGAAGATGATCATGCAGTACAAAATTTAAATGTTAATATCTCATTCAAAAAGTAACTTTGTTAGGGACAACTATTTCTAAATAGTAAACAGTATTTGGTAATTGTTAATTCAATTAACTATATTTTTTTGGCATCTTTTCCTTGAACTTTCTACAGAGCACATATTTTGGCATTGCAATTGAGTTTCAATTTTTAAATGTTATAGGTCCAGTGTCAGTATAGCAGATGTTAGCTAATGTAGCTAACAACTAAACCTAGTTGTTTTAACCCAGTGTAGTTAGCTGACAGGTAATGTTACAGTTAACTAAACATAATTATCTTAGTAAATTGAGTTAGCTGACAGGTAATGTAGCTAACAACTAACTAAACCTAGTTATCTTAGTAAACGTAGTTAGTGTGATGTTCAGAGTATCAGTGAGGTTTTGCAGTCGAACTACGCCACCTGTTGGGTGTGCAGATACATGACGAGTCAGTGAGACGGAGTGTACGGTGCCTGTAGAAAGCAGACAATAAAGTCATGCCTCTGTTCAGTATGTCGTTGTTGGCCTGGTGCATAACCACACTACAGAAACATTACAATGGCGACGAGGAGTAAAGGAACAGACACACAAAGAAGCAACACGGACACCGCTGTTTTCCCAATGAGAAAAGAGGGCGAAACACGGACAAGTGGACAAGCAGGAACAAGCTAAGTGGGCTAAGCTAACATAAACAAACGTGGCTGTCAGCGCATCGCGGCAAGTATGGCAGAAAACACCGCGTCTCTCTGACTTTTTGACACCGAAACTAACCCTGGCTCTGTCGGACCTCGCTGGAATAAATGGCTGCAAAGATTTGAAAATTACACCACTGCAATGCATATCACCGGAGATGCTAGGCCCAAAGCAATATTGTTGCACTTAGCAGGAGAACGAGTGCATGATATTTACCACATATTAGCAGCTGAAGATGACAAATATGCAGACACAAACCAGAAGTTATCTGGATACTTCTCTCCCAAGAAAAATGTGCAGTATCAAGTGTATATCTTCAGAAAGGCCGTGCAGGATCCAGGAGAAAATGTGGACAGTTATCACACCAGGCTAAGGATGTTAGCCAAGAACTGTGAGTTTGCAGATACTGGAGAAGAGATTAAAACACAAATAATACAAAGCTGTGCATCGTCCAGGCTGCACAGAAAAGCACTGAGGGAGCCAGAGCTAAACTTAGGTGAGCTTCTTGACCATGGACGTACACTTGAACTGTCTGAAATGAAAGTGTCTGGCATAGAAAAGGGCACAGCTGCTACAGTCAACATGCTGGATCAAAAGACCATGGAGAAAAACCCAAATAACAGCAGATGGTCAGAGAAACGACGTGCAGACAACCGCTGCAGAAACTGTGGAGGTAAATAACCTCATGATGGTGAGTGTCCTGCTAAAAAAAAACAATGCAGAGCCTGTGGTAAACTAAATCACTTTGCAAGACAATGCCGCTCAAAATCCAGAGACATTAACACAAAGCGACCACAAAACAAGGATAACCAGCACCGTAAGAAGGTCCATCACATACTGTAACAAAGACTGCACCAGGTGAGAAAACAGAGCACAGTTCTTCCAGCAGTAATGATGAATATGTTTTTGTAGTTGATGCTGACAAGATCTCAGGGCTGCCACAGACCCATATCAAGCTAAAAGCAGTAGCATGCTAGTTTTAATCGATTCAGGGGCCACAGCAAATTGTGTCAGTGACGCAAGTTTTGAGAAACTGACACCACGTCCACAACTAAGCCCCACCAAGACCAAAATCTACCCCTTCCGCTCCAATGTTCCTTTGCCTGTTAGTGGTGCTTTCAAGTGCAACGTGGAAAAGGGACAGAAAATGACAATGTGCACTTACTTTGTGATTAAAGGTGACGGATTAAATGTTCTCAGCTACAAGACATCCAAAGCATTGGGACTGATTAAGGTGGTCACAGCAGTATCATCCACACCACAGTATCGCACAGTAGCAGACGAGCTAGTGGAAAGTAATTCCAAGCTGTTCCAAGGCATTGGGAAGCTGAAAAACTTTCAGGTAAAGCTTCACATAAATACTGATGTCAAACCTACATGCCAACCACATCGACGTGTGCCATTCCACATTCGCCAGAAGGTCGAGGATGAGCTTCGTAAGCTGGAGGTAGATGACATCATTGAAGATGTCATCGGCCCGACACCATGGGTCTCACCTATTGTCACACCTCCCAAGCCTAAAGACCCTGACAAAGTAAGAATCTGCGTCGACATGTGCCAAGCTAACACGGCCATTGAAAGGGAACTCCACATAACTCCCACCATGGATGATGTAATACATAAGTTAAATGGAGCAACGGTGATTTCTAAACTGGATCCGAGAGCTGGATACCACCAGCGGGAGCTTCACCCAGACAGCAGATATATCACGACATTTACCTCTCACCTCGGAATGAGGCGTTACAAGAGACTGAGTTTTGGCATATCTTCTGCCGCTGAGGTATTTCAAAATGCCATATGCCAAACACTGCAAGGTCTGTCTAGTGTGAAGAACCTCAGTGATGACATTATCGTCTATGGTGCTTCTCAGACTGAACATGACAACAACCTCTGAGCACTGTTCCAGAGACTCAAAGAGAGCGGTCTCACACTCAATCGTGAAAAATGTGAGTTTAACAAGTCCAGGCTCGAGTTCTTTGGTTTCATCTTTTCTGGACAGGGTGTCTCGGCTGATCCTAAGAAAGTTGCAGCAGTTCAGTACACTGCGGAGCCACAAAATCCTGGTGAAATCAAGAGTCTGCTGGGCATGGCCAACTACTGCTTCAGATTTATCAAAGACTTCTCCTCCATCTCAGAACCGCTGCGCAAGCTCACCAGACAAGACACGCCCTGGGAATGGGGACCAGAACAGCAAACTGCATTACAGACACTGAAAGATAGTCTGACCAGTGACACAACAATGTCATACTTCTACCCAGGCAGAGAGACTGAACTGATCGTGGATGCTAGCCCGGTTGGACCGGGTGCGATCCTCTGCCAAAAAGATGAAAAAGGGGTGAAACACATATTAGCATACGCTAGTCGGTCGCTCAGAGACGTGGAGGGGAGGTACTCACAGACAGAAAAGGAAGCGTTGGCTATTGTGTGGGGCTGTGAGCATTTCCACCTCTACATCTATGGTCATCCTTTAACTCTAGTGACCGATCACAAAGCACTGGAAATCATATGGAACAATCCCAGGTCAAAACCACCCGCTAGGATTGAGAGATGGGGACTGAGGCGTCAGCCCTATGACTTCAAAGTGGAATACAGGAAAGGAGCTGAGAATCCGGCTGACTACATGTCTCGTCACCCCATCCCTGCTCAGACAAGTGAAAGCACACGTGCAGCAAAAGTAGCAGAGGAGTATGTGAACTTCATTGCTAGTCATGCAACACCCAAAACCATGACACTCACAGAGATCAAAGCAGAGAATGTTAAAGACCCACTCCTTCAAGAGGTCAGTGCTCACGTCAGACACAACACATGGCACAAAACTGAAAAATCACGACATGCTGACATATTGAAACAGTTCGGACAACTTAGCAGCGAACTAACAACATCAGTTGCATCAGACATCATCCTGCTTGGCACTCAAATAGTAATTCCCACTGCCTTACAAGATAGAGTGCACCAGCTAGCTCATGAGAGAAACCAGGGCATTGTCAAAACTAAAGCCCTGCTCAGGACCAAGATGTGATTTCCAGATATTGATCGCAAAGCAGAAGCAGCAGTACGGAATTGTCTCACATGTCAGACAAACACACCGGTTGCACATACCGAACCACTGAAAATGTCAGTTCTGCCAGAAGCTCCCTGGCATAGTGTCAGTGCAGACTTTTATGGACCACTTCCAACTGGAGAGTATATGTTTTTCATTGTCGATGATTATACACGTTACCCAGTTATTGAGAGTGTAAAGTCGACCTCAGCGAACACAGTCATTCCAGTTATGGACAAAGTTTTCTCCATGTTTGGGATCCCCAGAGTCGTAAAAACTGATAATGGTCCCCCATTCAACAGTGACCAGTTCTCTCAGTTTGCAGACTATATAGGATTCCATCACCGCCGGATCACACCACTTTAGCCGCAAGCGAATGCTACTGCTGAGAGATTCATGCGCACACAAGGAATTCCCTGGACACAACAACTGAACGTCTTCCTACGTGAGTACCGAGCTACACCTCACAGCACAACATAAAGCTCCCCTGCTGAACTGTTGTTCCAGCGCAAGGTGTACACAAAGATTCCTTCATTCACTCACACCACAAGTAACAGTTCAGATTCTGAAGTGAGAGCAAAGGACAACAAGGCTAAAGCCAAGATGAAATCTCATGCAGACTCTCATCGTCATGCTGCACCGCATACTCTCACTCCAGGTGACACTGTGCTTCATCGTCAGCCCAAGCATAACAAGCTCACCACACCATACAACACTAAGCCATACACTGTGACCAAAGTCAAAGGCTCTATTGTTACAACAGCCAGAGATGGACACCTCGTCGTCAGGAACTCCTCCTTCTCCAAAAAGATAGCCCCAGAGCTGTTAGATATCACACCAGATCCTGATGACAATGTTGCGTGTGATAACAGTGATGCCTCTACAATCAACACATCACCGAGGTACCCTTTGAGGCATAACAGATGTCCTCCTGCCTACTTACAGGACTACACATAGCTTATGGACTGTTGTGAACTAAAAGATGTTTGCAATGCACCTTTAATACGCATTTCATTTGTGAGTTTCATTGGTATGTGTTCGACCGAGAGTGCAAAGGCAAAATGTTTATTGCTACAGATTTGCCATTTTTCTGAATAAGTATAATATTCAGTACAGAATTAATGTTTTTGAAGTTACTGCAGAATGTTGGTCTAAAATGCGTTAGTCCGATGTCAGAATGTTAAAGCATAATGTTGGCATTTGCTAAAAGAAAAAAAAAGGGGCAATGTGATGTTCAGAGTATCGGTGAGGATTTGCAGTCAAACTTATTATTTAAGATAGTATTGTGTGCCCCTCTCCAAATAAATCTTCTCTTTTCTCAATTTCACAATATCTAAAAGAAACTAAATTGCTTTGAAAGGATGTTTTCTTTTGATCACTAGTGGGACGCAATGGAAATTAGTATGAACGGTCATTATCATTCAACAGATGTGAAATAGCATCTTTTATTTATTTTTATGTATTAAATAGCAATGCTTGACAAAAAAACATTTAAAGGGACTATTTGTAACTTATCACGCGCATAAATCTTAACGGGTCGGTATCCCATGCGCGCTCGCGTGTGGGTACGCGAGCGCGCAGCAGCTCTGCTCCTGCCTGTTTGCACACCGCGCTCGTTCTCACCCGTCCGGCTCGCTCCACCTCCACGTGAACGCGCGCACACTACACACTGCAGAAGAGTAAGTTTAGCTCTGAGAATATCTGGTGAATGTGCAGTGAACGTTTTTGCAGAAATAACTGCTGCAGCTCCTCCAGACCAACAGAGGTTTCCCGTGTCTTGTGAAGTGACGGGGCTCCGCAGAGAGTTACGTTATCGTCTCGACCGGGTGTCGGTGTCCCCCCCCCCCCCCCCCCCCGACCGTCTCCCCCCCCCGTTTCCTCCGTGTCGGCGGGCCGAGACAGGAAAAGCCAGCACTAGAATCAGCATTGATTCATGGAGAGACCCTCGTCTGGTCAGCTAACATTACTGCCAAGCAGGGGAAATATAGAGTGATATTGTGGTTTTAGCTGACGTGTGTCGTCCCACTGTTTTGACGGACGCTCGCAAAATCGCAACAAAGCAACAAGCAAAAATTTGTTATATTGTTTTGATGTCTGAGGAACTTCTTCTTAAATTAGAGTTATAAGGCAGGTTGTGTTATATTAGCTGACTCAACAAACACACCGATGTTGTAAATGTTTACAGAGGTTATATAGGCTACATCCTTATCAGGGCCCAAAAGTAAAACGGAATAGATAGGATAGAACTCAAAAGGGAAGGCTTAAATAAAACGTTGAGACGGGTAACGAAAGAAAAAGTAAAAGACCCTCAAGAAAAATTAGACTACCCTACCTTCAGTAAAAATAAAAATAACAATACCCTCCCCCTTTTCCATATATATTGATATGCATATAGTAAAACACAATAACAATGGGGGAAAAATATATTCCTAGATATATTATACAAGATAGTGGAATAATTTGTAGATATGTTCTGTTGTGTTGTTATGTAATTTAAGCAGTTTAACAAGTCATGTTAAGAATTAAAATGTCATTTGTAAATGAAAATGAGGACAAGCGTGTATTTATTTCACATTTTACTTTCTTTTATTTTGTGATCTTGACTTAATACACTTTCTGATGTTAACAAAATATTTATACATATCAAATATAAATGATTACATGTTATTATTTCAGATAGTATTGTGTGCCCCAATCCAGATAAATCTTGTCCTTATCTCAATTTCACAATATCTAAAAGAAACAAAATTGCTTTGGAAGGATGTTTTCTTTTGATCACTAGTGGGACGCAATGGAAATTAGTATGAACAGTCATTATCATTCAACAGATGTGAAATAGCATCTTTTATTTATTTTTTATGTATTAAAAAAGCAATGCTTGACAAATAAACATTTAACAGAAAGAAATAGATACTGGCCTAGATAAAGTAATTTACGATCTTCCATAAGTAGGTTAGGTCTTCATAATTTTGTGTAAAATAATGAATTGAATTCCACATTAGCATTATTTGAAGTTTTGAAATTTGTCTCTCTAGGTTATGCTACTTAGCTGTTAAGCTAGCTAAGCTACAACTACTCTTTCACATAATTGTAATCAAAGTGTGAATGCTATGTAAAAATCATCAGTTTTTCTGTGGTAAAAATACATGTATCTGTGTACAATAGTTGTGCTGTGTAAAATAATGTAGGTGAAGGGTAATGCTAATGACACTGTAAAATATGTAACTGAAAAGGAGGAAAGATCCTCATAAATTGCAACAGGAAATGGAAAGGACAGAGGGTGTCGTATCCTATACAGATTGTAAAGCCCCCTGAGGCAAATTTGTGATTTGTGATATTGGGCTATACAAATAAAATTGACTTGACCTGATTTGGAATTAGTAATTTTTGGTCATGGAAAATAATAATACAAAACTTAGCCACTTTAGGAAAAAAAACATTGAAAAAAAAAATGAAAGCATGCTACTGTATTTTTCATTTACAATCTTCCATAAGTAGGTTAGGTCTTTATAATTTTCTGTAAAATAATTGATTGAATGTCTCTCTGTAAGTTATGCTACTTAGTTGCTAAGCTAGCTAAGCTAATAAGCTAGCTACTTTGTTATGGCAACGATTCACCACAGCTATGTTAGCTGGCAAGCTAAAGTTAGCTAACTATAAGGTAAAGTAGTTACCTGAAGAAAAAAAACAACAAAAAAAACAAGGCAAAAATGAGCATGGCTCACATACCCCTGCTCACTGCTTGACCCCTACTAAAGTAGGGCCAGAGGTTTTCCCCTTTTGGAAAAATTTCAAAAATGTTGGGCACCCTGGATTTCTAACCCCCAAAAGGCACAACTAGACCACACTGTCAACCATCATACCAAATTTGAATTTCCTAAGTTAAATAGTTTTCGAATTCTGCTCCGGAAACGAAAGTGTGACACTTGAACGGACAGAAGGAAGGAAGGACGGATGGAAGGACGGACGGAAGGACATGCGGAGCGCTATATACGTTGTCGCGGGGTTATAATTAAAGCATGCTACTGTATATTTAATTTACAATCCTCCATAAGTAGGTTAGGTCTTTATAATTTCGTAAAATAAAGAATTGAATTCTACATCTGCAATTTTTTTAAGTTTTGAATGTTTCTCTAAGTTACGCTACTTAGCTGCTAAGCTACAAAGGTAGCTACTTCATTATGGCAACAACTCACCTCAGCTATGTTAGCTGGCAAGCTAAAGTTAGCTAACTATAAGGTAAAGTAGTTACTTGTATATTTGTACAGCTCTTCTGTTCTTACTTTGCAAGTAAATAAAGTAGCTAAAGTATTAGATTAGAATAGCAGATACTCTTTCACTTAATTGTAATCAAAGAGTGAATGCTGTGTAAAAAAAATAGTGAGTTTTTCTGAAGTAAAAATACATGTATCAGTATAAAATAGTTTTGCAGTGTGAAATAATGTAGGTGAAGGGTATAACTGATAAGGAGGAAAGATTCCCATAAATTGCGACAGGAAATGCATATTGATCATTTTTGGTCATGGAAAATTGGGGTAATAATACAAAAACATTGCCACTTTAGAAAAGAAAAATTTGAAAAGCATGCTACTGTATATTTCATTGCATCTGCCACTTCTTGTTTTTGACTGCACTGAGGCAAATTCAGTCCCTGAGTCTTATTTTGACACGAAGTATTGAATCTTTCAGAAAGCCAAACTGCTCGGCCCTTTCATTCACAGCTCAGTGCCGTCCTGGAAGACAGGTGAAATCTGACAGCAGTTCAAAGTGTCTCACCTGAAAGACTGGGTCTTCTGAACTGTAAAGAATCAGGCTCACTTACAGCCGCTGCACACACCCTTTCCCTATTCTTCTGGAAATGTCAAGGCCTTAACTGCTAATGATATAAATTGCACGTCAAAGAATCTTTCCATACAGTATATATGTGTTTATATATATATATATATATATATATATATATAGATACATATGTCCTTGCTGTGCTGTGCATGAGTGTGTGAAAGTACACTCTTTTCTGCCCTCTGGTTGCTTGGACGCCAGTACTGAGAGGCTGGTCAGTGTTTCACACAGAGTACCAACCCACCACTTTACCAACAGAGATATGTGTGTGTACATCTGAATATTTGTCTTGTGCATCCATATGTGTTTTTTGAACCAGTGTGCTTTTAATTGCATCTTATTCTGTGATTTTTACAAACTTTTGGGCATGTTGGTTGTGCGTGGAGAAGCTTAGCAACATTTACGGCAGCATACGGACCGTGGGTGTGGAGCGGACACCAGGGCCAGACCGGTCCTGGTGGGAGGTGATGATGTGAGTGTGGGGTTGTGACTTGGGTCTGATTTGGTAGATTACTCACATTAGATAAACTACTAGTTAAACAAATCTTCAATTAAAACACGTTAAATCTCAAATCTTGTCAACCGCAGAGTGTTGATGTGATTCAGAAGAGAAAAAAACATGATTGCAATAAATAAAATAAAATAAAATTAATATGTTATTCTTGTGTCCCACCTGTATAGTGTAATACGGGTGAAAAATTCAAACCAAGGTCTCCATGGTTGTTTTCAAGGCTGCACTTTCCATCAAATGGAAATATATCTCCAAATACTGTGTGTCAACATATTTGGTATTTTTTGGGGAATATTGGGATCTCAACTAGAATTTAAAATAAAGCTCTGAGGCTTTGAACAATGTTTGGCTGCAACGTTTTTTGTGACTCACTCAGCTTGGTTGGTGGGGACGCTGGGGACATGTCCCCACCACCTTTTTGAAAACATCATTTGTTAAAAATGTTCTGAAAAGTAGCTTGCACCAAGATCTGTTAATGAAATGTCGATTTATTTGCACAATAAGAAAAGATACAATCCTACGGAGCCCCAAAGGGGACAATGGGGAGAGAAATGCGTTCTCTCGCAAAACTTTCAATTAGGGTCCCTATGACAGCTAGTAGTAGCTCGGAAAATAGTGATATGGGGCACTGAATTTGATGAATTTATTGTTTATTAGACCACAAATGAGACAAGAGTTAGCTAGCTAGTGCACCCCGCGGTTCCTCCGCCTTACTCCCCGCTGCTAGGAGACTACTTCGCGGGAAGGACAGTAGTGGTATTAGTAACTTGACTTCAGCCGGTGCAAACCCAAGCACCGCACAATTATAGAATAGAATAGAATAGAATAGTATAGAATAGAATAGACTAGAATAGAGAATACTTACCTGTCTACCTTTTGCATGCAAAAGGCAGAAATTTGTCTTTGGTTTGCAATTGCAAAATCTGCTATTAAAAGGCTACAATGTAACACATGCAGACAGGACACATTAAAATACATTTACATAAAAACAAAGTAGAAGCTACACTGAGAGGAGCACCAAATACTCAATGGCGAGGACTGAATCAACTATTAAAAGTAAAAGCAGCAAATCTTCACTTTTGTGAAGCTGGAACCATAAATGTGTTTGCATTAAAAATGACTTAAAACCATCAAAATAATTGCCAATTTTCATTTTTAACTCTTCATATGTTTTGTGGGTAAAAATCTTACTTTGTACAGTTACTAAAGATGTCTGATAAATGTAGTGGAGTAGAAGTAGAAAGTGACATGAAAAGAAAATTGAATTTGTACTTAGGTACAGTACTGGAGTAAATGTACTTACATTCCCCACTACTGCTGTGTTAAACTGGAAACACTCCTCATGATTTAAAGCTTGATTGCAGTTACAGCACAAGAGTACACTGTGAACAAACAGCACTTAACTGACCCTTGCCTGCATATTGCATATGTTGAGGACCGTTTAAAAATGTTTTGTCATCTGAGCCCTTATGTCCCCACCACTTTTCAACACAAAGTGACGCCCTTGTTTCAGACGTTAAAGTGAGTTCATATGAAAAATTGCAAGCAAAAGTGCGGTGGAGCAAAGTACTTCTGGTGCATCGGCATGGTTTGAGTCTCTCTATACTCTCATTATGAAAGGTTAATCGGGTTGGTCAGGTTGTCCTACATTTAACCTTCTCTATCACTTATGCTTCCCCGTACTGTCAAAATCCCTGCGTTCACAAATCTGACATCACTGTATTCAGCCAATGCTATTTCTGCCTGTGATCCTTGAGCCAATCCATCACTGGTTGCCATTCTTTAAATATTATTGCTCAACCCGCTGCCTCCCCATCACCACCATCACCTCCAGGATGTCGTGGAAGATTCAACTGTCTGAGTGTTTCCGTCTTCCACCTGGATCTAAACTCAGGGAGGGATACTGTCTCTTCTCCCAAATCGTCAAACTATTCCTCTGTTGCTAACCTCAATATATATTTCGTTATACACTTCCAATTAACCTCCTTATTGAAGTGGAGTTGCACATTTAGCTGAAGTGCTTATGCTTGTCCGTTTCACTTCGATTCCAAAATCAAAACTCAGTTTTTCTATTGTTTTTTTTCTTGTTGTTTTTAGGAGCTTCAAGAGAAGATGCTGAAGCGAGCCCACCAAGTGCTTTTTACAGTAGCTCCCAGTTTCCCTTTAAAGGGCGGGTCCATTAATTAATGAAATTTCAAAATTAATTGTAAAAATGTATAAGGGCTTAGAACATTATGATTGAACTATATGATGGCCATTCCCATGCTCTAATATGTCTCAAAAGTTGTTGCAGCAATTTTCGGGTTGATACCATTTGTTACATAGATTTGGGGCTAAATTTAACAATTTTTTACCACGCGAGAATTGATAAAAAGGATCAATTATCCCTCCAAAATACCACATTAAGACACCAAGACCTTGAGGAACACCATATAAAAAGCCATGCTGTGATTTGGAATCAAAAACTTTTGACATTTGGAGATTTCTGCAAGAATTGCATTTTTCAGCAATTGGATTCTGTTCTGGAAACTGCTCAGAAACCCCCTTATTGTCAATCTACCTAGGAAAGCCATCGATCTGAATGCTCTAGGTCTCTAGATTGTAGTTGTAAAGTTTCTGAGGCTGTGATTATCCTAGAGGTCACCACAGGTCATTTTATACAGTGAAGTCAAGTTTCAAAAAATGGTCTCACTACAATGAAATGGCTACTATGGGGACTTACATCATCACACATGGGCTCATTGGATCCATAAGAGTCTCAGATTTACAGTGATACCCAATTTATGTTATTCCAAGACTGTTTAGGGACCCAGTATGCAGAAATATTCAAATACACCATTTTTAGAATAGGCGAAAATAACACATTTATACCGCATGTGATTATCATAAAATGGGCATGTCTGTAAAGGGAAGACTCGTGGGTACCCATAGAACCCATTTTCATCCACATATCTTGAGGTCAGAGGTCAAGGGCCCCCTTTGGAAATGGCAATGCCAGTTTTTCCTTGCTAAAATTTAGGAGCTCCAACTTTAGAGCGTTATTAAGCTTCCTCCCCAACATGGTAGCGATGGATTCCCTGGGTTTTGTAGTTTCATATGATACCAGGATCTTCACTCTAGCTTTTAAAATGAACCTACCTTGAAAGACAGTAACGTCGGGTCTCGGACGGTTAAAAGGACTGCAGTTTTGTGAAATATAGTGCTTTAGTTAAGTTATTTTCTGTTTTTGAAGACCAAAGTGTTTTTGTCTCAGATGTATGTGTGCTCATTTTACACTATTCAGGAGTCTTAGAACTCGGCACCATCATTTCCACCAAGCATGATTACTCTGCACTTATTATACAGATTAAATACTGCCTAGTTATTAGCCACACAGGCACATTTTCCGGTTTTCTATTCCCTTTTTCCCTATTTCTCTCTCCATCTTCAGTATGCCGTTCTTGTTCCTTCATTTCCTCTTCCCTGTCTTCTCCATCCCTCGCTCTCTCACCTAATTTTCTCTTTTCCCATTACATCTTGCACCCCCCCTCCCCCCCTTGACTCTGTCACCTTGCGATAGAGCCTTTAGATCTCATTAGCGGCCCGACTTAGACGTGTCACATTCTCACCCTCTGCCATGGCGAAGGAGGTTACGCACTACATGATGGAGGCCTTCCATTCAGAGGCGCTGCGGGTCGCCGGTCTCCAACCGTAAACCCTTCAATCATTACTGTAAAGGGACAAAGTAATAAGGGCTGTGATGTCATCTTGAACCTGTTACTGTAACTGATGAATTGAGGTCTTTGAAAAAGTACAAACTGGCCTGTGCCTTTTCATTGTTAATTTTCTGATCGATATATTTGCATTTTTTATGTCTTCACGACAAAACTAAAAATGAATCTGCATTAATTGGGACTGATGGATGGACTTCATTTTCACCTCATCAAATTCTCTACATGATTGCAGCAGCGTGTGTCGTGCTATCTCATCTGATAAAGCGAGCTGTTTGAGTCAACCCTCCGGTCGCCGTAGCAACAGCACACAGAGGGTTTAATGACCTCGGCGCAAACCGTACGGATGCTCGTTATTACTCATCTCGCTCGAGTCGATTTGAAAAGGAGGGATGAGAGGAAGAAGATGGACTTGTAATAATGCAAAAACAATTAGTGCAACTGCCAGAGGAGGGTGCTGTTTACCTCACAGGTGCAACAGTTGGACAGACATGCATCTACATATTGCCTATACAGAGGGTGACCCAGAACTGTTGCCATGGGTCACACAGCTGTTAATATTCAAGGGGATATGTCTCGTTTTAAACCTTATTCTCCATGATGATAGATGTTAGAAGCTGAAAACAGAAATGTCTGTTAAGTCGCTTCCACTCTCTGTCAGCACGTACTCTGATGAGTCTTTGTAAAATGTCGAACCATGCTGCTTGTCTGCCATTACTGCAGCAGTCACTTCTCAAAATATTTGATACCCAGATGATAAAGTGTAACCGGAAGCCTTTCAGTCAACTTGTCGCCAGATCACTCTTGCACTTAATGACAGCTGAAAAGGGGAAGAAATTATATTTTTTTGAAGCAAGCAGACATGCGAGGTATAATGTGAGATCTCTACAATGTCTTCATCATATTGGACTACAATACAGTAATTTGTAGGGGTGTAAATCACAAGTTTCATCACGATACGACAGGGGTCGCCAACCTTTTTTCCTCTGAGAGCTAATTTGACAAAATGAAAGTGGCCAAGAGCTCCTCATAGTACCAAGTTGTACATCGCCAATAGCAGACATAATTTCTGTCTTACTTTTATGGGCCTTTAATAACGTCACCTCTATTACAATCCCGCCATAAGCGAAAGGCTTTTGGTCTTTTGTCAGGATGAGGGAGATTTGTCAAGTATTTAATACTCTTATCAACATGGGAGTGGACAAATATGCTGCTTTATGCAAATGTATGTATATTTATTATTGGAAATCAATTAACAACACAAAACAATGACAAATATTGTCCAGAAACCCTCACAGGTACTGCATTTAGCATAACAAATATGCTCAAATCATAACATGGCAAACTGCAGCCCAACAGGCAACAACAGCTGTCAGTGTGTCAGTGTGCTGACTTGACTATGACTTGCCCTAATCTGCATGTGATTATCATAAAGTGGGCATGTCTGTAAAGGGGAGACTCGTGGATACCCATAGAACCCATTTTCATTCACATATCTTGAGGTCAGAGGTCAAGGGACCCCTTTGAAAATGGCCATGACAGTTTTTCTCGCCAAAATTTAGAATAAATTTGGTGTGTTATCGTCCTTCGCGACAATCTAGTATGACCTGGTTGGTAGTAATGGATTCTTTAGGTTTTCTACTTTCATGTGATGTCAGTATCTTCACTCACCATCTCTAAAACTGAGCCCACTACAATCTCCGAAAGATCGCTCGCGTTAATACGTTAAAGAAATTAGTGGCGTTAAAACAAATTTTGAAACTTTGACAGCCCTAGAAAATTGTTATTTTTCATGCTTTTTATTTGCCTGGCTATTTTCTTCAGTCATTGTCAAATCTGGTGTGTGCTTGCTAGTCTGCTAAAATCGCCTAATGTTGCAGCGTCACTGATGTAACCGAACTTGAAAGCAGCGTAACTTGTTTAATTGACAGGGGGCAGGATGTCTGTGAATTTGATTGAGTAGAAATTTAAACAGGTTTACAAAGTAACTTTGTGTTATCAAATTTATGTACATATTCCTTGAACCTTTAGCGAGCCACTCAGAAATGGGTTGTGAGCTACTGGTAGCTCGCGAGCTACTTGTTGGAGACTCTTGCGATACGATATTATATCGATTCTTTGGACAATGATACGATATCACAAAATCTGCCACGATACGATTTCGATTTGATTCAATTCAGGGGCCTACAATTGGTATGAGAAGATATCATATGCCTATTCAACACAATCAGTTACATCTATATCAACTCACAATTTTTCTCATGTTGCCCGCATAGGCGCAGTTTGAACTTTAAGGTAATGTGTACAACGCAGAGAGGTCTAATGTATTGGGATGTCTGTAGCCTATATTACACAAGCACAGGTGACAAAATAAGTTTGATTGCATTGTTTTCTACTGGAATGTCCAACTCCTAACTGGCCGCAAGCGATGAAGCGCTGGAGCGATGAAGCGCTGGAGCGCTGAGCAGCGCGTCGTTTTGAGATGAACTTTTGTCAGACGCCCTGTTTCTATTTATTCCTCTCGCTCGCTTTGAAAGCGCCACAACGGATGCTGAAATATTTAATCACGATTAAATATTTTAATCAATCGACAGCTCTAAAAAAAATATTAAAAAAAATAAATAATGAAAACTTGTATTTCCTATGAAAACATGAATATGTGGACTCAAATTATTTCATTTTAAAGGCATCCACTGTGGCTGTGGAGAGGCTTTGCTTCAGGAGAACGACAAAAAACGACACCTAACAAAAAAAAAAAAAAAAGGAAGAAACTGAAATTACTAAATGTGTTAAATCTGGGTTGTGGGGTTATAAAATAAATACACCTTTGACAGACAGCGAGACTCTGACAAAAGATGTAGGACCCTGTGTTTTTGGAGTTTGACTCATATTAGGGAGTTAAAATCAGACCTTTACTGCACAGATTTTGACAATTTTATTGATGTGTATTTTGCAAGTCTCCCAACTTTATGGAAGTGCAATATTACATTTCTGGAGTGCCCCTTTAATGTGATTAAATAGGACTATTATTTTAATGCAACCTCTACCTCTAATCTAACTAAAGGTATATCAACACATCAATGCTCAATTTATCAGCTTCCTATATTGTGAATCCCAGAATTTTACAGGCCACATAATACAAAGAGGCACTTTTTTTTATTTTATTTTTTTTAGTCTCTCACACTATCATAATACTCTAGTAAACCGCTCAACCAGTGCCCACACCCTCACTGGCATCTAAATAGTCACACACACTGACTGACCCATCATGCTGGCAGGGGGGAGAGGGCTGATCATATTACACATTGTTATTAATAGCCACCCTCTCCCCTTTCTCATTGTAAACTAATAGCTGACATGATCTCACACTGTCTCTCTGCTTACATCCATCTTTCCCTCTCATTCCATCTCTTTTCTCCACTCGTATCAGGTCTTCCAAAATATGCTCCACATGCACGGGTGTGCAGAAATATGACGTACATTACACTGGTGTGTCAGCCATTCCACATGACACACATGAGTATTATTGACGTCCTCAAATGTCTGGTTTTGTCCACAACTCAAAGATATTCAGTCTACTGTCATAGAGGAGTAAAGAAACCAGAAAATATTCACATTTAAGAAGCTGGAATCAGAGAAAAAAATTGTGAAATGGACAAATCGATTATCAAAATAGTTGGCGATTAATTTAGTAGTTGACAGCTAATTGATTAATCATTGCCGTTCTAGTTGAAACTACTATCAGTCAATTACAGCTCACTCAAGGTAAAGGAAGGAAGGCAAATATTTCCCATATTTTTACTACAAAGTAAACATTCTTTCAAACCTTGTCTCCAATTTATGCTTCTATCAAGTAAAAATGTTAAAATATTTATATTTGCTGAAGGACACAGAGTGCATCTGTTAACAACATTTCAGGCGATCGTTTTGTAACCTAATGGATTTAATTCTAAAGTGTAAAACAGAATTAAGAAAAAAAAAAGACGGATATTCAAAACTGCACAAATTTTTTTTAAATATTGTTAACATTCAAATGCAATGGGAGTGTATATAAGAATACAATCAAGTAGAAATATTACATACAAATAAGTATTTTGTCATTTTTTGCGGGATACAATACTCCATTATCACACTGTTAACTATCCATATTTATGGCTCCGGTAAAACTCACCAACACCATCTCATTAGATAAAATAGTTCAGCTACGAGAAAAATAAATAACATTTTCCACTAAATTCTTTGCATGAATTACTATTATGGCATGGAGTTATTAAAGCCATTCAATTTCACTGACTTCAACAAGACACACATACTGCTTGGATTTTCTTTAGATGCACAAACTAGACTCTGTGTCTCCATTCCTCTCTGTCCAATCTGTGCCTACAGAGAACATCTACCCTCTGACCCTCTGCGTGGACGCCATCTTGGAGGCCTTATTTTTAGCGAGAGTCCGGCTCCTCTGCAAAACTTAATATGGGAATGGCATCTTGGAGCTCTTCTTTCCTCAAGCTCTCATCGTACATCCGTCCATACCTTCGTTCCTCCAAGACACTGAGCTGGTATCTGTGGCTCTCCAAACACCCGACGCAACCGCTGTCCCTTTTCATAGCCACGGCTTCAAACAGGTGGCCGTGTGACCTAAGCGCTGCTCCTCCCACGTTACCACCCATGCTATTTTTCTGACCACTGCTAAGCCCCGCTCGCTGTCTGTCCTACTTTTTTGGCAGCCCCTCTGGCTTGTGCATGGCTCTTGGACGGATGGGATCAGTGTCTCGCCTACTCACATACCAACGTGCGTCCCCAAAAAGGGCCCCTCCCCCTTTTTTTGGCCAGTGGCGTCAGCAAAACCACGTGTAGCTCTTTTTTAAAGGGCGGGTGTCACTGTCGGACCTGCTCTTCTCTAGCCGGTGGGGAAAGGAAGTGGACTTTGTTCCTAACTCTCCCTGCTTGACACCAACTTGCGTTAGGGACAACGTTAAAGCTCTCAAGTGTATTTTTTTCCCCTTCTACTTAAGGCTCTGAGAAGAGGCGTTGTTGCGACCACCAGGTGACGACAGCCATGAAGTGGGGCTGGGTGTTTTTGGGGGTCTTCCTATCTTTGGGGACCCTGTCCTGGGGGGAGAAGGGCTTGGAGATCCCCGAGTACGATGGCAAAGACCGCCTCCATGACCTCACCGCGAAGAACTACAAGTCCGTCATGAAGAAGTACGATGTGATGGTGATCTACTACCACAAAAACGTGGATGGGAGCCGCAGTGCCACGAAGCAGTTTCAGATAGAGGAGCTGGCTTTGGAGGTGGGTCTCCGCCAAAGCATGACAGTGGATGGATCTGTGGCCCATGTGGGGGAAGGGTCACACGGTGGGAAGAGGGGAAAGAAGGGAAGGGTTTCACATGGAAAATTTGGCTCCAGTTGGGGGATTCCTGGATGCAGTCATGGCTTTTGCTCTTAGAGTTTCAGATAAGTGGGTTTACGGCTGTTGACAGGTGAGGAAGGAGGCAAGCAGAACAGGTGGGAAATATGGGGTGAGGTCGAGTTGGGGGATTCGTGGACCCTTCAGGTGTGGCAGTCGGCCAAGTATGACTGGATAGATGCTGACCTGAAGGAGGCAGGTTGGAGAATGTGGGAGCAGGAGACACAAGATGTAGGGAAGTACTGCCTACGACAATTATTCAGACAATTATTGCAACTCTCCGAAACAGACAATCGCACACTTTTGCCTTTAGATGTGGTCAGACGATAGTTTGTGCAACCTAGTTTAATTCAAGCATTCCCCAGCCTTTAGCCACATTGTGCTAGTCACGTTAGCCCAGTTCACATGGCGACCGTAGTGTCCATATGGTGAAACCCAATAAAATGCCAGAGCGCAAAGAGCCTACCACATCATTTATATCCCCTATTTGGGAGATTTGGTTTCCTATTAAATTACTGGATTGGACACAAAGTCAAATGATGTTGCGTCTCTGCATACAGTGACACCAAACATGCATCACTGAAGTGCATCTATTGTGCAAGTCATTCACTTCCATGGCATTAAAGCAGCGTCTCACAGGAGGCTCAGAACAAGTCAATCATTGCTAACCAAAGTGTCTAAAATACCATGCATGAATGGATTTCTGTGATACTTTACATTGGTTAAATATAACGCCATATTTAAATGCAACTCCTCAAAGTTCCGTTATTGATACAATTGAATCAAGGCTTATGTCACATGATGGCCCTCATTCATCAAGCTATTGTATACTGTAGAAATAATACTACATTTGTCACATGCCATTCATCATACCTCGTTACACCTCTAAAATGAGCAAAAGACCAGGACAATCTTGAACATTTTATACTTCCTATGTAGTTGTGTTTATATGGATTCTTTTCTCAGCCGACGGATAACCTGTAATTTCAGATTTTTGTATTTAAAAAGAAGTTCATAACCTGTAGTTTATGCACATCTGAGGGTAAGAAAGGCTAAGATGTAGGGAGCAAAGATGGATGATTTAATATCCCATAGCTCTTACCTAACCAAATCTAACTGACATCACTATTGTTAACACAACCGAAACAAACAGTTCTGACTCTACAAATGTTCATTTATTTTTCCTAGTAAAGTACATCAAAAAACTTGTATTGCAAACTGCAATCATATTGTCTTCCTCTGAAACTAATTAAATATCCACGCCAGCGATTACATGTCAGCGCTTGTTCTTCTTCTTCTTCTTCTTCTTCTTCTTCTTCTTCTTCTTCTTCTTCTTCTTCTTCTCCTCCTCTGTTTATTGGCGGATCGCAAACCAACTTTGAAAGGTACATACATTTAAAAGGTGTAGATGCTGCCTTTGTTAAGTCAATGAAAGCAATTTGGCTTCATATTATCAGCTGATAATATAGCGGCTATAATTTCATTATCAGAAAAATACATAATAACATAAATTTCCCATTATTGGCCGATAATTTATCGGGCCCGATATATATATATATCGTGCATCCCTAGTTGTACTGTAGATTATGTCTGCAGATATGGTGCGATCATATTTACAGCCCAGTTTAACTGCCAGTTAACCAGGGGCTGTATTAGTAAATAGAGAAGAGGCTTGTGACCAGCAAATAGCAAGTATTTCGTCCTTCAACAACCATTACTGAGGTGCCTATGAGCCAGGCACTTACTTTGAAATAGCTCCAGTGGTGCTGCTGATCAGTTAGCATTAGAGTATGCATGTTCTGGAAACTCTTATCGGACAAATAAATCTAACGGAGTCTTTACCAGCCGGCCCACAGCCGATGCACCTGGGCCCCACTGTCAGCCGCTGTATTCAGCACAGTAATCCTCTGCCTGTCAGAGCAGCAGTGTCTTCTTACAGAGGCACAGTGTACCTTACACTAGCCTGCATAAGTCACCTCTGTAAATAGCCCGGGACAGCTCTGCATGCTTAGCAAGAGGCTAAAAGCCCTCCTGGGATGGACAGGGAGCTGAGGGCCGTATCTCACCTCAACTACTGCTCCCGCTGCTTCGTCAGATCGCTCAGCCAACACACACTGTTCTGTTTGGTTTTACTAAACACCCCCTCTGGGTGCAGGCTAAAGCACTAAACCATCATTTACACACCCAAGTCATTGGATCTGATCAATTTCCTATCTGCGACTGCCAAGTTGTGCTTCTTGGCTTGAGACAGAGATGATTACTGGAGTAGGTCCCTGCTGGACTGTTACTCTGTTACCGACTTCCTGCCAGTTGTGACCATACAGCCAATCAGGAAAGAGCACTCGCGGTGCTCAGAGGGGATGCTTAAAATAGCTGGTCATTACCACCTATGAATCAGGAAGTATGAATTATTAAAGCGCAGAGCTCAGGGAATCAAATCATATCTGCCTTTGGTTGAAGCTTACATGTATGATATAATGCTCTCTTTCAGAAGGATTATTACATTTATATGGCTGCGTCTTAATTTGAGCAAAATCAATGCTTGTTTTCAGTTTGTGTGACTTTACCAAATATATATTTATTGCTAGAGCTGACAATTTAAATATAATTTCCCTGGAGCTGTTTCTTTCACTCATGTGTCAGGCACACAGGAAAGTAAATGGTTTGTCTTTCTTTTTTTCAAACCACAGCTTCCTCTTTGATATGAATAGAAACAGAATAAATTAGATTTAGAAAATGAGTCTACAGATCGTGCAGGTGCTGCCACAAGTAGATTGTTTTTTTCCTGAATAGTGTTTTATATCCTTAAGATGAAAAACACTCATGACCAAGCTAGTTTTGTCACGATACCAAAATTCTGACTTCCATACAATACCCCGCCTAAATATCTCGATAGCGATACTGAAACAATACCACGGCAAAAATCTAGAACATCATGAAAAGTAATGGAATAATAGATGACAGACCATGGAACTTAAATTTATTTTTTTATTAATTAAAAATGTTTAAATGTAAAAATGTATTCATTAAAAAAATGAAATGGTATGCACATAATCTGATGTCCCCTGTACTTAAAGTGGCAGTAGGCAACAATTTTTTGGCATAAATTGGCAAAAATTCCATAATAACCTTTCAGCATATTGTAATTGAGGTGGTCTGAGAGATAACTAGACTTCTGCTCCTCATCATGTCTCTGTTTTCATGCTTTAGAAAAATCTAGCCTGTGACGGCAGATTTTGAGTAATCAAAGGTCATTTCAGAGAGAGAGAGCGTTCCTATTGGCTGTGCTCCGGTCATGTGACCAGAACTTGGCTTCCTTCAACAGATTTTACAATGGCGGCTGCGTCACAAACTTTCCCAACTGGCCCAACCATGACATTTTCCTAAACCTAACTAAGTGGTTTTGTTGCCTAAACTTAACGGACATTACCGTAGTTTTGTTGTGTGCTGTGGTGTACTAATGATAGGCTAAAAACTGTGTACAAATGACACGCGAAAAGGCTAAAATCCGTCCTCATGAGTGCTCTGCTGTAGAGATTACTTGGTCCATTACAGTTGGACGAACCTGTCACAAAAACCTCTTATGATTATTTACAGAAACTACATGCTATGTTATGCTACTATTGTGTGAATTCTGGTCATGTCTTCACTGTGCTGCATAGCTGCATGTGGTTTTTACAAAGCTCGTACAAATGCTTATATTGACATGTAGTGAACTTGTTTGAGTGATGAGAAGGTTGAAATGCAGAAATCCTGACAGCTAAGACAGGTCGCATATTCTCCCACTGTAGCGACACACGTCTACAACAAACTCAACATTTTCCACCAAAAAAGGTTGCATGATTGAAAGAGTCACCCTGTCACTCCCAAAATATGTCCAACATGTCACCTTTGACCCCAGCTGGTAGTCATCTTAGTCTGTGAAAAATAATCCAGTGTATCCTCACAGCTGTGATGGCATGGTAAACTTTTAACTCCCCTGAAGTGGCCAGGGGTTGTGAATATGCAATACATTTTAATGTTACATAAAATCGTGCGGTTTATTTTGTAATACTCAATGAAAGAGGTCCGTGTAGTGTCACAAAACCTGCATTTGCTAAATGAGTTGTGCGGTGAATGATAAGGAAATAGATGATATGTTTTGGCTTTGTATGGGAATGTGTTGTACAAAAAGCTGGATGGAGGTGAAGACAGGTGGACTTTGCTTCTGCGGACAGAGCTAAAATATACAGTACATGAATCTTAAATATTATAAAACTACAAAACAAAAAATATAGCAGGTAAAAATCGAGGTTGAGGGAGCTACAGTTTCAAACAGTGCTGGCATGAACGTATCAGCAGAGTAATCAGCCACACAGCTGGTGAATGAACCAGTGATTGTGAAGATGCAAAAAAGGAAACTAATCAATACAACATAGAAGTTATTGACATTATTTTGTTCTTTATTTACAACATATTCATAGGGATACAACTAATAATTATTTAGTTATTGGTTAACCTGTTTGGTCTAGAAAACATTGGAAGACCGGGGGAATCGCCCATCACAATATCCAAGAGTCTTGTTTTAACCAACCAACAGTCCAAAGTCCAAAATATATTAATTTACTGTAATGCAAGACACATTTAAGCAGCAAATTCTCACATTTGAGAAGCTGGAACTTGAAAAATGATTAATCGACTCTCAAAACAGTTGATGATTAATTTCCTATCAAATCAACAGGGATGGAGAGTACTAGACGTATAGGTCAGTTAGGTCAGTCCGCTCTGTCGGACACTCGCTAACGTTACACCGGGTTGACAGACCCTATGTGTGTGACAATGGCGAACACGAATTTACCAGCGACGCTACATTTGCATCAACGTAGCACAAACCAAACAGACAGGGTCCGTCGGACACTCGCTGTATTTACGCCAGGCAGACAGAGTAACGTTACGCCGGGCAGACACACATGCTGACCACCTCGCAGCTAAACGAAATAATGCTGTGGAGACTTTTACTGGGAAAGTGGCTGCATGTGTCCACGACATACACGCAGCACCGTGGCTGCTAACTCTCCATGACGGGTGAACTGGGGACTCAGTTGTCTGTTTTGCTCATACACTGCAGCTGGCGCACCGCTGCATGCTACACACTAATCTTGTCGGTTAACAGTTAATAATTGGTTAACGAGGGTCGGTTATCAGTTAAAAAAAAATAATTCAAAATTAGCATCCCTAACTCTGAGTAAACGTTATTGCGTTACATTTATAAAAGGGAAGGTAAAAAAAGTTATTGCAGGTATATGATAGTAGCCTACTGTTGAATTAAAGAAAACCTTTATGCTACAAATTAAATTGCACTAAATGTCAAGGTATATTTGAACAACCTCAGACCACAGAGTCCTTATTGTATGTCCAAATGAACGGTAAGTTCTATTTCTATAGACAGCACTTAGCAGCCTGTGCACACAGCTGATTATCAGTTATAAATACTCACTAGAATTAACCAGAAAAGAGGCAAAACTCAGACAATTAAATAAACATGACCGACAATAAATAAAAAGTCTGTGCACACCGAGGAGGGTGTAATTAGCTACTATTAAGTAGTTAAATAGGCTGACACTTCTTATAGAATCAACAGCAGGATCACAAAGGCAGGCAACGCAGAGATGTATAGGCTACACAATATAAACTCCACACCTGTGTGAACGTCATTCTGCGAGTCTCGTGCACCGCGAATTCCTCCACAATCTGCTCCCGGTTCAACTCCATCTGCATAATATAGTAACCAATCCAATCAGCCTCTCTGTCCCAGTATAGCCAGTCCATTGCCCTCTCTGTTCCAGTATAGCCAGTCCATTGGCCTCTCTGTCCCAGTATAGCCAGTCCATTGCCCTCTCTGTCCCAGTATAACTAGTCCACTCAGCCTCTCTATCCCAGTATAGCCATTCCATTGCCCTCTCTGTCCCAGTATAACCAGTCAACTTAGCCTCTCTGTCCCAGTATAACTAGTCCATTCAGCCTCTCTGTCCCAGTATAGCCAGTCCATTGGCCTCTCTGTTCCAGTACAGCCAGTCCATTGGCCTCTCTGTTCCAGTATAGCCAGTCCATTGCCCTCTCTGTTCCAGTATAGCCAGTCCATTGGCCTCTCTGTCCCAGTATAGCCAGTCCATTGGCCTCTCTGTCCCAGTATAACTAGTCCACTCAGCCTTTCTGTCCCAGTATAACTAGTCCACTCAGCCTTTCTGTCCCAGTATAACTAGTCCACTCACCCTCTCTGGTCCCACTGCGCTCCAAAGCGCCAGAAAGTCCTCAAACACCTCACTGAAGGTAAAAGTTTGTCTTCTTCTTTGCGGTTTGCATCCAAAAAATTGCATTACTGCCTACTGCTGGATTGAAAATAAAACTCATATCTCATATCTTATTTATGGCAAAAGTTCCTCAGAGAACGCAGCTCCAGCATAGCATAGCAGATCTAGTATGCACCTGTCGATGACGTAACATTGTAGCTGTGTTTTATTTGGGTCACTTTTTTTTTTTTTTTTACTTTATTTAAAATCTGGCAACAATACAACAAACAATTAAACCATACATAGGTAAATATATAAAGGAAATGACGGGATAAAAATAAAAATATAAAAACAAACACGTAAAATGAAATAAAATAAAGTAACATAAAATATGCCAGGGGGTCAATATCTCACTGTTTTACTAGCCTTTTTGTTTTATTGCTGAAGTTATTTTCTTAATATATAGTTCCATTTATTTCTTGAAAATATTAAAGTGAGGTTTTTCTTTCGCAAATTTACATTTATGAATGTAAAACTTTGCAACAATGATAATGATTTATTAGATTTGGAACACTTAGCGTGATCGCCGGGTGGTGCGTTACATCATGATTTATTAGCAACTTTTATTTTTAAAATGTTTAAACACAGTTTATCATGACTTTTTCATGTGACTTTTTAAAAATACTCAAAAAAGTACAAATACATAAAACATCTACTTTGTTACAGTAACTGCTAGTTGTGGACTACTGTATAACTGTACCCCAATAACTACCAAGTAACATGATCTCATCTGTTTTTTTGGTTCATCAGCTGAATTTTCTTTCAATTCACTTTAAATTTCTTCCTCCAGATTAACTCTGTCTTTGAGAGAGTTTTGCATGTATAAAGTTCTAATTTGTAGGTTGGTGCAGTAAGCTGGTATGTGTGCCTGGACTTGTAGCCAAGAAGCTTTCTACTTTCCTAACTTTTAAGATATGAGTTGACACGCGAGTAGTTACCGTAATCTGCAGCTGTTTTTTTTTTGCCTTTAACATTTGTTAATATGGAGGTGGCAAAGGGATAATTTCATGGAGGTTTTCATATTTGGCTTAGCAACAGGGTTTAACATAAAGTAGCTATAACCATGCAGTGTTTCCAGTTCCATTTAATATCTAGGTGAGTATTCACATTGAACCTAACAACAATCTGCGTAATGAACTGAAAACATATTCAGGGGGCATGGGAGATATTTGAATGTCCTGATGAGCTGGTGTTAGGATAAGCACACCTCACCTGCAGCTCTTTAGCCAAAAATATCTCTTATTATTACGACTCAGGCCAAATAGGCTATTATGAAGTCATCCAAAAATATGATTAAAGACTACCAGACATGGTGCAAAACTAACCATGCGCCAAAAGGCTGCGACTAAATGAATTAAGGCTACACGCTGCAATGGTTAAACACATTAAAATGATTACATTTGAAATATTAAAAATGTAGGTCCCTGTTTAATTTTGAGAATGCTGGTACTGATTAACATCTTTCTGACTGCTGTCTGCACATTCATTCGCTCTCTCTCTTTCTGTTTGAACTCTAACCTTTGCCATACAGCATTCAGTTAAATGCTCATACTCATCAATCACTGCACTCCACACGGCTCAGATTGCAGTGATCTTTCACTTGCCACCCTCTCTACCAACAGCACACACACACATTGTTGCTAAGCCACCCTGTGTACCATTCAGTAAACTGTATGAACAGATAGCAGCAACCACCCTTTCCTTAATGTCATCTGTAACACACATAGAGACTAGAAATACATTTTATACAAAAGAATTAAGGCTGTCAATCGAATAAATTTTGTAATCGCGATTAGTCGCATGATTGTCCATAGTTAATTGCAAATTAATCGCACATTTTTATTTGTGCAAAATGTACCTTAAAGGGAGATTTGTCAAGTATGTAATACTCTTATCAACATGGGAGTGGGCAAATATGCTGCTTTATGCAAATGTATGTATATATTTATTATTGGAAATCAATTAACAACAAAAACAATGACACATATTGTCCAGAAACCCTCACAGGTACTGCATTTAACATTAAAAAATATGCTCAAATCATAACATGGCAAACTCAAACCCAACACGCAACAACAGCTGTCAGTGTGTCAGTGTGTCAATGTGCTGACTTGAAGTGGGCATGTCTGTAAAGGGGAGACTCGTGGGTATAGAATCCATTTTCATTCACATATATCTTGATGTCAGAGGTCAAGGGACCCCTTTTAAAAATGTTCAAGTCCGTTTTTCCTCGCCATAATTTAGCGTAGTTTTGGAATGTTATTGAGCCTCCTTCATGACAAGCTAGTATGACATGGTTGGTACCAATGAATTCCTTAGATTCCTTAGTTTCATATGATGCCAGTATCTTCACGCTAGCTTTTAAACTACCACCACTACTTTTAACTACTACTATTTAACCGCTACAACCTAAAAATCGCAAGTTGCATTAAAGAAATTAGTGGGTTCTTTGCACGTTATTATTGAGGTAACTTTGACAGCCCTAAAAAGAAGGTAGGTTTATTTTATTGAACCTTATTTATTTATCAGGGACAATGCACATTTATTGATATTATCATGATGTAAACGTGCCAAATTGGTATTATACAGGTCAAGATTAGACAAAAAGGGCAGAGAACAACACAAAGCAATATACAGCTATATAAAATATGTAACACCACATAACAGTTCAATGATGACATAATATGGCAAAAGCATAATCATCACATAATGGAATTGTCAAGATTACTTCCTTAAATAGAAAAACCAGGGTTTCATCTTTACGTTAACGCCATCAGAGAAGGTTGGTCTGTCGATCAGTTGGTCCACCACTTCCAGACTTAAATATCTCAACAACAAATCAAATTTTCGTGCAGACATTCGTGCTCCCCAGAGGATGAAGCATGCTAACTTTGGCGATCCCCTTTTTTTTCCTCTAACGCCACCATGAGGTTGACTCTTTTTTTGTGAAATATCTCGACAACTATTGTATGGATTTCCAATGAAATTTGGTCCACACATTCATGTCGCCCTCAGAATTAGTTGGTTAATAATCTTTTTATCTAGAGACACCATCAGGTCAAAATTTGTCCAGTTTTATTTGTCATATACTTTGGTTTTTGACCAAACTAATGATATTCCCATCAGCCTCAGCTCTACTTTGTGTTTAGTGCTAATTGTGTAAATCCATTGTCATTGTGGCTGTTTCTTCTCCTTTTTCCCTCGGGTCATTTAACATTATGTTAATAGCTGAGAAAGGTGTCACAGGTAAACACAAGGCAAGTCAACATGCAGTCTCATAATGTGCAGTGAATCTTTTCGTGTCTTTTCTAATCTCCTTCCATCTACTGAGGGATCTGGGAAAAGGTCAGACTGTCGCTGTGGTAACCGCTATCCACCTGACTGTTGGAGCCCTCCTCCTTTTCACCGGCGCAACACACTTCATGCTTACATTTTAAACGGTAGTGGATGGTATTGATGGAGAGAGAGAAAGAAGGGGGATAATATTGTATGTGCTCACTGAATCACCTCAGTTCCTCTGGCATGAATACAACCAAAACTTTGAACTTTAATTTAATCAAATGTAAAGTCAGGTAACACATATAAAAGCATGTAGAAATGTGTTTTTCAAAATAAGATGTAGATAAATGAAAAAAAAAGACATATAGCTTATACTTGTGCATGCTAAATACTTTTACTTACAGGTTAAATACTTCTGGATTATGTTAATACATTTTGTAGTGTGTGGTTGCAGTTACTCTTTTCTCGAAACTGTCCCAATTACACCAGATATTGCAATTTGCATAGCCCTTTAATCCACTAATATCCTTATTCACAAAAACAATCGCTATCAGAAATGTAAATTTGGGATTAAACAGTAAAGTTCCTTTCAGTATGTTCTGTGGCTCCTCTGCTACCCCAGTATAGCAATAAGAGTAATAGAACATAGAAATAATGGCTTGTTTTTTCTAAAAGCAGTACTCCTGCCTTTAATCTTGTTTCCAAGTGATACTTTTAATATTTTTCTCTCTGTTCAAAGCTAAAGAACTACTGATTTTAATCCAAACAGTTGATTGCTAAATATTTGGAAATCACAGATGATTCTGTGTGAAGTATTGCTCTAAACAGCTCTAAACAGATGCTGTAGGACTTAAAATTGATCATTTGCTAAACCACTATATCTAACCAACAAGTGCGTATTGAAGATTCCTTTTACAAGATTCTTGTTTTTAATGAGTCAGCCGTCCGTTCTCTGTCTTGTAACCTGCATATGTCCTGTGCTAAGTTACTAATGGCACGTTTACACCAAGCAGTTCAGTTCAGTTCAGTTCGTTACACATAGAACGGTTATTTTTGCATTTCCATTAGCAAAAGTTGTGGATGGTACCAATAGAACCACTCCATTCTGGACTCCAACTGTCCTATTGGACTGTCTCCAATTACCCTTTGATTAACAGACGTCTCTTTCCCAATGTAAGTCTATAGGATTAAGTCTTTTTGGGCCCAATGGCATCACGTGACAGACACGGAAGTTGTAATTCCACTGTTTGACAACTATGTCAATTTTGCTTCAAAGCCTGGCACTCTTCCTGGGTTCTTGCGTTCCAAGCGAGCGGAGACGATACTAGAGGGTGGATTTAAATCACTGCAGACCACTGATTGGTCGGAGAGAATCATTACTAGCGCGACACGGGACATCCTGCACAAACCCACCGTTTTTAAATAGCCAAGCTCGACCCAGATTTTTAAGAATGGCAGCTTGCAAAACTACACCGTACACTACGTCAGACACACTACGTCGGACACATTACTTCGGACACATTACGCCAGACACATTACGCCAGACACACTACGCCAGACACACTACGCTGGAAGCATTAAGACAGACACATTACGCCAGACACATTATGCCAGACATACTATGCCGGACACATTACCCCAGACACACTACGCCGGACATATTACGCCAGACATACTATACAGGACACATTACGGCAGACACACTACACCGGAAGCATTACGCCGGAAGCATTACGCCGGACACATTACGGCAGACATACTACGGCAGACACATTACGCCGGACACACTACGCCAGACACATTATGCCAGACATACTATGCTGGACACATTTTGCCGGACACACTACGCCGGACACATTGTGCCACACATACTAAGCCGGACACATTACGCTGGACACATTATGCCGGACACATTATGCCGGAAGCATTACACCAGACACACTACGCCAGACACACTAGGCCGGACACACTAGGCCGGACACACTACGTACACTACGCTGTACAAGATCCTCTGTTTGGTTGCCGTTGAAATTATTCAGCGAGTGTCCCGTTGAAGACGCAGTTTCACAAGCTGTCGCTATGGGGATCAGCTGAGAATCCCGCCTACACTGAGCGTGTACTATCTGCAGTAGAAACATAGAGAAAAGGACCAAATGTGAGTCGATTCGAGTCAAGCAGAGCGGTACCATGCAGTGGAAACGTGGCTTAAGAGGGGTGGGATTTAACGCTAAATTGGCTCAAATTGATCAGGTTCTTTCCAGATTCCAGTAAATCAGGGTCAGTATTAACTCATATGTCCTCCGTAGCCTGTCCATCCCATGCAACGACCTTTGAAACTGACAGGCAGCCAGACAACTAGCATTGACTCTGATTTTAAGCAATGACATTGACACGCCACATTTACCACGTTATCTTGGACCAGGCTGAGCCAACAGGCCAGGCCCCCGTGGCTCTTTTACCTCATGAACTCCAGATTAGGTACTTTAGCTTCAAGCCAAACTGTGAGAATGTCCAACATCGTAAAGAGCTCCCTTTACTCCTCAGCTGCGTACTCCAAATCACCAGTTTAACCTTTCCTCATTCAAGAAGCACAGCTCTCAATACTTCACATTTCCCTCCCTTAAGTGACACTGCTGTCAAGTTGTGCGAGAGCAACGAGAGTCTTGATGGATCTCCTCTTACGTTCCTCGCACTGCATCTCGACTCCCTTATTAACAGTGTGAAAGAGGCACTAAATTAAGAACTAATTTGTCAGATGTGATGTCATTAAATGAGACAGGAGTTATGTTTAGATAAAGTGTCCTTGGTTTGGTCCATGTCAAAAGCCACCTGTTGTTTGTAGAGGATTAATAATAGAAGTGTTTGCCTATTGATATCGAGGGTCTCAGCTGTTGTTGAGACTTTAGATTTTGCTGCCTGATGCACTGTCACAATATGGATCAGTGTTAAATGCTTTATTCAATAGTGCTAAGCTATCCCAAATACATCTTTCTTTTCTCCCATTCCTTCCTTTCAAAATAGATATATCTCATTAATCACAGGCATGACCGTGGATCTGTGTGGTGAGTACTGTGTATGATCTTACAGTAGAATATTATATTGGATATTGTGTTTTTTGTCTATTTAGGCAGGGTGTTTTGTACAGATTGAGTATGATGAACTATAGTTCTCAAGTTGATTTATTGTACCAAAACTCTACCAGGCATGGAGTCATCTCTTCACACTTTCTGAGGTATATTTTGTATGATTTTGTAAAATTTATGTTAGAGCACAGTCATAGTGGAAGCAAGCACTTCTCTGCAGATGAATAGTGTTGTGAATTTTCATAAGCAGCCGCTACAGAGTACATCTGCACATCTGCAATCTGGATCGGTAAAAACACTTAATGGCTTCATCATCGCTAGTGCTTCATCAAGCAGCTGTCGACTGCACCGGGGATCTGAAGTGTGGCTGCAATAGAGAGGAGTGGCTCATATCAACTAACTCATAAATTATATTCTCTCCAGTATACACCTTGCTGTGGTGTCCACAGAGGGTGAAAGATGTTTAAAATCCTATCAAAGTTGGTATAAAGCAGTTCACGGATGTCATTTGGCAAGATTTCTGAGTATGGAAGTTGAAACAGTTTCCTCGTGCTGTCATCTATTATGCCAAAATGTAACTCTAGAAAATTAAAGATAGGGTCGACGATCTTGGAGAGCTAGCATAATTTGAAAGTAGTATCGCCTCAGGAGCTCCGTCTAAACCCACCCCCTCCCCTCGTGGCTCCTTCCAAGGCAACGCCCCCCACACACATGCACGAGCACCGCCGCATCGTAACTACTTCACAGACACAGAGCGGAGAGAGGACCTCAACTCAACAACGCTACCTCACAAGTAACAGCGGCAGTGCTACTGCAGAGCTGAGTTTTCTCTTTCCTTTCTCCAGGAAACGTGCGTCGGCGACGCGCTTTGAGTTCAGGCTGGTGCACGCCAAGGGTAGAGTATGAGCAGGGAGGCAGGGAGGCATCTGATTGGTTCTTTACAACTGGGCGCAGAGGCAGTGATTGGTAGACGTTTTTACAGGATTACAGCAGCTACAGATGACGGCTCTTTTCCGGTCCTTTTTCAGAACTCATAAGTAATGGATCGCTGTCGGGGTGTAAAGACCATTTCAACCAATATAACAAATAGTGTGTACTGGATAACATCGTCAACCCTGCCTTTAATAGAAGTCACAAACTGAAAGTGAGTCAAAAAATCTGAGTTCAATGTGTTTCCTGCAGCATGGGCAAGGCCATTGAACGGCTGTCTACTTTACTATAGTTAAATTGGTTTTGTTTTCATTGCATATGATCAACCCAATCACATGGGAAAGCATATAAATAGCATGACATTTCCGCGTGTCATGATAACGCATTTTAGGTTTTCGCATGTTATTTATACGCTACGGTCTTTACGTTGTGCAGCGGCTTTTTGTGTGTCGTTTAATGACGTGAAACGGCCGCGGTTATGTTTAGGCATCAAAATTATGGTAACGGTCGCAGTTAGGTTTAGGCAACAAAACCACTTAGTTAGATTTTGGAAAAACATCATGGTTGGGCTTAAAATAAGTATGTAAACTAAGTAAAATATGTACGTAAACAACGTAACATAATTAAGGAAAACACGTCACAAATGTCGTAAACGTAAATTTTAAAATAACTCGACAACACTTAGGGACATGAACACCGGTCTCCTGGTTGATAGTCCTGTGCTTGTTGGACCACTCCACCTCCCCTCCCACCCACCATAAGTAGTCTTTCTCACTTTTTATTCTTCGTCACTAGCTCTGAGCGTAGCATATTTCTGCGGAAGCGTTTGCAGTACACGTGGTGTACACATGACATTGCAAAAGCAACAAAGGCATTGTTATTTCATGCAAAATTACTTAAAAATTACTGTCATTCATATGCCATTTGGTGAGACCGGGCTGATATGATGCATCTCTTTTTCAGATCCATGAACTCATTAAACATCTCGTGAAATATCCTATTAAACTAGACTAAAGGTTTTTATAATAACTTCAGGGAAATGGGGCCTTTACAGGAGAGGAAACAGTAATATAAGACATTATGGCTGTGAATATATAGAATATAAATAGAATAAATTGATTGGAAGCAAGATCTAAAGATCTAAAAAAACAACTTATTTCAACATTAGAGCAAAAGGGAAATGACAGTGAAAGTAAAATAAAGGGATACTCCATTTTAGTATTGTACTTCCATTAAGTTGGGAGGTTAAAGGTCCAGTGTGTAGGACTAAATCTAGCGGTGAGGTTGCAGATTGAAATGAATACCCCTCCGCTCACTCCTCCCTTTCCAAGCATGTTGGATAGTGGCCTTCAGGTAACGTAAAAATGGCAAAGGCTCTTGCTAGGGCCAATGTTTGGTTTGTCCGATCTGGGCTACTGTAGAAACATGGTGAACTCTATGAAGAGGACCCGTTCCATATGTAGATATGAAGGGCTCATTCTAAGCTAACGAAAACACGACAATTCTTAGTTTCAGGTGATTATACAATAATGAAAACATAGTTATGAATATTATATTCCATTCTGCCAGTAAAACCCTCTAAATCCTACAAACTGGACCTTTTAGGAAAAAGAATGGTCAAAATCGAAGCAGCAGAGGCTGAGATATCAAGCAACGAAAACAGAGGATCCTGCATTTCCCACAATGCACCACATTAGCATCTTTCATTGGACCCCCCCTGCCTCCAAAATGCCCACTTCTTTAAAACTTTGGAAAAGTCCATTCAGAGTCACAGACGACATTTTGTAGTACTCCTCGTGACAAGGAAACTGAGAATCATGTGTGCAACCAGTAGAGTTCCCCCTTAAAGCTGCAGTAGGCAACATTTCTTTGGCATCAATGGGCAAAAAATCCATAATAACCTTTCAGTTTATTGTAATTCAAGTGTTCTGAGAGAAAACTAGACTTCTTCTCATGGCTCTGTTTTCAGGCTTTAAAAAATCTAGCCCGTGACGGGAGACTTTGGCCAATCACAAGACATTTCGAGAGAGAATTCCTTCTTTGGCTTCTTCGTTCCTATTGGCTGTGCTCTGGCTGGTGGGCGGTGTTTGGTATTTTTTCAACAGATCTCAACATGGCTGCCGGGTCACAAACTTTCTCATTTTACAGCTAAACCGTGCACGACAAGATGTTTCTGAAAATATTTGAGGCGAGAAATAGGTCGGAGTTCGCGAGTGATTGACAGCCGGCTCTCATAGACGGCAGCTGGACGGCAGACTCCAGATCAGCTCTGACTAGTTGTTTTCCTCTGGTCTGTGAAATCTTGCAGATGCCATTAGGAGCACCGGAGGACACCGGAGGACACAGAGGCACATGATTTTTTTCAGATTGCCTGTCTCATGCACTACTCTCAGGATATAGTGACCGTTTTATAAAAATAACTTTTTTTAATCATATTTGCTCCATTTCTACCCACTGCAGCTTTAACTAAGGACATATAAAAAAGACATTTACAGACAATGTGTGCGCACAGAAAATATTGCTGCATGGATGGAAAAATTGTGCAGTAAAGACAGAAAGAAAATGCTGAGAATATATAAAATAGGAGAACAAGTAAAGTGTGGTAATTGCAATCTGTAATTTAAATCATATTTCCACAAAGAGCGTCTCTGCTACCAAAGATTGTCCACATTACTTCAATATGAGGTGGGAGCATTGCAGCTCAGTGAGGTGACCTGTCAGCAGCTCCCAACAACAGGCCAAAATAGTTCCCGTGGTGCATGGCAGAGATGCTGTTTCTGTCTTGCTAAATTTACCCCCGCCACCTCCCCGCTTATCTCCACCGCTCCCACCCCAATGTTGACTGACTGTCTTTATAATAAAACCCATAAGCATGGTCTAAGAACACTGCACCATGTGACAGTATGTTATAGTATGTGTACTTTCTTCCTGTACATAATTATTTATAAATGCCCCTGCTGTGCTCGCTTCCTCCCTCAGAATTACACGTTATTTTAGCTTTTTTTCCCATAAATGTTCTTTTCTGCTTCCCCCCTCTTCCGTTATATCTGTATCAGGGAACGTCCTCTTATCACTTATTCATAGGAGAAAAATGTCAAGGCAATGCAGGGGATCAAGGTGCAGCATGAAAAATTTAAATGTAATTTTTTTGGGACATTGAAACCCTGACTTACTTCTTCATGCCACAATAAGATGGGCCAGACTAAAGATAGCACTGAGAGTACAGTGCATAAGTGCTTTACATCACCGTGTGTAAGTGAACCTACTGTGTCTGCTTCCTGCTGCTTTATCACCCCATTCACAAGATATATTCATAGAGCTGCCATTGACTTATTAAAGCACATATCGTATTAACATGTTTTAGAGAAGTGTTATTAATAACTTTAATTAAGGATTGCTCCATTCCATAACCTTGTTTCTAAGCACAGGATCAAGTGTCCCAGTTAGTCATGAGAGTATGACAGTGAGCCAGCATGCACAATACCAGGACCCTGAAACTGAGTGGAATTCTGCCATCATTAACTTTATAAGTCGACAGTGTTTTTTTGTGGAAAAACGCCTATTTCAGCCTGGTCGCACGAAAAGGCGTATGAATGAACGTGACACTGACACGCTATCCTCTGGTGGACAGGCAGGTCTATTTCACGCTTTGGCGTGATATCGGGTTGCCTATTTAGGTATTTCAGTGTGATGGGCATATTTGCTATAACCAGCTGATTAGACTGTTGTCAGGCTATTAAATAGGTGTTATCAGTCGCTATAAGCCCCATAGATGTGGGTCAATAGGGGCCTATTACACCCACTAGTAGGTTTTATCATCTATTCACATGGTAGATAGCTATAGACAGCGACCTCTAACGACCGTAGTAATTATGACAGGAGCAGAAGCGGAAGTCAGGCACTGTAGTATAGACAGTGTGAAACTCCATATGGGGTGGGGGTCGGGGACGATGAATGGGACACAAAACACGTTTTGTCCTAAACTCAACTGTTTTCTTTGTTGCCTAAACCTGAAGAAGTTGTAGTTTTGTTGCATAAACCTAAAGAAGCCTTTTTGTTTGTGTTCAAAACGTAACGTTTCATTCAGTTTTACAACATGTTAGAACGTGTTGCTTTAAGTTTCACTTTCACTTTTACAACGTAATAGGTGTAGTAGGCCCCTAATGACCCACATCTATGGTGCTTATAGCGACTGATAACGCCTATTTAATGACCCGATAACAGTCCAATTAGGTGATAAAACTCACATGATTTACTGGGACAATTGAATACACTGTAGCAATCATTAATGTTATTGGTTGCATGTGTACATTTCCTTCTCAGTTAAATTAAGGAGTAAACATCACTTTCTTTTATTAATACCTAGTATATCACTGAAATACAAATAATTGCACAATGTCCCCCATCAAATCTAAATAACTTGAGTCACATAGACACATGCTTGTCCTTTGAAAAGTTTGTTGCTTTTAAAGCTGCACTGGGTAGAAATGGAACAAATTAAAAAAAGTTATTTTTTACTTAACTATATCCTGACAGTAGTACATGAGACAGGTAATCTGAAAAAAAAATCAAGTGCCTCTGTGTCCTCCGGTGCTCCTAATGGCCTCTGCAAGATTTCTGAAATGACCTGTGATTGGCCAAAGTCTCCCGCCACGGGCTAGATTTTCTAAAGCCTGAAAACAGAGCCATGAGGAGGTGCAGAAGTCTAGTTTTCTCTCAGAACACTTGAATTACAATATGCTGAAAGGTTATTATGGAATTTTTGCCCAATGATGCCAAAAACATCCTGCCTACTGCCACTTTAACACCTGCTGGCTTTTATGTGACTCACAAAAAACAAGCTTGACAAATGCAGGAGTTTATTAGATTGTTATGTGACATGTTTGTACAGTAATGTGACTCATTGCTGTCAAAGTGAGTCATTCACAGATGGTCCCAGACACTTGTGCCCTCACAGTTTGTTGTAGTGAATCAGCTTGTGTGCCTGTGAGATTTCTAAAAGCTTTCCATGCATTTCATCATATCTCTAAAAAGAACATGTTGAAAAAAATGAAAATCTCTTAAATTCAAAGAATCAGAGGACGAAATCTCTTTTTGATTTATAGTTTCTAAAAACATTAAACACAACATCTTATTTCTGTGCACAATCCTGGATTGTCTCCTTCCGAACGGTGCAGTTTTACACTATAGCTGGTGGAGAGTCAGAGCCTGTGTTTTAGACACTGTTGTATCTGAATCTTTCATGACCACCCCGGCGCAGTGTTATGTAACAGTCTGGTGTAGAACGTCCTGATGTGTTACAGCAGCCATTATTAATTTACCATCTGGCTGGGGGGAAAGCTGGCTGAACTTCTAATTTTGCACAGATCCCAGGACACATACAGGAAATCTTGCTGCTTTGAAAACCTTTTAATATTCCTTCATTTTACAGATTCAGCATTTTTGGGGGTTAGCAGAACAGATATTAGAGAAAATTAGAAAAAGATGATGGTGTGACTTAGCTGCTTCTTTTGTTGGGCGTATTAACTAGTTTGTGTTTGGGCTATGAGTCAACATGTTAAAGAACCATAGCACTGTTTTTGCATGCTGTAGCTCATTTACTACAAATCACACATACATTTACTGTTATTCTATATCATACTGTAGGGGTTTGACTTTTTAAATGCCCTTGCTGCCATGCAGCCATTAGTTTCTACTATTTTTATTCCAATCTGAAAATTGATAGCTTAAGTAATTCATCACAGCGTTGTATTTTGCTTTTATTCTTTCCAAAAACATCGTCACAATTTAGATTTTTTAAATAAATCTGCACTTAATGGGATTACCATGCAACAATATCTTTTACAACCAAACAACAAACACATTTCCATTACCTACTATGTCTCAAACATGTTTTACGTCTCCGCAAGTTGATTTTTGTACCTTGTAGAAATCAATGGAAACCAATGGGTGCCTGGGAGATCACATTCATAAATATAAAAAAAAACTATGGATTGCTTTTGAAAAATAATTGCCAATATTATTATATTACTTATTCTTTATGATTATCTTATAATTTTGATTAATAAAAACAGATGAGAATCAGATAAAAAAAAAAAAGTAGGGCTGTCAATCAATCAAAATATTTAATCCCGATTAATTGCATGATTGTCCATAGTTAATCGCGATTAATCGCAAATTAATCGCACATTTTTATCTGTTCAAAATGTGGGAGATTTGTCAAGTATTTAATACTATTATCAACACAAAACAATGACAAATAATGTGCAGAAACCGTCACATGTACTGCATTTAGCATAAAAAAAATGCTCAAATCCAATTTTTATTCACATATCTGGAGGTCAGAGGTCAAGGGACCCCTGTGAAAATAGCCATGCCAGTTTTTCCTGGCCAAAATTTAGCGTTTTCTCGAGAAAACTATTTAGCCTCCTTCCCGACAAGCTAGTATGACATGGCATAAAACTGAGCCCGCTACAACTTAAAAGTTGCATTAATGCGTTAAAGAAATAAGTGCCGTTGCAATAATAACGCGTTAACGCAAATTTGTTTTGTTAACTTATCAGCATTGCAAGACCATTGCAACCATTTTGGGGTCTGGAGGGTCGTACACTTTGATTAAAAATGGGTTTAAAAAGTATCTGCTCCTTTAAAAATATCTGGATGTTTTATACTAAAAACAAAAATACCTTAACAGTTATGTAAAAAAAAACAACAACAAACAAAACAAAAACTGACAAAACTTGCAACATGCATGGTCATTGGTTTACCTGCATTTATGGCATCAGTAAATCCATGTTAACACATATGCACACTGTGTTATGCACACAAATGTACATGCACTCACCTTCACAGCTCTGAGTATTTAAACTTTGGGCACAAATATTAACAACAACAACGCTAACTGCAAAGCTAGCTGTTTCTCTGCAGCTAGTGTTTAAACTATTACAGTCTAAGTGTGTGTTTGTGTTCTCACTGCGTGACTTACATCATAAGGTGACATACAAATGTGTGACTCATCAACTGCTCAACACACAAAGCCTACATGGGAACAACCAAACAAAAAGACTCATATGGTAGAGGGAGTGAAGAAGGACAGCGCTGGGTGGATGGATATATAAATAACTAGAATTACTGCCTCATGGTTGTATCCCTCCGCCAACCAGTCAAGTCGCAGTTTACATCCGTGTCTGTCCAAAATGACATCACTTTATCATTTTATCCTATCATTTTGAGTCCAAGTGGACGTTTGTGCCAAATTTTAAGAAATTCCCTCAAGGCATTCCTGAAGTCAGGTTCACGAGAATGGGACGGATGTGAGGTCACAGTGACCTTTACCTTGAACCACCAAAATTCCTGAGATATTGTGTTACCCGAAAACGAAATCCATCCAGCCATGGCAGTCGCTGCGGAGGCATTTAAATCTGGTTTATGTCAAGAAGTGTATTTCTTCTAGTATATGGTTTACAGGAAGACCCACATTCTACCAGATTGCAGGTGTTGTTGCACACTGAAATTTAATTTCAAGCCAGAAGTTTCTTCATTTTTGGGCATGTTTTCCTTGATTGACAGAAATTCTCTACAAGTCTTCCCAAATGAGCTCAAATGAGACCTAAGTTTACTTCAGATCAGTGGCAGCTGGTGACTCAAAAAATTGGGTAGGACAGGAGGAAAACCAACCCACGGTGTCATGATATTTTATTAAGTTATTTCTCCTATTTTGCACTTGCACCTCCATTTTATGTATGGGCTCAGTGCATGGGATTTTGATTTTTAAATTTTATTCTGTAAATCATTTAATCTGGAAAGCACTTTGCGCTTAAGTTTGGCAAGTGTTATATAAATAATACTTATTATTATGACTGCACTAGTTAGCTGCTTAGCTCTACTTTCTTATGTAAAACAAAAAATTAAGCACTAAAACAATGGCATACAAATTTCTTAAAAACAGTCATGCAAAACCTTGTGTGCATAAGAAGCCTGTCTGTAAACAGCAGTCCGTTGCCCACACCAGGATACAGAGCAGCACGGCCATCAGGCAGCCGCACGTCACCGTAGTTCCGCAGTGGGTCCAGCCCGGACAGCTGATGGTGAGCGCCGAGTGGCGAGCCCCGCGTCCCAAGCTCAGTTGTCCAGGCTGACCCACGGCAGAATACTGTGGCGTGCAGCGGCCCGACGTGCTGCACTCCTGGACTGGTTCCCGGTATGGGATGCATGGGTCCTTCAGGGCTGCTACAACAAGCTAACTGTTGCATTGGCTAACACTGGTAGCTAGCTACAGCTCAATAAACAGGCCTAAATAAAAAGTCCTAAATAAAAGCCTTAATAAATTAATTTTGTTATGTGTTTAAAAGTAGTTCACAATTTGTCCGTTATCATTTCTTTCCTTATATGCTGCTGTATAATACTTTACTGCCAGTTCATCACGTGCAATACGGTGGTAGAGATTGAAGATGACATTTGGAAATCATCTCACTTCTCATTTTACGTGTTTTAGCCAATCACAGAGAAGCATGAAAAAAACAAAATGCATTGAATTGATAGAAGATGTCCCACCTCAAGGGAGGACAGAGGGTCCCCCATCCCCCTTCTTGCCTACCCTGCAGGTGTTGTTGTTGAGGCATTTTAATTAGAATCTAAATAATGGATCTTTTCCAAAGAACAGAGAAAAACTATTTTATAAATCATACTGAGATTTGGTAATGATTAATTTCAACCAATTACTCTTTTTTATTTTTTTGTCTCCCTCTTGCCTCTCAAAAAATAGAGGATCAACAGCCTCTACTGCTTCAGATTTGTATCATTTCATCCAAGATTTGTCTTTGTTTAAAGGGGAAATAATAACGTGGTTTTGCATCCAGCTCTCCTATCAGTTGTGTTTACAGTTTACAGTAAGATTACTGATGAGGTAGTCAGACTGTGATGAACTGTTCCAGAGTGTATCCTGCTGTCCAAACATGCTAATTACTGTGATTACAGTCCTGCTTTGGCATTTCGTTCTTTGTTTCTTGTTGGTTTGTTTCATATGTGAAATGTCTCGGAATATCATTATGGACCAGAGGGTGACTTCTGTAGTTACACTTGGTGAAGGCACGCCAACCAATACAATACTGTCATCTTGTGGTACCAGAACAGTGCAGAGCAAAGCACTGACATTTTTGCCTCTTTAAAGGAATACTCCACAAAAAAATTATAGCATCTTAGCAACTACACTTCCTGGTCACAAGCATCAGACGTAAACACCACATTATGTTAGTGACAAATGGAAAGCGTGTATTTAGCTATTTTTAACATACTGATGATGCAAAGACATATGGAGGTTGATCATGTTGTAGGAGTGATTCAAACGTTTATGGGAACTTTTGTTGATTAGAATCGTTGATGGAATCCTTTGTAACTATTTACACTTGTGTCAGGTACAATTTGTCACTTTTTACACTTGTTGCAAGTAAAAGTTGTGACTTATACTTGTTTCAGGTAGAATTTGCTACTTTTCCCATTTGTATTAGGTGTGATCTTTTATTTTTTTAAACTCTTGTTTCATGTGGAATTTGGAACTTTTACACTCTTGTTTCATGTGGAATTTGAAACTTTTTACAATTGTTTCAGTTGGAATTTGTTACTTTTTATACAATTTTTCGGAGAATTAGTTACTTTTTTACAGTCTTGTCAGGTGGAATTTGTTTCTTGTTACACTTGCGTCAGGTGGAATTTGTTACTTTTTACACTTGTTTCAGGTGACTTTTTTTTACTTTTTACACTTGCATCAGGTGGAATTTGTTACTTTTTACACTCGTGTCAGGTGTAATTTGTTACTTTTTACACTTGCGTCAGGTGGAATTTGTTACTTTTTACACTTGCATCAGGTGGAATTTGTTACTTTTTACACTCGTGTTAAGAGGATTTGCTACTTTTGCTTTTGTGTCAGGTGGAATTTGTTACTTTCTACACTCATGTTTGGAGAATTAGTTATTTTTTAACAGTCTTGTGTGGAGAATTTGTAACTTTTTACACTCGTGTCAGGTGGAATATGTAACTTTTTACACTCGTGTCAGGTTGAATTTGTTACTTTTTACACTCGTGTCAAGTGGAATTTGTTACTTTTTACACTCGTGTCAGGTTGAATTTGTTACTTTTTACATTGGTGTTAAGAGAATTTGTTACTCTTTACACTTGTGTCAGGTGTAATTTGTAACTTTTGACACTCGTGTTAAGAGAATTAGTTACTTTTTACACCTGTGTTAAGAGAATTTGTTAATTTTATACTTGTGTCAGGTGTAATTTGTTACTTTTAAACTTGCGTCAGGTGGAATTTGTTACTTTTTACACTCGTGTTAAGAGAATTATTTACTTTTTACACCTGTGTTAAGAGAATTTGTTACTCTTTACACTCATGTTGGGATAATTAGTTATTTTTTACAGTCTTGTCGGGAGAATTTGCAACTTTTTACACTCATGTCAGGTGGAATTTGTAACTTTTTACACTTGTGTTCAGAGAATTAGTTATTTTTTAGTCTTGTCAGGAGAATTTGTAACTTTTTCCACTCGTGTCAGGTGGAATTTCTTACTTTTTACACTCGTGTTCGGAGAGTTTGTTACTTTTTACACTCGTTTGTTATTTTTCAACAGTCCTGTCGGGAGAATTTGTAACTTTTTACACTCATGTTTGGAGAATTTGAAACTGAGCATTGGGGCACTTATTCTCTGAGGCTTCTTCTTCATTTACTGTGGTTTGGATTGTAACTCATTCATATCTCTATTTGGACTAAGGCATCTGCCACATGAAAAAAAGTAAAGGTGAAGTAACATTTGAGAATCCAAGCTGATTACAGCTACTGTCCTCTGTAGTGCTTTAAGTCCAACCGCTGTTGCACAGAGAGAACAAATCACTAAAACTGCTAGGTTCCGAACACTCTTAAGACATTTTAGACAAGCGTGTCTATTCAGTAGCAATAACACCTGCCACTCAAGTCCAGTTTTACCAAAGTAACCAATATGAAGGCTAACCTGCATTGACTAGTGTTGAGTAAGCATGTGGGCGGCTATATTACAAGAAATTTGACCCCTCTACTGCCCTGCGAACGCGAAACCCTTTCTTAGCTCATCGTTCGGTGCCACAGCCAAGTGCACCGGGGACCCAGAGCACGCTTTTGACAACTCACCATGGCACTCTGCCCTCATCTTGTGTCACCTGACAAGCTGACACTGACTGGGCTTTGGGAGACGGAGCCAAGCGATTACGCTGGTGACCTCTCACTTGGCTCCGCGCACCCAGACTCCTAGATGGGGTTGGGATGGTAGCAAGGGATGAGGAAGGGTGAAGGGGTGTCTGGGAGACTAAGTCAGGACAAAATATCCAGATGGACACAGACGGAGGGAAAGAAAGGATGTGATCGTGAGAGAGAATAACACCAGAAAGCAGAAATGAGAGATGTTTGAGGGAGGACAAAACTAGGAGGAGATGATGGCTGTGAAGTATTAAGTTGTGTGTCAAGTGTCTCCTTCCATTCATCAGCCCAGTCTGCCTCCTTCCCTTTCCACACCCATTTCTATATGTAACGGATCTTCTTTTCTGCTCCTCAACATGCTTTCTTACACGCCCTTATATAGCTGTGGGACTCCCAGCTTCGCTTCCATCCCACTGCAAGCACCCAGAACTTCACCTCTTTTATAAATACCCCAGTGTTACTAATATGGCCATGCCTAAAAGGGAGGGGAATAGTTTTGGACAAACAAGTTCTACACTCGAAAATGTAATCTGGAAAGTCAATTTTGTAATTCTCTTTCAAACCACTTCTGCAATTGTACAGTGTTTTTTTTTTGTGTGTTTTTCAAAGAAAAACTTTGACTTGTGTATGGAGTTACTGTATAATTTGAGTCTGAAGTGAAGCTCTGCGCTACAGCAAAGTTTATTAATGTCGCTCCATCCGTTAATTACAGATTAAAAAAAAAAAAAAGTTTTCAAAATGGTTGTGTTTCTCTATAACTTGATACTCTTCTGCTTCCAGGCAGTGATTGAAAGAATTAAGAAACATCGAATTATTCAATCACTGGTGCACGCTACACTCAAAATGATTTAATAATTGTTTGATTCCTTGTGTTAAGCCCCATTCACACTCAGCTTGCATTACCTCAGGGCCTCGGTTGTACAGCAAAAACAAAGTCTGTCCCATCTTTGCATATGATGGAAATGAAACATAAAATATAGTATAACATAATATAAATGTCGCCAAGACATATCTATGATCTCTGTTAAAAGAAAAAGAGGAGCAGAGGACGGGAATACCTTTTTATATCAATATAATATTAATATAAAATGAGATCAACAAATTGTTGAGATGCGACTTCATCTGAAATTTTGCATTACAAATAACATGAGGTCCTCAGGTAAAGTCTGGTAACACTCTACTTTAAGTTTACTTTAAAGGGCGGGTCCATTATTTTTTAATTTATTTTGAGGTTTTTATATTATTCTGTAGCTTCCCAGTAGTGTTCCTTATGTATTAAAATCTGAACATTCACATTTTGGTCAAAGTATGCATGTTTTAGTGTCAAAATGCTATTTTCCCAAGCCCTTCTAAAAAAGTTTTCCCATGTGAGCGGACGTAGGTTTCTGTATGATGAAACTGTTACATACTGTATACAGTAAATGTACATCCTTATAGCGTATTACATAAAGTAACTTAGATGGCGGTCGGCACGCTCCCAGTTTGGAGAAGCAGACAGGAGTACTGGCATGGAAGCTAAGCAATGTACTGCTGTGTGGACGCCACATTAGTTTGGATCCGAAACTCACACAATAACATGAAAAACACACTTTTTCAGTGCTTGTGCACGTACATTTGGGTATCTGGGGTGTCTGCCAACCCACAAACTGTGAAATAAGGTAACCCACTCAGTTTTTTGAGGGCTGTCTAGATCAGAAAACGTGTCATTCAATAAGCCATTCAGATTTGGCAGAATAAGGTACACCATATTTTCTCGAAAGCCAATCAGAGACTGGGCTTTTTCGGAAGGTGAGGCTTAAAGAGACAGGCGCTGAGCCTTTCAGACAGAGGGTGAATACAGGTATAATCAGACAGACAGTATGAGAAAAATAACATGCTTTTTGAACATGTTCTTATAGAAATCAAAAATGATGTATGAACTTGAAAATGAGCATGATATGTCCACTTTAAAGGACCAGTCTGTAGGATCTATTAGCATAAATGGAATATGGTATTCATGACTATGTTTTCATTAGTATATAATCACCTGAAACTAAGATCCATTGTGTTTTCGTTAGCTTAGAATGAGCCCTTCATATCTACATAGGGAGCGGGCTCTCTCCATGGAGTCCGCCATGTTGCACCGCCATGTTTCTACAGTAGCCCAGAACAGACAAACCAAACACTGGCTCTAGAGAGCCTTTCCAACACCCTTGGAAAGGGAGGGGTGAGCGGAGATGTCACCAAATCCTACTGTACACACTGAACCTTTAAAATGTGCTTGTAGCTACATACAACAACATTATAGTGTGCTATTATTACATTTCTGATGTTTGCATATTGCTTATAAGTGTTAAATAAGGGGACTTAAGTAGAGTGTTACCGATATTCGTGTGTGAATGGGACTTAAAAAAACAAGTACAATCTGAAGTTTGGACCTATTTTGTCTCCTGTGAAGGCCACTCCGATTTGTTGTAAACCTGGAGGCTGTGACTATTGTGCTTTGCCCTAAAGCGTTGCCTCTTCTTGCAGTTGATCACAAGTCAAGCAGCAATTATCTTTCAGGTATGTCAAGGTCTGCCTTTTTGTGCCTGTCAAGCTGGGCTGCGAAACACAGATTCCTCTGCCGCTGCAGTATCTGCTGATTGTTCTCTTCCACTCCTTGACTGCAGTTGAGTTTAAAACAGACAAAACTAAAAGAAGCAACAACCCGACATCACAGAGAGACTGAACTGCTTTCAAAGTCCAGCATCAGCAGCAGCTTGGGCTGGGCCAGTTTGAGTCTACATTTTGATGGCACCTTTGTGTGCCATAGAAAGTGTGGAAGCTGGTTTTCCAGACCCGGTCCGGAGGAGTCCAGAACACCCGCTCTCCCTCTTGATTAAATCTGGTTCAGGTTGTATCAATAGCTTTAAAAATAGTTCAAAGTTGGTTAAAGGTGTCCACGCAGGGTGCCCAATGAATCACTGGAGAGGATCAGGTCAGTTGCAATAAGCAGAGTTTATTGTTTAAAGGCAGTAAACAACATAACTGGAGCCGTCCCGGGGTACAGACTGGCAAACAATGCAAAAGGTGCGGTCTTTATAATGTTCCCCAGGGGCAAACAGCCCCTCCCTTGGTCTGACCAATGACCTAGGTTTGATTTTAATGATCAGACATGAAATCATTTGTTCATGGAAAAAATGGGGACTTTCCAAAATTGGTGACCTTGAAGTTTTTATAAATATCGCTAACTACAGATTCTTATCAGTCCAGGTGCCTCGGTTGCCTAACCTAGCTTCGATTTACTAACCATCTTTCAATACAGTGGAAAGAACCTCTGACCTACAAGAGGAGGAGGTGCTGCTCATCCTTCCTCCAAACTTGTGTGTTTGGCTCATGGGACCATGCCTTTTCTGCCAGTCTGTGGCCCAAACAGACACAGAGTTTCAAACGGCCCCCAGATAGAAACAGAAAGTTTCAAACGGCCCAAACCAGGCACAGAGATTTACAATACTGAATATACACCTTAAACAAGATTATAGGACCCTTATTTTATACTTACTGATCATCAGATAGAAATAGAAACAGTACATATCATTATTGATTACTGATATGAACATCACACCTCATTATTGATTATTAAACCAAAAGTTTTGCCTCAACAAAAGCTGATTTACTGGTGAAAGAGAAAGGGAAGAATGATTAAAAAAAAGGCTTCCATCTAATCTATTAATCACACTTTAACATCCATTCATCCTCCCACCCATTCATCCACGAATCAATAATCGTAAAGGGTCACCCAAATCACTAAAATCAGATTTACTACTAGTGATCTCTTATATGGTAGGTAGTTTTTGGTTTTATGTGCCAATATATTCCCAAGAATTCATATATTGTTTTTCTTCGTAATTTTATATGTCTGAGGAATATGTTGATATTCCCAACGGCCTCATCTTTTTCCTCTGTCATTATGCCTTTGCATTTCTGGCATTATGTTACCCAATTACTAGCTTGCTAAATTGTTAGCCTCTGTGGCTTCTAGACGCCGACAGTGACGTTAATATTTCCGTTGCTTTGATGCGGTGTTCTCACAACTTAACCACTTGAACGGCAAGCATATTGTGTACACGACTTCCCATGTTGTAAACTTGAGTTCACGAGTTTCATTCGAAGGCACCATACGTCCGAGAAACGGGTATCTTAAAGGTATAGTTTGACATTTTGGGATAATACGCTTATTCGATCTCTTGCGAAGACTTAGATGTGCTTTCAATATGAAGCTTTAGCCAGCAGGCAGTTAGCTTAGCTTAGCTTAGCTTAGCTTAAAATGACTGGAAACAGCAGGTCTGCAGGAGTAAAAGCTAACCAGCTGCTGGCTGCAGTTTCATCCTGAACCGAAAGATATGACGCTCCACATTAAAGGCCTTTACAAACAGGGTGTGTTTTTTTGGGGGGGGGGGATTAATTTGCGTATCAATATATTTTTCTGAACTGTTGTTTTTGTCATGAGTACTTTCACACAGAACATGGAACAAGGTTGATTTTCTGAGCTTTCGCACCACGAATAAAGGCTAATACTAATTACGTTGTTCGGAACGGGTTGAGTTGTGCCTATATTTATAAAACAACAACACAGAGGCTCTGTAGTCCGAACCAAGACGGCAAACTTTTTTAGTCCTTTCAACCTTGACAAAGGCAGCACAGATCAGATCCACTCCTTTAATTCTTACCTTTCACAATAAAGGCCCTAAACATATAATATTTGCAGTTGAGTATTTTGCATTTTCGTATCGTTTGTTCGTCATGTGTGTAAAGGCCTTAAGGCGTATTTCCCAAAATACTGAACTATTCCTTTCAGACCACAGCAGATAAAACTGAAACTATCTGCATGGCTAGACAGAATAGGAGTGAGAAAATATGTTATTTTTCCTAATTTGGGCGAACTTACCCTTTAAAGTAAAAGAAGCCTAATCCTGAATGGAACCTTTCCCATCAGCTGTTACATGGCGATTATCTTGCTTTAGTGTTTCAAGGTAAATAGGCCAATCCTCCTAACCAGATTAGAGGAAATTTGGCCCAAATCCAGTCATTAGCTAATGTGTCTGGACTCATAGAGACCAAAAGAATGGATGGCATTAAAGATTGAAGAGCAACATAGCACATACTATACCTACTGCACAAGCTATTGATTGCTGGTGCTTTGGGGCATTTGGCCGCTTATGAATGTTATCTGTTTTGCAATGCCGCTTTGCAAGGCGCTACATAACGCTTTTGACTCATTTCATTCAAAGTCTAACCGCACATTTAAGGGGCATTCCTCTTTTCATAATCTGCAAGTGCTAAAGCAATAAAATGGAGAGCAGATTAGCATTAAAACTGGAAAATGGTAGTGTGTTTGTATACAACTGTGAGAAATACAGTTTAGTCTGTATATTTACAGTATGTGCATGTATGCAGCAGCTTTACTATCACAAAGTGTGAGCTCCTCTCCTTTCCACCACACCTGTTGCAGCGTCTCTTCCACTCGACATAGTTGGCTCAAGTTCTGCCCCTCTTGTTCTTCTGGTAACCCCGCTGTCTGCGCTCCTCTCACGCCGGCTATGAGGGCTGTCAATTGTTGGCTTTGGTTTCACTCCGATTTAGAAAGTGCAAGGCAGCAATCCAAAGCTTTTGCTTTTAAGGCCTTGAAATTAAGATGAAATGCCAAGGGGTTGCTTGTGTAAATGAAACTGAAAGTATGTTTTCTATGAAGTTCTGAGATTAGGAAATGCCTATCATGGATAGAGGAGACGTTAAGATCAGCCAGAGATTGAATCAGTGGTCATGTGATACTAAATACAACTTCCTCTCTATCTCCCTCACTCCCCTACCTCTCTCTTTCTCTCTTTCTGTCTGTGTGTCTCTGCCCAGCTTGCAGCCCAAGTTCTGGGCGATTTTGATGATGAGGACATTGGATTCGGCCTGGTGGATGAAAAGAAGAACTTTGCTGTTGCCAAGAAGCTTGGTAAGCTTGCCAATCATTGACTGAGACTTTGCTGGTGAAAACATTTCCTAATTGTCAATGACCCCAACAAAAAAAAAAACTTGGCTCAGCGTAAATCTCTTTCCATCACCATTTTTCTCATGGTCTATCCTGGTGTTTTCACTGAATGGAGTTGATTAAGTGCCACTCAGCAAATTTTTTCTTCTTCTTTTTTTTTTTTTTTACAAATAACATATAAATCAATGAACCATGAACTGTCTCCAATCATATAACAAGCATTCAATCAAGATTCAGGGGATGGACTAAAAATCCAATAATGAGTGCAAAATATGTTAAAAATAAATATCAAAATTAGAAATTCTTTGAACATGGGATTCACACTGTAAGGCACTGATAGCCAATATATGAAACAAGCCTGCCCTCAAGTGTTGACCAAATATGTCACAGCTTCTTTGTAAAAACAGGTGCTGCAGCTGTAACCCCAAATGAGCAGCACTTATTGTGTGTATGAAAAATCAAGTGTAAGAACATGTTACATACTGACATATTTAATACAATTATATGTTTCTAGTCTTCTTTTTGAATAAGAGGAGTCCTTCTTGACACACACAAGCTCTGTGATAAATCAATCATTAAATATTGTTTAAATATATACTGCTATTGCAAAATGTGACATGCTGCAATGAAAATACGGCTGTGGACGTTGTAACAGCAAGTGTAAGCTTATTATACAATAAGTGATTATATCTTTATTATCAAGCTATGTCTGTTGTTTAGCACAGCTGTGTGAAGATTAAGCAGACCTTTTTTTTTTTTAATTTAACTAAACATATCCAACACCACAGAGGCACATACTGTGTCAAAACATAATGTATAAAGTAAGAAGTGCATTTATTTACGGATATTAATTGCATTAACACAGGTACAGTATACTGAAAAAACAATTTTCCTACCACAGCAATTTCATGTAAGAATATGCGTAATAATCTTCCGGTATAATGGTGTAATAATGGATGGATCACTGAACGGGCCTTAAGTGTCAGAGGCCCCCCCGCCCTTCACATACAAAATGTCACTCAAAGATACACATACCAACATGGAAGAGACATGAAATGACAACAAAGAATCAACTACAAAGAGACACAAAGGGACTACAAAGAGACCAAAACAACTAAAAAGAGATGCGAAATGGTTGCAAAGAGATACAAGGAGACAACAACTATGAAAAGAGGCAAAACAACCACAAAGAGACACAAAATGACTACAAAGAGACACAAAGCAACTCCAAAGAGAATCAAAATGATAACAAAAAGTTCCAAAACAACTGCAAAGAGACTCAAAATGACTACAAAAAGATACAAAACAACTCCAAAGAGACTCAAAATGATGACAAAAAGTTACAAAGCAACTGCAAAGAGACTCAAAATGACTACAAAAAGATACAAAACAATTGCAAAGAGACTCAAAATGACTACAAAAAGGGGCAAAACAACTTCAAAGAGACTCAAAATTATGACAAAAAGATACAAAAGAACTACAAAGAGACTCAAAATGGCTACAAAGAGACACAAGCAACTACAAAGACACTCAAAATGACGACAGAGACACAAAACAACTACGAAGAGACTCAAAATGACTACAAAGAGACTCAAAGCAACTACAGAGACTCAAAATGACTACACAATGGGGCAAAACAACCACGGACAAAAAGTAACTACAAAAAGACCAAAATATTTTTAAAGTGACACAAAACAACTACAAAGAGACAAAAAAATGACTAGAAAGAGATACAAAACCACAGAGAGATATGTAACAACTAAAAAAGAGACACAAAACAGCAACAAAAAGAGGCTAAACAACTCTAAAGTCTGCGTGTCTTGCTCCTATGTGTAGGAGAGGTGGTGGGGCCGCTTGCATGTCTGTGCCCAAGGCCCCATTGTCTCATAATCCACCCATGAGTGTAATGACTGTTAACTTCTTTCTCTCCAGGTCTGGATGAGGTGGAGAGCATCTACATTTTTGCCGACAATGAGATCATTGAGTATGACGGAGAGCTGGCAGCCGACACCCTGGTAGAGTTCCTCTATGATGTAAGTCATTTATGGTCTGGTGTCAAATATTAAGGTTAAATTCAGACTATGGTTTGGTCATATTTCTAACTGTATAATTTGTATGCAAGATAGATACATTGAGCACATCTCGAAGCAGACTGCAGCATACTGCCTTATTCTGCTTGTAGAATTATGTTACCCAGATATTAGGACTGATATAAATGTCTCGTCAGGTGATTGAAGACCCCGTGGAGATCATCGACAACGAGCGCGAGCTGAAGGGTTTCCATCACATCGATGAGGACATCAAGCTGGTTGGCTATTTCAAGAGCGAGAAATCTCCTCGTAGGTTGAAGATTATGATACAAAGACTGAGCTTCAAACAGATCAAACTTGAAGAAACTGCTCTTATCAGCTTAATAATATGCTTTTCCTTATTTTCTCCATCCAGACTTCATTGAGTACGATGATGCTGCTGAGGAGTTCCACCCCTTCGTCAAATTCTTTGCCACATTTGACCCCAAGGTTTACATTGTTCGAGTATTTTGTGCATAAAAATGTGAATTTGAGTTCATTAGAAATGAATATCAGAGGAGACATAGTAATGTCATGGACTTGTAACAACATAGACATTGATTTACATGTTACGATTTTACTGGATTACTAATAATGTAGCAAACATTTTTAATTTTTTTTTAGATTTTCTTTTAACCTTATATTTCCTGTCTGGTTCTCGTCTCTCTTAACATGATTTCAGATCGCCAAGAAGCTGAAGCTGAAGATGAATGAAGTTGACTTCTATGAGCCGTTCATGGAGGAGCCCGACACCATTCCAGGAAAGCCCTACATCGAGTCTGAGCTTGTTGACTACATTGAACAGCATGACAGGTGAGACCCTGTGTGATAACATTAATAACATCCATGGTGACCTTTAATACTTCTTAGGTCTCATAATTTCAGTGGTGGAATGTAAATAAGTAAATTGCACATACCTGTATTGAGGTACTTGTACTTTACTTGAGTATTTCCATTTTATGCCACATTTACTCCACTACATTTTGGAGGCGAATATTGTACTTTTTACTCCACTATGTTTATTTGATAGCTTTAGTTATAATTACTTTGCAGATTTAGATTAATTGCCATCATTGCCAATATTGCTCTCTCAATATCATGTGCAATATAACTTTTATATTTTCGTTAATTTTACTAAATTTATCTTACTTAATTGTTATTCTATTAGGCTCTGTTGTTAGTATTACTTCTTATAAACTATCTTTTTACACTTGTTTCCGTACTCACGTTGTTGTAATTTAGTTTTCTATTTTAGTTTACTTATTTTACTAAATTTATCATACACCCACAATATAATAATAATATTACTTCTTATACACTTTATATTTATTACTCTGTTGTGTTTTGTATTATTATGTTGTAATTTTTGAGCAATCTCTGGCAAAAGAATTTCCTTCAGAATTAATAAAGTTCTATCTTATCTTGTCTTGAAGGTCCCATATTGATTTTTTTTTATCATAAAGCAGGTTTAAGACCTACATAAATATTGTGAAAATATCGAAACGCTCAATCCATGGAGAAATACATACAGCCCATATTCAGAAACTGTGCCTTGAAACGAGCCGTCAGGATTTCCGTACATTTATGATGTCACAAATATACAATATTTAGACCGTTTCACAGTTTTAAACATAAACATTCTAAATTTGTCCCAGTTTATTTCCGGTTGCAGTGTATGTGAATGACATCAGCTGACAGGAAGTAAACATGGACCCAAGCTGTTGCCTAACAATGCAATTCCATTGAAATTCTGTTGAAATGTGCTAAAACGGAGCGTTTCAGACAGACAATGTGAGGAAAGTAAGGTTTTTTTTTAATATTACAGCATGTCAACATGTTCTAGTAGAAACCCAAAGTACAACTACAAACCTGAAAATAAGCATGATATGGGACCTTTAATACAAAATATAAATCAACTATTAAATTATGATATATTATTATAGATTAAGATACCCAGCAGTGTATAAAGAAAATTAAATTTATAAATAAAATGCAACCAGATCTTGACCATAGAGGTGACAGATGAGAAAACACTCATTTGAGTCATTTGGAATGGTCATATGGACAACAATCTTTATAATTTCTTCAAACAAGTGTTTTTCTATAAGTCATGTGAATAACAATTTGATTTTTCATGTTTGAATGTTTCAGGCCCACACTGAGGAAGCTTGAGCCTCACAGCATGTATGAGATCTGGGTAAGAGATCTGAAACTGTTATTTTAAAAAGTCATCTGTTAAACAATGTTCATTTTTTCTTGTCTTGTCTTTTTCTTATTGTCTTATCCTTCTTTTTGTGGTCACAGGAGGATGACATTGATGGAGAGCACATTGTTGCCTTTGCTGAGGAAGATGACCCAGGTAAATATCTACCTTAGTGCCTCTTTATATATCACTGATATTATCCACATAGTGATTGAATCAGCTGGATGATCAAATATCTAGCTAATACTTTATGGCACCTGGCTCACCACCGTACCTGACATTTGAACTTTTCCTTAGACGGTTATGAATTCCTGGAAATCCTGAAGGAGGTGGCACGCGAGAACACTAACAACCCCAACCTCAGCATCATCTGGATCGACCCCGACAATTTCCCCCTGGTATGAATATCACTCACTTCAACTGTATATCAACTAGCAAGCACATTTTATGTGTTATACTTCACTTTAGTTTTTAGTTTTTTTTCTGAGTGTACGGCTTGAGGATATATTTCAAAATCACTGATGATGTTGATCCTTTTCTTCTCTTGTGTTTCTTTTGTCCGCTTTTTAAAATAATGATTTGATTTATAATCTCTTTATTTATATATCTTCAAAAGGACAATTTTACAAAATTATCATTATGAAAATATAAAAACAACTGCTTTGAATGTCATTCATAATCGCATCAGAATTAGAGCTGTCAAAGTTAAAGCGATAATAATGCGTTAACGCAAATTTGTTTTAACGCCATTAATTTCTTTATTGTATTAATGCAACTTGAGATTTTTAGGTTGTAGCGGGCTCAGTTTTAAAGCTACTGTCATATGAAACTAGAAAACCTAAGGAATCCATTGGAATACTAGCTTGTCACCAAGGAGGCTAAATAACGCTCCAAACTTATGTTCAATTTTGCTGAGGAAAAACTGGCATGGCCATTTTCAAAGGGGTCCCTTGACCTCTGACCTCAAGATATGTGAATGAAAATGGGTTTTATGGTTACCCACGAGTCTCCCCTTTACAGACATGCCCACTTTATGATAATCACATGCAGTTTGGGGCAAGTCATAGTCAAGTCAGCACACTGACACACTGACAGCTGTTGTTGCCTGTTGGGCTGCAGTTTGCCATGTTATGATTTGAGCATATAGTATTAAGGTATAGAATATATTAGCCAACCTAATCATCTCTTTGTATCTCTCCTTCAGCTGGTGCCGTACTGGGAGAAGACCTTCCGCATCGACCTCTCTTCTCCTCACATTGGTGTGGTTGACGTTGAGGACGTAAGCAACCTCTCTCATCCAATTTCAAGTTGCTTGGAGTGGAGCTCGGAACAGCAAAAAAACTATCTATAACACATTATTTTCCTCACATTGGTGTGGTTGACGTTGAGGATGTAAGCAACCTCTCTCATCCAATTTCAAGTTGCTTGGAGTGGAGCTCGGAACAGCAAAAAAACTATCTATAACACATTATTTTGTTAAGTTAGTCTTTCAAAATGCCACCATGGCATGACAGTCTTACAGTTTCTGTGCCGTTGTCAAACAGCCACCTTTAAAAACACCATTCAACTATTCCACACACCATGATAAAACAATCAAGATTTAAGTATCCTGCGTTTCAACACTTGTAGCGTATACTCTCTAACTTTATTTATATCTTACCCCCTTTTTGAGCAGTAAACTGGGCATCGGAAATCATTTTGTCGTTCTGTAAGTATTTTTGTGTGCCTATCGTTGACAGGCCGACAGCGTGTGGATGGAAATGGATGACCAGGATGACATGCCCACAGCTGACGAGCTCGAGCAGTGGATTGAGGATGTTCTGTCAGGAAAGATCGACCCAGATCATGATGATGATGAGGACGACGACGATGATGATGACGACGACGATGACGACGACGATGAAGATGACGACGATGATGATGACGACGATGACGACGATGACGACGACGATGACGATGATGACGATGATGATGATGACGATGACGATGATGATGATGACGATGACGACGATGATGATGATGACGACGATGATGACGATGACGACGACGACGATGAATAAATGTTTACCACCATCCCTCACTTCACTATTATTTAGCCAGAAATGGCAAAACCCAAAAGCAGCACCAGTTTTTTTTTCTAACATCTTGCAGCAAACACACTTTGTGTCTGTTTGCTTCCTGTATGGTTTCCTGTAAGGGACAAATATAATGACCCGAGGGGAAACTTTTACTGTCAGTCAGGGAAGGAGATTTTCAAAGAAGCAGAGGATTTGCATCTCTGTTGATGAACAGGGTTGCAGCTTCAAATGTTATATGTCCTTTGTTACTGTATTAAAATATGCTCATCTCTCACCTCACAATGAATGTGAGCGAAGAGGCTAACGGGGGCTAACTTTCCTGACATTTCTACCTAATGTCACAGTCCGGGGTTCACCCCATTTCTCATTTTCTCCAATTTACTGTAATCCTGTTTCAATGACATGTTTTCTACTTGATGAAGAGAAGAAACACTTTCTTGTACTATTTCTAAAGAGAATAAACCTAAACTCACTGGACAGTCTTAAGATTGTTACAATCTTGGAAAATGATTAAGATACCGGAAAATAAAAAAAAATACAAAATAATTTGTTTCTGCTCTCATATTAAAAATGAAAGACAAAAATATTTTAAAACCAATGCTGTTTGTTGTTGTCTTTGCTATATGAGATACACTATTCATATGTGTGTGTGTGTGTGTGTGTGTGTGTGTGTGTGTGTGTGTGTGTGTGTGTGTGGTCTGCAGGCAATTAAGGAGGGCTTTGTTTAAGCATACACTGAAATGTTTTGTATCATTCAATTGTCATATTTAATCAATATACAATGCCATAATAATTGTAACTAGACTTGCAAGCAAGCATAACGAGGTCCAAGCACCCAAATACTCACCCAGTAATCATTAGGGCTTTGATGAGTAGCTGAACACCAGTGAAGACACAATACAGTGTCACACTTTGTTCTTAAAGCTAGGGTTGGTAATCTTGAGAAACTAGACTAGAGAGTACACTAGATTTAAACAAGACAAAAGTGAGTATGGCTCACATATACCCCCGCTCACTGCTTGACCCCTAATAAAGTAGGGCCAAAGGTTTTGCCCTTTTGGAACTAATGATTAATTGATAAGTTGTCAACTATCAATATTTTGATAATTGATTAATTGGTTTGAGTACTTTCTTAAGAAAATAGGGTCAAAATTCTCAGAATCAGAGTTTCTGGCCAATATTTCAAACCAAATTCATCAACCAATTTCATACCAAATTTGAAGTTGCAAAGTTAAATAGTTTCCGAGTTCTACTCTGGAAACTAAATAGAAGTAGAAAAAATCACAGTTTTTGGCCAAAATTTCAAAGATTTTGGTCACCACACACTTTCAAAAATCGCATTTCAAATGTTTTTTTTGCTATCAAGACTTTCTAAAAATCAATCTGGATACAATCTGGATGTGTATTATTATTATTATTATTATTATTATTATTATTATTATTATTATTATTATTATTATTATTATGTATATGTCACATGGATTTGGCCTGGCAGTCTGAACAAGGCCCATGGTGGGAAAGGTACATCCAAGATGTGATAAGAACAGGTTTACACAGCTTTAGCTTTGAAGTTGTGCTGGGAAGCACATTAGTGATCCATTCAGTTTGTGTGTGGCACGTGTGCGTGATTGTGTGTTGCCTGGAAGCTCTGGTCCCCATGTAGGGAAACGTTGTGATGAAATCAGGTTAACAAACCTGTAGCTTTGAAGTAACGTATTTTAAAAACATTTTTGGTAAGTTTTGCTGAAATTCTCGTTACATCCCGACAGTAATCAATAAATCAAATGCTCTAACAAAAAAAAGACAAAGAAAATCTGGTATCTGTGGCTGTCGCAGGACTGTAATAAGCCCGTCTACATACCTGCGTGCTCTCTGCCTGTGCACTCATTATGTGTCACAGAGTATTCCACCAGCTGCTAGCCTGAGTAAAGCCTTATTTTTAATATCTAGTGTACTCTTGCTGGTTTCTCCAATGTTACCTACCCAAGCTTGAAGTCAAATTAGCAGTGTTATGGTTATGTTATTGTAATTGCTGTGCTATGTTATATCATATTGTTAGATTATTGTTACTATTCAATATAGACACACACGCACGCACGCACGCACGCACTCACACACACACACACACACACACACACACACACACACACACACACACACACACACACACACACACACACACACACATATGAAATCAACTTTTATAATTCTACCGAGCCAAATAAAAAACTTGAAACCAAAACAACTCCTCATACATACCGGTATTTATTCTGGAAAATAATTACACTTAAAACATATCACACAGTGGTATTGATGATGAAGTACTAGCTCCGTCGTATCAAGTAGCCCTACATTTTATAGCACATATAATGCATGTTCACCATGGGTTTCTGATAAGCCTAAGCACAGCTAAAGTCGGATTGAAATTTCAGAGCTCCGTCTTTTTTCTTTGTTGCTTCTGATCACTTCTCCCTTCCTTGTGGAAGACCTTCCCATCAGACTGCTCTCTCCATTTCAGGGTGACTCCCGCTGCTTTCGTCTTCAGTCTGTCCTGGAGCTGGGACACACAAATGGTAGCCATTTCAATAGACATCAACTTTGTTTGGAAACCCAGAGAGGACGTGGATGATTTCTATATTGTACAAAAATTTGTATTCTATTGTATAATAAAACAAATCTACACAGAACCCAAGAAAATGATTCAAACCGTTTTACATAAATAAAAAAAAATAGATAAATAGATAGATAGATAGATAGATAGACAGATAGACAGATAGACAGATAGACAGATAGACAGATAGATAGATAGATAGATAGATAGATAGATAGATACGTGCCTTTTTCAGGATGTCTGCTTTCACAGCAGGGTCATTCAGATCCACAGAGGAGTCCCCCAACTTTATCCTCAGCTTTACTACCTGCCTCATTACTGTTGTTTCCACACAGAATGGACAGAGAAATGAAACATTAGTTTGCTGTGGTATTACTTTTTTGATACCATAAAGGACAGTAAATCACTCACCAGGTGGGATGCTGTAGCAGACAAACGGTAATCTCCTATCACAGGACACTGCCCTCCATTTTCCTGATCTTTGCAAAGCTGCAACACCACATACATCTGTCAATGAGCGAATTGGGTTTACAACGTTATCCCAGTAGCTGAATATGTAGTTGCTGTGATCAGACCAATACAAGTTGGGATCTCTAAATAGGCCAATCCATGCCAAGTCTCCACTCGGCACCAAACTCTGGATCTCCTGGTCCTCAGTGTCGTTCCTCACTGTGGCCAGGTCTGTGAAGTTCTCCCTGCAGTACCTCCGAGCACTGGACCAATTCATTCTTTCATTCACAACAACAAATTCAGGATCCAGCCGTGTTCCTGCAGTTAGGGTTGGGGGAGGGGGGGAGGAATTGTCACATACTGAAATTCAAAAGAAAACTTTTTCAAGATCAAAACATAACTCGCTAGATCCTCACCTCTGTAACAGATAAATGGATATTCATTATTGCAAAAATCATCCCACCATCTTCCAACAGCTCCAATGAACACACAGAGCTGACCACCTGAAACAAAATTTGGTTCCTTGCTAGTAGTTTTCCAGTTCCTGTATTCAGCCCCACTCCCTCTGTAGCCATCAGACCACCTCCAGAGGATTTTACTGTTCAGACCAATCCAGACTTCAGAGCTGTGGCCGGAAGATGAAACTGTGTTCTTAAGTCGGGTCATTTCTTCAGCGTTTTCAACGCTGGCCAGCTCTGTGTATGTCTGTCTGCAGTAGGTGCGAGCTTCAGTCCAAGTCTTTGAATCAGCAACATAGTGGTACTGACGGAGAAGGCATGTGGAGGGGATGAGCCACCCTGTGAGGAAAACACCTTCTCATAGTATTACAATACTCCACAGTAATAAGCACTGTTAAACATCACAGATATCAAAGAATTCACTGACCTGAGAGACTCAAGACACCCAGCAAGATCCTTTCCATCATCATGCTGATCTGGGGACTGTATGTCTCAACATGCAACCCCAGCTCTTTCATTACTGTTCGTAGGCAAATCTATGGAAATTCAAGCACATCTTCTCTCTGTCACTGACAAAGTCCACCGGCCTATTTACGTATGCAAAAAGCCATGCAATCGATGTCTTCATGTAAATGTTGTTTTTTCCTATACTGTACAATCCTGCATTGTAAACTGTTCTCCCAAGAATAACGTCAGAATCAGTTGTTTTCCAGCTGACCGTCAACATTGTTATTTTTAAAGCGTGACCACAATCGTTCCCTGACCTTAACCAAGTGGTTATTACGGTAAGCAAGACGACAAAAGTCTCCTAACCTTAACAAAGTGCTTACTTTAACCCTAAACATGATGTTTCCATAAATCTATCCAAGTTGTTGTTGTGCCTAAACCCAACCAAACCTTAACCATAGTGTTATCACATCATTACACAGATTTATTTTCCAGCAGAAAGCGCAGACAGATGAACGCAGACAGATGAACGCAGACAGATGATGTCGTTCTGCCGATAGGGTCGGATCAGAAAACATTTTTATGTGCCATTTTAAAGGGCAGTTACGAACGGCGTATTCTGTTGTTTAATTTGGAGGACTTGTAGATGTAGGGAGTGGGAGGGTTGTAATATGATATTTAAATAACTTTGAAGTACCCAATAGGACCACAGCCAAGTAGTTTGTGTTAAAGCAAGAAATCAAAATAATTAGCATTTTCTAGAAACCAAAGTTGTCTCGCAGCTGGATTTTGCTACATAGTTTGTACAAATCACATAACAGCCTCCATACAGAGAAGTTTTTAAAAAAAAAAAACCTTTGTTCTTATCCCGCATTATATTGCACATCTGACATTTCTTAACATCTATATCTCCTATATTTGTATTATTCAGCACTATATCACTTTCTGCACTACATTCACTTTTCAAATAGTCCTGTATTTCAGTTGTTACCCTGCACTATATTCATTTTTAACAGTTTCTTCTGCATATAGTATATTTTGTTTTATACTCTTTATTACTTACCTGTGTCTTTTTACTACTTGTGTCTTTTTACTAATATGTGTCCTACTTACCTGTACTGTACTACTAACATGTTTGCAGTATGGAACTGTGATGCTGGAAACTTGAATTTCCCTCGGGATCAATAAAGTTACTATCTATCTATCTATCTGTCTACAAATGGTGACAGAATTTCTTACAGCGAGGCCACAGTCATATGTGCAGATCTTTAGACTTAAAAAAAGATATGAGTTCAGGTTTTAAGTTCACAGCAGTCAAAATGTGATGAATCTCACTCATGTTCACCATTCTGACCAGGACCAGGCTAGTCTGGAGGGACACGTTTCCATGGGAATTTAGGCCAGACTTATTCACAAACTCCTTCATTAAACAGTATTTCCTGACAATAAGCCTGACTTGATGTGAGTAATAATCTAAAAATACTAACAACAACAACAAAAGCATATTTTACTCTATTCTCTACTGCTTGTTTTACAGCATGTGGCCCTTCTGTGTGGAGTGTGCATGCATCTCCCCGTGTTAACGTGGGTTTTCTCCAGGTTCTCTGGTCTCCTCCCACAGTCAAAAATAATGCAGGTTAGATTGCGTGCGAGCGTGAGTGGTTGTCTGTCTCTATGTGTCAGCCCTGTGATAGGTGACCTGTCCAGAGTGTAACATGTGAGTGACAATGTCAGCTGGGATCGACTCTAGCCCCCCCGCGACCCTGAATAGAATAAGCGGTTACAGATGGGTACGGATGGATGTGTATTGTTATGCACCAAACACCAAGGGAAATGACTTGTATGTGAAAAGAACACTGGATAAAGGCAGTATACTCATGCAAACACAAGAGGGCAGCGTTGCCTTAATTACCTAACTTCCATGATATTTCTACCTAATGTCACATTTCTCATTTTACTCCAATTTACTGTAATCCTGTTTCAATGTCATGTTTTCTACTTGATGAAGAGAAGAAACAAACACTTTCTTGTACTATTTCTAAAGACAATAAACCTAAACTCACTAGACAGTCTTAAGATTGTTACAATCTTGGAAATGATTAAGATACCGGAAAATAAAAAAAAATACAAAATAATTTTATTCTGCTCTCATATTAAAAATGAAAGACAAAAATATTTTAAAACCAATGCTGTTTGTTGTTGTCATTGCTATATGAGATACACTATTCATATGTGTGTGTGTGTGTGTGTGTGTGTGTGTGTGTGTGTGTGGTCTGCAGGCAATTAAGGAGGGCTTTGTTTAAGCATACACTGCAATGCTTTGTATCATTCAATTGTCATATTTAATCAATATACAATGCCATAATAATTGTAACTAGACTTGCAAGCAAGCATAACGAGGTCCAAGCACCCAAATACTCACCCAGTAATCATTAGGGCTTTGATGAGTAGCTGAACACCAGTGAAGACACAATACAGTGTCACACTTTGTTCTTAAAGCTAGGGTTGGTAATCTTGAGGAACTAGCAAGAGTACACTAGATTTAAACAAGACAAAAGTGAGCATGGCTCACATATACCCCCGCTCACTGCTTGTCCCCTACTAAAGTAGGGCCAAAGGTTTTGCCCTTTTGGAACTAATGATTAATTGATAAGTTGTCAACTATTAATATTTTGATAATTGATTAATTGGTTTGAGTACTTTCTTAAGAAAATAGTGTCAAAATTCTCAGAATCACAGTTTCTGGCCAAAATTTCAAACCAAATTCATCAACCAATTTCATACCAAATTTGAAGTTGCAAAGTTAAATAGTTTCCGAGTTCTACTCTGGAAACTAAATAGAAGTAGAAAAAATCACAGTTTTTGGCCAATATTTAAAAAATTTTGGGCACCTTACATTTGCAAAAATCACATTTCAAATGTTTTTTTTGCTATCCAGACTTTCTAAAATCAATCTGGGTACAATCTGGATGTGTATTATTATTATTATTATTATTATTATTATTATTATTATTATTATTATTATTATTATTATTATTATTATTATGTATATGTCACATGTATTTGGGCTGGCAGTCTGAGCAAGGCCAATGGTGTGAAAGGTACATCCAAGATGTGATAAGAACAGGTTTACACAGCTTTAGCTTTGAAGTTGTGCTGGAAAGCACAATAGTGATCTATTCACTTTGTGTGTGTGGCATGTGTGCGTGATTGTGTGTTGCCTGGAAGCTCTGGTCCCCATATAGGGAAACGTTGTGATGAAATCAGAGGCCTGTACTACGAAGCAGGATTTGGAGTTATCGAGGTAACTTTAGAGTTAACCCTGGGTTTTCCGTCCTACGAAGGTGGATCACTTCTTACCGGGGTAGATCTCCATGGTAACTTACGCTGAACAGCTAACCTGCTCCGGAGCAGGTTATGTTCCAGATAAGAGATCAACTCGTATAAAAACACCGCCTACTGACCAATCAGAGCTCAGTGCGCTGATCGTATGGTAATATTACACAAATAAGAAGAAGTTTAAGTCATAATCCAGGCTAAAAACAACACAGTTTAAACTGACAAATGCAGGGAGGACAGATGGATTTATGCTGCGGGTGTTTACCGCTTTGAATTATATTTTTATATTTATTTTTTTGTTTGCTCTTGAGTCCGTTTCACACCGCAGGAAACGGAGACGCACCTGAGAGAAGGTCGAAATAGTTATACACGCCTGTTGTTTAATAATAGGTATAATGACGTGTAACCGTCCATCCAGCCATCAATATAATTACTTATTGCTATTTATAACTTGACGACTTTATCCGATTTTTGAGTGTTCCGTTAAATTACTAAATCTGTCAATTGACGCATTCACACATCGGGAGTTTTTTTATTTTGCCAGCTGTCCTTCCTGCATTTGGCCGCTTCAACTGTGTTACCTTTAGTCTGATTAAGTGTTTAACTTCTTCGTATTTGTCTAATATAGTTTGCTCTTCCTTTGTAATATGTGCCGCTCTGTCTGTCTGTCTGCTGACAGTAGACTTGTCCATGTCTGTGATTGGTCAGATGCTGCAAACACCGCCCCGTTCACGTGAACGCGCTCACAGCCAGATAGAGAAACCCTGGGTTGACTTACCGAGTTGATAACCACCTTCGTAGGACCGCTTAGCGGGAACTCGTTTGTTAGGGTTGGTTAAGCCAGATAAAGAGAACATACCCAGGGTATGTTGAACTCGCTTCGTAGTACAGGCCTCAGGTTTACACACCTGTAGCTTTGAAGTAACGTATTTTAAAAACATTTTTGGTTAGTTTTGCTGAAATTCTCGTTACATCCCGACAGTAATCAATTAATCAAATGTTCTAACAAAAAAAAAGACAAAGAAAATCTGGTATCTGTGGCTGTCGCAGGACTGTAATAAGCCGGTCTACATACCTGCGTGCACTCTGCCTGTGCACTCATTATGTGTCACAGAGTATTCCACCAGCTGCTAGCCTGAGTAAAGCCTTATTTTTAATATCTAGTGTACTCTTGCTGGTTTCTCCAATGTTACCTACCCAAGCTTGAAGTCAAATTAGCCGTGTTATGGTTATGTTATTGTAATTGCTGTGCTATATTATATCATATTGTTAGATTATTGTTACTATTCAATATAGACCCACCTGGCACGCACGCACGCACGCACACACACACACACACACACACACACAGATATACACACACACACACACACACACACACACACACACACACACACACACACACACACACACACACACACACACACACACACACACACACACATATATGAAATCAACTTTTATAATTCTACCGAGCCAAATAAAAAACTTGAAACCAAAACAACTCCTCATACATACCGGTATTTATTCTGGAAAATAATTACAATTAAAACATATCACACAGTGGTATTGATGATGAAGTACTAGCTCCGTCGTATCAAGTAGCCCTACATTTTATAGCACATATAATGTATGTTCACCATGGGTTTCTGATAAGCCTAAGCACAGCTAAAGTCGGATTTAAATTTCAGAGCTCCGTCTTTTTTCTTTGTTTCTTCTGATCCCTTCTCCCTTCCTTGCGGAAGACCTTCCCATCAGACTGCTCTCTCCATTTCAGGGTGACTCCCGCTGCTTTCGTCTTCAGTCTGTCCTGGAGCTGGGAAACACAAATGGTATCCATTTCAATAGACATCAACTTTGTTTGGAAACCCAGCGAGGACGTGGATGATTTCTATATTGTATAAAAATTTGTATTCCATTGTATAATAAAACAAATCTACACAGAACCCAACAAAATGATTCAAACCGTTTTACCTAAATAGAAAAAATAGACAGACAGACAGACAGACAGACAGACAGACAGACAGACAGACAGACAGACAGACAGACAGACAGACAGACAGACAGACAGATAGATAGATAGATAGATAGATAGATAGATAGATAGATAGATAGATAGATAGATAGATAGATAGATAGATAGATAGATACGTGCCTTTTTCAGGATGTCTGCTTTCACAGCAGGGTCATTCAGATCCACAGAGGAGTCCCCCAACTTTATCCTCAGCTTTACTACCTTCCTCATTACTGCTGTTTCCACACAGAATGGACAGAGAAATGAAACATTAGTTTGCTGTGGTATTACTTTTTTGATACCATAAAGGACAGTAAATCACTCACCAGGTGGGATGCTGTAGCAGACAAACGTTAATCTCCTATCACAGGACACTGCCCTCCATTTTCCTGATTTTTGCAAAGCAACACCACATACATCTGTCAATGAGCCAATTGGGTTTCTAACGTTATCCCAGTAGCTGAATACGTAGTTGCTCTGATCAGACCAATACAAGTTGGGATCTCTAAATAGGCCAATCCATGCCCTGTCTCCACTCGGCACCAAACTCTTGATCTCCTGGTCCTCATTGTCGTTCCTCACAGTGGCCAAGTCTGTGAATTTCTCCCTGCAGTACCTCCGAGCACTGGACCAATTCATTCTTTCATTCACAACAACAAATTCAGGATCCAGCCGTGTTCCTGCAGTTAGGGTTGGGGGAGGGGGGGAGGAATTGTCACATACTGAAATTCAAAATAAAACTTTTTCAAGATCAAAATGCCTCGCTAGATCCTCACCTCTGTAAGAGATAAATGGAAATTCATAATTGCAAAAATAATCCCACCATCCTCCAACATCTCCAATGAGCACACAGAACTCATAACCTGAAATAAAATTTGGTTCATTGTAACCAGTATGCCAGTTCCTGTATTCAGCCCCACTCCCTCTGTAGCCATCAGACCACCTCCAGAGGATTTTACTGTTCAGACCAATCCAGACGTCAAAGCTGTGGTGGGAAGATGGAACTGTGTTCTTAAGTCGGTTCATTTCTTCAGCGTTTTCAACGCTGGCCAGCTCTGTGTATGTCTGTCTGCAGTAGGTGCGAGCTTCAGTCCAAGTCTTTCGATCAGCAACATAGTGGTACTGACGGAGAAGGCATATGGAAGGGATGAGCCACCCTGTGAGGAAAACACCTTCTCATAGTATTGCAATACTCCACAGTAATAAGCACTGTTAAACATCACAGATATCAAAGAATTCACTGACCTGAGAGACTCAAGACACCCAGCAAGATCCTTTCCATCATCATGCTGATCTGGGGACTGTATGTCTCAACATGCAACCCCAGCTCTTTCATTACTGTTCGTAGGCAAATCTATGGAAATTCAAGCACATCTTCTCTCTGTCACTGACAAAGTTCACCGGCCTATTTATGCAAAAAGCTATGCAATCGATGTCTTCATGTAAATGTTTTTTTTCCTATACTGTACAATCCTGCATTGTAAACTGTCCTCCCAAGAACAACGTCAGAATCAGTTGTTTTCCAGCTGACCGTCGACATTGTTATTTTTAAAGCATGACCACAATCGTTCCCTGACCTTAACCAAGTGCTTATTACGGTATGCAAGATGACAAAAGTCTCCTAACCTTAACAAAGTGCTTATTTTAACCCTAAACATGATGTTTCCATAAATCTATGCAACTTGTTGCTGTGCCTAATCCCAACCAAACCTTAACCATAGTGTTATCACATCATTACACAGATTTATGTTAAAGCAAGAAATCAAAATAATTAGCATTTTCTAGAAACCAAAGTTGTCTCGCAGCTGGATTTTGCTACATAGTTTGTACAAATCACATAACAGCCTCCATACAGAGAAGTTTTTTAAAAAAAAAACTCAGTTCTTATCCCGCATTATATTCCACATCTGACATTTCTTAACATCTATATCTCCTATATTTTTATTATTCAGCACTATATCACTTTCTGCACTACATTCACTTTTCAAATAGTCCTGTATTTCAGTTGTTAACCTGCACTATATTCATTTTTAACAGTTTCTTCCGCATATAGTATATTTTGTTTTATACTCTTTATTACTTACCTGTGTCTTTTTACTACTTGTGTCTTTTTACTAATATGTGTACTACTTACCTGTGCCGTACTACTAACATGTTTGCAGTATGGAACTGGGATGCTGGAAACTTGAATTTCCCTCGGGATCAATAAAGTTACTATCTATCTATCTATCTATCTGTCTACAAATGGTGGCAGAATTTCTTACAGCGAGGCCACAGTCATATGTGCAGATCTTTAGACTTAAAAAAAGATATGAGTTCAGGTTTTAAGTTCACAGCAGTCAAAATGTGATGAATCTCACACATGTTCACCATTCTGACCAGGACCAGGCTAGTCTGGAGGGACACGTTTTCATGGGAATTTAGGCCAGACTTTTTCACAGACTCCTTCATTAAACAAGTATTCCCTGATAATAAGCCTGACTTGATGTGAGTGATAATCTAAAAATACTAACAACAACAACAAAAGCATATTTTACTCTATTCTCTACTGCTTGTTTTACAGCATGTGGCCCTTCTGTGTGGACTGTGCATGCATCTCCTCGTGTTAACGTGGGTTTTCTCCAGGTTCTCTGGTCTCCTCCCATAGTACAAAATAATGCAGGTTAGATTGCGTGCGAGCGTGAGTGGTTGTCTGTCTCTATGTGTCAGCCCTGTGATAGGTGACCTGTCCAGGGTGTAACATGTGAGTGACAATGTCAGCTGGGATCGGCTCTAGCCCCTCCGCGACCCTGAATAGAATAAGCGGTTACAGATGGGTACGGATGGATGTGTATTGTTATGCACCAAACACCAAGGGAAATGACTTGTATGTGAAAAGAACACTGGATAAAGGCAGTATACTCGTGCAAACACAAGAGGGCAGCGTTGCACTTAATTACCTAACTTCCATGACATTTCTACCTAATGTCACAGTCCGGGGTTCACCCCATTTCTCATTT